>QODF01000097.1:299351-385827 GCA_024372805.1 Oostethus manadensis | reverse complement strand
TAGCTAATAAATTGAATCTAAAACTGTAACAATAATATGTACTAATACTCTATGAGAAAAATTGTATTGTAGTTTTCAACATAATAAAATATGCCTTTGAGTCCTCAATTTAGACTTTGAACTGTAAGATGGGTCAGAATTATGTTAAGCCTTTAGAGGTTTCACTGTATTGCTGCATTGATGACTCATCTTCTCCATAGTTGTCATTTAATACTGCACGGGAATTTCTGTAAATGAAAGTGTCATTGAGTTGGATGACTTCTTCAAAACTGCTATCATGGAAGGAGCTTATGATTGATGCGCTTCTGCAGTGTGTACTGTCAAACTCTTTATCTACAGCAACACAGTCTCTAACTTTTCCACCCTTTAATTTAACAGCACAAACCAGGACACACAAAATAGATCAACACTCATCAAACACACCACCCACCCCACTTACATACATCACATACTAAACACCTCACAGTTCTCTGAGGAACCTTTATAGATGTGCACTATATAAATGCAAATTCAGCACACAACTTTTCCCTTTGAAGACAAATGGAAAACAAAGAGCAAACTGCGATCATCTCAGCACGCGGTAATCAGTTTGTAATTCTCCCAAAGCACATCGCGCATTGTCAGTGCATGACATTGTGACCCATTAGTATTCAGTAATGATACGGACGTACTACGTGTTGCGCACTGATACTTCCCAAAGTCACAGGCTGGATGAGATTTGCCCCTCTCAAGTAATTATTAGGACACAAAACTGTTGTTTTCTGGGACTGTGGTTACAACAAGGTGTTCAAAAAATACATGCAGTTAGAATTTGAAAGACTTCTATCTTCTCCTATTTGGAAGCATAATTTACTTGCCTGGTTATGACCATTATCAAAAACAGAATTTCATACATAACCTAAATTCTGATTCTGAATTACAGACTAAACTGACCTTAAACAGAGTGAAAGGAGATGATGGTAACAATTTACTACATGGACAAATATGCACACTGACTTAACTATTTTAGTATTCTTTTGGATTGTTTTCTTATACAATAAAATCAACAGATTAGGCCAGACAAGTGGAGGCTCGGCTGCAGGAAACCATCCACTTTCTCTCAGCAGACCTCAAAAATCTTGTCTCTTTTAATACACAGCATAGGACACGTACAATAAAATAACCAGATAAGGGCAAACAAGTGGAGGCTCGGCTGCAGGAGATCATCCACCTTCTTGCAACAGGCCTCCAAAATAATTTTTAATGCACACTGCTAGCGCACAGCTCCTCTCTGGTAACACTTCCGCAAAGCTCTTGGCCTCTTTTAATGTGCGACACATTCTATACAAAAAAATTATTATTACCATCAACACTACTAACCTTTATATTTATCAATCAAAATTGTCTTGTATGTAAAAAATATATATATACAGTGCAGTAAATCCGATATGATGTGTCAAATTATGATGTTGGCATAATAATGAGTAATGCCACATTAGTATTAATAAGATGTATAAGATATATATAAAGTATTCATTCATTTTCTATGCCGCTTATTCTCATTAGGGTCGCGGGTATGCTGGAGCCTATCCCAGCTGACTTTGGGCGGGAGGCGGGGTACACCCTGGACTGGTCGCCAGCCAATCGCAGGGCACATATAGACAAACAAACATTCACACTCACATTCATACCTATGGACAATTTAGAGTCATCAATTAACCTAACATGCATGTTTTTGGAATGTGGGAGGAAACCGGAGTACCCGAAGAAAACCCATAAATGCACGGGGAGAACATGCAAACTCCACACTGAGATGCCCAACGGAGATTCGAACCCTGAACTTCCTGACTGTGAGGCCAATGTGCTGCCCACTCGATCACCGTGCGGCTATACAAAGTATATACTGTATATATATAACCTGATCTTCTTCCCACTCCTTTTCGGGAAAGACTGTTCTCTAACTCTCTATATACAGTATATCTATGTATATATCTATGTGTATTTTGAATATATTCTGTTTTGGATATTTTGTGTGGGTTGAAATAAACAAACTGTTTAAATAGACTGAATACATACACATTTCATTATTAACAAGAAATTTCAGTATAAAGCAAAAGGACCTCAATCATGTAGGCTATGTGTATACAGTAGTGTTAAAAATAATAGCAGGCCAATGTGACAAAACAGATTAAGAACTATTATTAGTATATTTTTATTGCTACATGGCTACAAGTTACCAGTAGGTGCAGCAGATTCTTAGAATACAAATAAGATCTAGCATATGATATGCACACTTTTAAGGTTGTGATATTGGGCAAATAGCTGAAAAGGGTGTGTTAAAAAAAATTGCAGTGTCCACCGTGGACTTTACAAATACAAAATTATTTTGTGCAAACATTTGTTTCTAGGATTTTTCAATCCTGTGAACTAAATTAATATTTAGTTGTATGACCACCGTTTTTCATAACTGCTTCACATCTGTGTGGCATGCTATTCCAATCCAATACAACATTCCACAATTTGTTAACATTTCCAACAGCGTTTTTGATGTCACCCCACAAATTCTAAATTGCCACAATTTAGAGCTGCAACATCACTGGAATGCCCAAAAGCACAAGGTGTGCAAGTCTCAGAGACATGGCCAAGGTAAGAAAGGCTGAAAAACGACCACTCCTGAACAAGACACACAAGCTGAAATGTCCAGACTGGGACAAGAAATAGCTGAAGACAGATTTTTCTAAGGTTTTATGGACTGATGAAATGAGAGTGAGTCTTGATGGGCCTGATGGATGGGCTCAAGGCTGCATCGGTAAAGGGCAGAGAGCTCCAGTCCTACTCAAACGGCAGCAAGGTGGAGTACTGGTTTGTGCTGGTATCATCAAAGATGAGCTTGTGGGGCCTTTTCGGGTTGAGGATGGAGTCAAGCTCAACTCCCAGTCCTACTGCCAGTTTCTGGAAGACACCTTTTTCAAGCAGTGGTACAGGAAGAAGTCTGCATCCTTCAAGAAAAACATGATTTTCATGCAGGACAATGCTCCATCACACGTATCCAAGTACTCCACAGGGTGGCTGGCAAGATAGGGTCTAAAAGAAGAAAAATTAATTACATGGCCTCCTTGTTCACCTGATCTGAACCCCATAGAGAACCTGTGGTCCATTATCAAATGTGAGATTTACAAGGAGGGAAAACAGTACACCTCTCTGAACAGTGTCTGGGAGGCTGTGGTTGCTACTCCTGCACACAATGTTGATGGTGAACAGATCAAAACACTGACAGGATCCATGTAGGGCATGCTTTTGAGTGTCCTTGCAAAGAAAGGTGGCTATATTGGTCACTGATTTGTTTTTGTTTTGTTTTTGAATCTCAGAAATGTATATTTGTGAATGTTGAGATGTTATATTGGTTTCACTGGTGAAAATAAATAATTGTTAAGTTGCCTAATAATTATGCACAGTAATAGTCACATGCACACACGGATATCCTCCTAAAATAGCTAAAACTAAAAACAAACTAAAAACTACTTCCAAAAATATTCAGCTTTGATATTAATGAGTTTTTTGGGTTCATTGAGAACATTCATTCATTCAATTCATTCATTTTCTATACCGCTTGTCCTCGTTAGGGTCACGGGGATGCTGGAGCCTATCCCAGCAGACTTTGGGCGAAAGGCGGGGTACACCCTGGACTGGTCGCCAGTTAATCGCAGGGCTCATTGAGAACATGTTGTTCAATAATAAAGATAAATAATAAATAAAAATAATCCTCAAAAATACAACTTGTGTGTCATCGTCTTGTTGAAAGACCCATTTCAAGGGCATGTCATAGGCAACATAACCTCTTCAAATATTTTGACATCAATGATCCCTGCTATGTGATAAATAGGTCCAACACCATAGTAGGAAAAACATACCCAATGCTTGCTTGCGCCCCCATGTTTCACTGTCTTCACTGTGTATTGTTGCTTGAATTCAGAATTCTCACTAACTGTCTGTCGCCCTTGGACCCAAAAATAACAATTTCACTCTCATCAGTCCACAAAATGTTTTCCATTTATCTTTAGACCAGTTGATGGGTTCTTTGGCAAATTGGTTCTTCTGCACATGCCTTTTTTTTTAGCAGAGGGACTTTGTGGTGATTCTTCCTAATAGATTAGCTTCACACAGACATCTTCTGTCACAGTACTTACAAGTAACTCCAGACTGTCTTTGATGATGCTTGAGCTCATCATTGTGCGAGCCTTTGCCATATTGATTATTCTTCAATACATTTTGATGTCTTCTGTTTTCTGCCACGTGTCTCTGGTTTTGCTCTCCATTTTAAAGCATCAAAGATAATTTAGCTAAACAGTCAAAAATGTTTTGCACCTCTTCACAATTTTTCCCCTCTCCAATCAACTTTTTAATCAAAGTACGCTGTTATTCTGAACAATGTCTTGAACAACCCATTTTCTTCTGGCTTTCAAAAAAGATGCATGTTCAACAAGTACTGGTTTCATCCTTAAATACTTGATTTGTTCACAAAATTAATCACTGACTAAAAGCCACACTGCTGTTTTTTTTAACACCCCCCTTTCAACTAATTGCCCAAATGCACAGCCTTAAGAGAGCATGCATAACAGACCTCATTTGTATGAACGGTGAGGTTTCACATATCCAACCTATGCGTCATCAAAATGCGTGTTTTGGTGTGTAAGACTTGTATAAAGGCACGCACTGGTGTAGGCAAAAGTTATTCTTGTCATCTGAAAATTATTTCCAAAAACGTGTCAGTGAAGGGACTCACTCATTGTCCACCACTCCTGGCTCCGACATCTACCCACATGGTCCTCCTAACAAATGTTCCAGCAAGTTCTCCACAGATTGCCATAGGCAAAAGTCTTGTCCTCTGTCTTCTTAATCGTAATAATTTGGTTCAGAAAACGTTGACTCCCATTGCAAAAAAACCTTGAAATTGCCACAAACATGCTGGGGAAAACACAAATTGACACACAACAGACATGTGTGCTATCATGCTTTTGCCCATGCGTGTCACTTTCTGGACGCTTTGCATTCACATTGACCAGTCGCATTTTTCTGGTAATGTGGTAACAATCACATACAGTAAAAGAATATTAACAAAGAATATGTACTGGGCGTCATACTACTGATGGAAATTCCGTCTCTTTTTAGTTATTTTGGCTCTGTTCACTCTGTTCACTGTCTCTTTCGGCTCCAAGTGGCTCCTCAGATTTTTTTTTTGTTCTTGTTCTTGTCTTACATTAGGTTATTATGTTTTATTGTCTTACAGTCCTATTATTTATTTATTTATGTATGCATTTAAAGTTTAAAGGGAACCAATTCTGTTTTTCCTCTTTTATTTTTATAATGTTGTCGATGTTGTATTCTTGTGTTAAACGACGCCAACGCCAAAGAAGGTTTGCGCATTTGGAAGAGAGCCTTGAAAGCAGTTTTGGATGGCTCTGCACGATGTGTTTTACAGTTTTTATTTTTAACATCTAGTTCCACCGATGTCACGCAAACGGGACTTCCTTATATGGGCAACGATGCGAGACAGCCACTGTAGTTCACTTCAAAGAGCCAGTATTTATCAGTACATCTACCCTGCAGTGTGAACGGAGGCATAGCTGATATTCATGCAACTAGTGTGAGATTGATTAAATTTACTTTGTCTACATGTTATCTTGAATTCATAATGGAGAGAGCATCTCATGTATTTATCTCAATGATTTATGGTAAAGGTCAATAGCTGTATAAATACATCACTTTTTTTACCTTTAAAACACATTTATAACAGTGTGTCAGAAGCCACTGGAGATTCTGTATGTTCTATATCTGTAAGGACAGTTGAACTATATTTGAACCGCACAATAATTATTATTTTTATTTTGCAGTAAATATATTACCACATTACATGTTTTAACACAGCTCAGTTCAGTAAGTCAGAGTTAACTCTAAACATGTTTTACTATTAACAGTGGTTAAGGTTTTTCTACGGTTTATGACAAATTTATGTGTGATGTACCTTTTGTGTGAGGACTGAATGAAAAGAGCTCTGCAGCGATCCTGAGTGTTTTGGAGCTTTTCCCGATTACAGATCATAACCATAATTACAGATCTGTTTGCTGACATCACTGGATTGAATACCATCTGGCAAGTAATCACAATTGATTATTTTAGGATAATAATAACAGTTATGACTTCATAAAATATGAATTGAATATAGTGTACCACAAGACCAAACTTCCATTCATAATATATATATCACGGCTACAAAATTGATTGGGTTCCTAGTCAATCACAGGGAAGGCAACTTGGAAGAGTACATTGTGTGGTAATCAGTCCCATGCCAGCAACATCACGGTAACCTAGAGTATATGTGAACACTATGCTACAAACGTGTCCTTCCATCAGTTCTTCAATGGCAGGCACAGGATCCTTTTCTACAAAATCAATATTCAATGTAAGATACAATCTGAAGTCACAAATTACAGGTTTGTTGCAGTATTTGGAGGACAAAACATTTGTATTGGCAAATATCAATTAAACCTAAACATAAAACCGTGTGCTTTTATCACTACTCTACTCTCAATTTGCTTTGTACTCACTCTAATTTAGCAATCCACAAATAGATTCCTAATTGAAAGACTGGAAAATGTTACACATGTTAATGTTCAAACAGCATGCTGCTTTGTGCAATGATTTGACTTGTCTGTTTGCCAATCTGCAGGAGTCAAAAGATAAGTTAGACCCCGGGGAAATATAAAGACCTCTTACCATGACCAAAGGAGAACTTAATGATCCAACACGAAAACGACAGGGTGGATGGAAGTCTCCTCCCGCTCTTTGTGCTTGGTAGAGCAACTCCAATGTGATTGATTCCCATCAAGCCATTTAGACTAGTACTTAAAGCAATCACACTGGTCCTATAATGACAAGCACTTTTTTCTGTCTTCTTAACATGGACAATTTATCCCTTTTTTCCCCAGCCAGATGAATCATGATGGCTATTTCTGAGTGCATGAATGAAGTAGAAATAATAACAAAGCTCCCATAGGAGCCACAGATAAAAGTATATTGTATATGCAAGCATTTCAGGAAGAGTACAGTCTTGGCTTGAATGAACACTGCCTTCACATTCACCGGTTATCTTTTACATGGTACATTAATGCTCGTGTTTACTTTCTGTTTGATGTCTCTCAACCATACAAGTTAAAAAAGTTAACCTTGTGTTTGTGCCAGTGACAACCAGAAATTGATGTTTTGACCACATTAGCCATACATCATTATACTCTGTCACTTCCTTCTAATTAGTTAATGGGGAAAACAGACGTGTAACATTTACAACACATTTCCCAGTAGAACTGGTTTTGATCAACTCCTTCGAACGAGTACTGCAATTTCCACCTGGGCTTTTAATTTCAGAACAAGATTATAAACTACGTGCATGAAAATGCCACTGCACACACCTAAACCAGACAGCTGTTTAGAGTCTGTATCCAACAGCCTCCTCTCCCTGCAATAGCTCATTTACTTTATTTTCCCTGGCTTGCTTTTTTTAATACCTCAATGTATTTCATATAGATTTTGTCATAAGGCCCAATCAATAGCTTCTTCTTATTTTCAGCTTATGCGTTGCAAACTGCCAAGCAAATAAAAGAAAGTGCTTCAGAGTAAATATGATAAATAACAGACATTAAGGAAGCTAAACATTTAAAGTTATTTGACAAAAAGTAATACATGGCTCTTAGTTATCTAAGCAATGCAGTTGTAAGTATTTCCGTTAATGTGCTGCAACAACCCTGTACACCGAGTTTAAATGTAACAAGAAACTTTGTGTCCTTCTCTGCTGTATGCACTGAACATCTAAACCACCAATATAAGGCGTGTTTTATTATGTTGTTTTTGTAACTATTTTTTGCCCATCTCGTTTTCAATGAAAAACAATGCTTTGCATCAGGAAAAGTTACTTTCTTTCAATAATCATAATGCTGTCAACCTTAGAAAACAAACATTACAGTATGTATTATCCATCCATCAGTTTTCTACCGCCTGTCCTGTTCAGGGTTTGGAGAATGAAAGATGGACTACACCCTGCACTGGTCACCAGTCAATTACAAGTCACATGCTGTATAGACACAGACAGTGACGAATCAAAGGCAGACACAACATACCATGTTAAAAAAAAAATAATGCAGTGTTGTTCTTTTGGATTTGAATTAAATCAACTAATCCACCAATCAATAAATAAAAAGTCAGTCATTTGGCTGGCCTGGATAATGGACATGTTTGTTTTCCTTCGTTCTCTTTACCACGCAGGCTGGACGACAAGATGCTTCACTCTGAAATTGGTTTCATGTTGGACATATTCCGCTCTATCGCTGTTATTTTCACGTTGGCAGCTATTCGCCTCTGTAATTCCCCTCCACTGTACCTGGACTGCTCTCTCTCATGGTGCAGGGAGCTTGCATGGACCACTCATTCACAGCAGCAAGTTCTTACAGTCACTAATCAGCCCTCTCCTGAACTAAACATGTTGAGGAACTGGAAATATTGGCTAAGTCTGAAAAAAAAAATGTCATACTCTTGCAAGCCCCTGAACGTGAGCATACCTAACATAACGTGAGCTAACATACAGCAATAGCTGTAACATATGCCAGTTGGGTTAGCCTGGTTTAGAGATGCTAATCTTTCCAGTCTTCTCTCTGTGTGCACATGCGTGCTTGTTCTGGCTGCGTGGAGTCCTGATCGGGATTGGTGGATTGCTTCAACCTCTTCAACCAAGGATTGGTGCGCCATCTCTGCTCTCCTTCAATCGGCTGCATCCAGCACAGGACCCTCCTTCAATAAAGACGCTTGGAATTCACCGCTCGAGGCGGCTGGACATTTCCCACTATGTATTCAGGTTGCAGTCGAGGCGAGTAGCGAGCAGCTTGACAATACACGCACGGGGTTTTCCTTGACAATGAAATGCTAATGCCTAAATGGTCTCCAAACACTACTTATAATCCAAACCTGTACGCAGTTTACCAAATTGTAGTGCCAGCAAAGTACAGAGCGTTAATTCTCTCTTTAGCTCACAAAAGCCTGTGGTCTGGACATTTAGGGAATACAAAGACCTACCAACTCATTCTGAAACTATTATTTTGGCCCTGACTAAAGAAAGATGTGGCCAAATATTGTAGATCGTGCCATGTCTTTCAGATAGTTGGCAAACCGAATCAGGTGATATCACAAGCTCAATTTCACCCCATTTCTGTCATTGCCCAACCCTTCGACGGAGTCATAGTTGACTATGTCGGCCCCTTACCAAGAACAGCAAAATGACATAACTACACTAATCCACGACTTTCCGAGTCTCTTTGGAGATGTGCCAAGCCCCATGTTTGTCATAACACATGATATTAACGTACAAAATCCAAAACCAATTAGACAGCATCCATACCATGTAACCCTGAAGCTGAATATCGTAATATCAGAACATGGATTGGCTAAACATAGTTCCAGTGAATGGAGTTCACCTTGCTTAGTTGAAAGTAAACCTGATGTCTCTCCTCGTTTTATCACAGATTATTGTAAAGTAAATGCAGTAACAGTCCCCGACTCTTATCCAATTTATCGTAAGGAGGATTGTGTTAATAATCTGGTACATGCAAAATTCGTCACAAAACTTGATTTATTAAAGGGTTACTGGCAAGTGCCATTAACTGAACGTGCTTCTGAAATATCAGCATTTGTCACACCTGATTATTTCTTAATGGCTTTAGGAATTGTGCAACTCATCTGCCACCTTCCAAGGTTTAGTTAACATGGTGTTAAAAGACCTTCCCAATTGTAATGCCTATTTAGATGATTTGATTGTACACTCTGAACGAAAGAACATATTAATTTGTTGAGACATTTTTTTTCTTGTTTGGCCAATGCCTTCCTCACACTCAACCTTGCTAAATGCGAGTTCAGAAAAGCAAGTCCCATAGCTGGGATTTGAAATAGGCCAGAGCCGAGTGCGTTCCATTTAAGCCAAAGTTGCGTCATAACAAAGTTCCAGGCTCCATCCACTCGCTGTGAGTTGCGGCGGTTTCTCAGTATGGCAAGCCATTACAGGGCCTTCTGCCAAAACTTTTCTAGCGTAGTCTTGACCCTTACTAACTTGTTAAGTCCAAAGGTTGCGTTTAGCTGGACCCCATAATGCCAAAATGTGTTTCACATTAAATCTCTTCTATGTCATGCCCCTGTTTTGGCTGCTCCTGATCTCTCTTAACCGTTCAAGCTGGAGGTGGATGCCAGCACGGCCCGAGCTGGTGCGGTCCTGATGCAGAACACTGACAATGGTGTCATCTCATCAGTTACTTTTTACAAAATATTTAATAAACACCAACTGCATTATTCCACCATTGAAAAAAATGTCATTGTCATTGCTGTTTGTTCTCCCACACTTTAAGGTGTACATTGGGTCCAGTTCTCTGGCTGTCACTGTTTTCACCAACCATAACCCGATTGTTTTCTTATCCCGTATGTACAACCATAACCAAAGGCTAACGCGCAGCACACAATTAATTCGAGTTGGAGGACGTTTGCGACACATTACAGTACTTGACCCAGCTACTGTCCACCCTACAGTATTTGACTTTAAGCATGCCATAACAAAGCTCATTATTTATTACGCAGACAGCAAACTACGCCACCAAGGCCCAGAACGTGTGTTTACAGAGGTCCGACGGAAATATTGGATGCTGCGTGGCAGAGTAGCCATCCAGCATCATCAACAGCAATGTACTGAATGCCAGCAGTGGGGAGATAAACCTACCATCCCCCAAAAGACGGATCTTCCTCCCGCCAAACTGCATTTGTTTCAGCCGGCTTTCTACTGTATTTTACCGGAGTGGACTGTTTAGGATATTCCAATGTATGACGACTAAAGTGGTTTATCTTGACCTTCTCTATGCCATTGATACAGTTCCAGATGTCTCAGACGATTCATGTCTTGCAGGGGGAAGCCCTTTGAGTTGCTACCAGACCAAGGTACAAACTTTAAAAGTGGAACTGAAGGAAGCCTTTGCAGCCCTAGAGCCAAAGATCCAAGCTCAGCTAGCCCCACAACAGATCAAGTTCACCTTCAACCCACCACATGAACCCCGTTTTGGAGGATGTTGGACTTTGGCCTACCAGCCCCCTCCCAGTGTACATTCTTCATACGGACAGCCAGCAATCGAGTGGCTCTTCAAAGAACTGGATGTTAGCTCCAAACGGTGGGAAGTTTCATGGTTAGATTTGAGTTGGATTTATGGTGTGCGTCCATCAGAAACCTGAGTAAGAAGTGTGGGGGGGTTTAATGTTACTTCCTTTTCCCCTTGCAGGGGTGTAGCAGATTGTGTGTGTGTGTCAGTATGATTTGTGCTTTAGTGCTTGTTAATGTAAGGTTTAGGTTGGCTGCTGACTTTGTGCAAGTTGTGTGTGAAATAGAAACAGCGACGGCTTTAAGAGGCACTCGGCAGCTATCTCACTTGGCCATAGTAAAAACACAACACAAAAACATCACAAAAAAATAGCTTACTTTAATAAAGCTATTGGAATTGAATTGACAAATTCAAGTTCATTGCTTTTGATATGATGATAATTAATGAAAAAAATAATGTTCAAACAAATGTTAATAATATTGATTGTCGACAATAATTTGTAGGACATTGATCATCCAGCAAAATTTATTATTATTGTGACAAACCTACCTGCACCTGTGACAACTCAGTAGTCTGCTTCCATCATAGAAATTGATATGATGCCGCTTTAAATTTAAAGTCGATGGATTTGGCTGTCAAGATATGAAAACATGGCTACTTTGCATAAGAATACTGCCAGATGAAGAGGAGGACAAAGAGTGCACACCGAAAGAGGGACCGACGACATGTGTGACGAAGTAATTAGGACACTGTTCAATTCTGAAACGGAAGAGAGAAACTTAATTGGTTTTAGTTTCCAAGAGGTTGGCCATTAATTTTTTTTCTTGTTATTTTTATCTATGCTTTTTAACTGGCTGTGTACTGTTCTGCTCTGTTTAAACAGCCATATTTCACCACTGTTTGGCCTGCACAGTTTGGAAAAAAACATTTATTCTATCTTTTTTTCTATCTAATCTATCTTCGGCAGTGACTTATACACCAAGATAGTCCAATGCTGCTTACAGCTGTAAATATGCAAATCTTGTTCCATTCCATTCCATTTCCTCCATTTTATCCGGGTCCGAGTCGCGGGGGCAGTAGTTTCAGTAGTGAAGTCCGGTCTCCGGCGACCTCTTTCAGCTCCACCTCAAAGATGAGGGTGGGAACATAGATTGATCGGTAAACAGAGAGCTTTGTTCGGTACAACGACCGCATTACTGCAGACGCTGCACCGATCCGTCCCCCACTTGAGAACAAGACCCCGAGGTACCTGGGGCAAGACCTCACTCCCAACACGGAGGGTACAATCCACCCGTTTCCGACTGAGAACAACGGCCTCGGATTTTAAGGGGGTGAGTCTCATCCGAGAAGCTTCACACTCAGCTGTTAACTGCTCCAGTAAACGCTGAAGGTCACAGCTTGATGAGGCCATCAAGACCACATCATCTGCAAATAGCAGAGATCCTAAGGTCACCAAGCAGGACTCCCTCAACGCCTAGACTGCGCCTACAAATTCTGTCCATGAAGGTCATGAACATAATTGGTGACAAAGGGCAGCCTTGGCGGAGGTCAGTGTTCATTGGAAACAAGCTTGACTTACCCGCCAAGAAGGTAAAGTATATTGTTCAAATATCCATCCGTGCAGCCATATGCACTGCTCATTTTAAGTGGGTATTCACATTGTTGTCTCATTACAGTGGAAATACACTGCGGTAAAGCATTTGCACAATTGACCAGCTATAGACAGGTTATATACGTTAGGTTGTACGTATTTGTAGTTGTTTACAGCAGTAAACTGTGACTGACTCAAGATTGAGTCTCTGACTATGATGAATTGAGTACTCCATTCACTCAAATTGGGTGTAAGCAAGCATGTGTAAAAAAAATAAAAATAACTCTAACGGAGATAGGCAGATCGGTAGATACTTCTCAACAGTATAATCACAACATAAAAACACCAAAGCATGGCAGGAGAGATAAGAAAATAGACTAGGAATAAATACATACAAAACATAACACTTCAAATACTGTGTTTAGTGCAATAATACATCATTAAGTATAAAAGTCCAGTGAATGTTTTCATCGCCACCCCTCTGTACACTACTGGTTAGAGGACGGCACTAGCTACCACAGTTTGGTAAAAGATCTGTAGCAGCTTCTTGTATACGCAGAATGGTGCCAACCTTCTGAGAAACTACAGAAGACTCTGTCCTTTCCTGCACAGAGCATCCATGTTGGCAGTAGAGTCCAGTTTGTCATCCAAATGCATGCCCGCCCAGGTATTTGCAGGATTGAACCTCCTATACATGGTCAGCTTTTAATGAGAACTGATTCTAGTATGTCTTGTTTTTTCTAAAGTCCACCACCATTTTCCTGGTCTTGGTGGTGTTGTGTTGCAGGTGGTTTGCATTGCATTAGTTGATGTGTAACTTCGTCCTGGATCAGTTTTCTTTACTCATCCTCCTGTCCATTCCTTATACTAGATAGATTATGTTCATAAAATGATTTTATAATGCCCAAATACAACCAAAGGTATTTTTTAGTCTTACCTCTGAAAGGTAATCCTGTGAGACGTTGTTTGGACTGTAAACTGGTTAGTTGAATTCCATGCAGAATGCGGTTAGCACATATTTGTTCGGTTCAGTAAAATACTTTGCGCTTAGAACAACTCGGTCAATACTCAACCAACTCTAGTGTGGACATAGTACAAATCAAAAGTTATACATAAAGCAACAACCTGATTGCTCAGTGCATGTTACAAATTGTATGATCACTATGACAAAACTCCAAATTTTCACCACCAATTCATTTCAGTATCATCTGCTGGGTTAAATATGTTTATTGATTTATAAGATATTTCAGATAGCTGAGATGTCGAGAAAAGCTTCTAAAATGCATTTGACTAAGTTGCTGGCACTAATGTTGACATGGATTTCCCCTTTTGAAGTTTTTCTTTTCTGCACCTGCAGGTTTAATACTGGGCATATTTTTTGTACATTGGTACTACTATTTCTCTATGCAGAAACTGTTGAGTTATAGACAATCTTATCTTTTATTATTTTAAATGTTTTGCTTAAATCTAAACTTGTTGCGTTGGTTATTTCTTTAAAAAACAGTGCATTGCAACAGCTACCATACAATTCAAAAATTACTACTTTGTTATTATAAAAAACTGTTTATTACAATCATAGTGTTGCTCTCAGTCATTATGGTCAAAGTTATTTTTATATATTACTGTTGTTGCACCCTGGGCAACAATAACAATTACAACAATATTATTGTGACCATGTGACCATCATTCATGTGCTCCTATGAGCTTTATGTAAAGAAAGCTAAGTAAAAATAGCTGTTAAGTTCACAGCTTACCACTGCCTAATGCACAATATGCAGAGACTTAATACTAGTGATAGTGTCTATTATTCTGTTTGCAGGGGAAAGACAGCTATTTATGTTTACCATGCAGTCATTGATTAGACAACATCACACAACGAGTCTCAACACTCGTCAGTGTCTGGCAATAACAGAGATTAATAGTGTAAGTTAGAGCAGTCATTTGGGGCCTGATCTATAGCACAATGTCTCCAGGGATAAAGCCATCCTGCCTACTCTCACGGAGAATGGCCACAGTAATCACTATGGGAGATGTATTTATAAAGTGGCCCGCTCAGCAATCCCCTCTCTTGTCCACTAAATCTGAGTGCGAACTAAAACGGGAAAGTGTCACAACCCAAGGACACTACAAGGATCTCGGCCTGCCACTGCCAGTCTGTAATTGGGGTCTGAGTATGTTAAGGAAAGCTCACATCTTCTCACTTTCTTTTTTAGTCCAAGATAAAGAAAAGAGACCGAAAGCACCAGAAAATAGATAAGCACATTCAGAATGATACTGTATCTTAACACATGCAAGCATATTGTACTTGGTAGGAGAACCGCAGAGCCATTCGATATTATTGTGACACACTGGCCACAATTATATTATCCATCAATCCATTTTCTATACCGCTTATTCTCATTAGGGTCACGGGTATGTTGGAGCCTATTGGGCGGGAGGCGGGGTACACCCTGGACTGGACAATTATATTACAATATCTCAATTACAGTGTTGCAATTATAATGACCCAACTATAAAGATGGTATTTTTTCTCCTGAAAAATGTCTGAAGAAGACTTGTCATCTTATATAATATTTAGGGTTTTCATATGTAAACCAACGGGTGGCACCAACTTTTTCCCAAGCGAGTCAGCACTTTTCTTCCTGTCACTCAAACACACACACCAATAACCCGGAGCCTCATTTATCAGCTGTGGTTATGCACAGATGTGTATGCAAAACATGGGATTCATCAACTTGTACTTTTTCATAGGAACATGTGTACCGTATTTTCTGATGTATAAGCCACAACGGTGTATAAGCATTCCCATTCCATTCCATTTTCTTCCGCTTATCCGGGTTAGGGTCGCGGGGGCAGCAGTCTCGGTAGACCGGTCTCCAGCGAACTCTTCCAGCTCCACCGGGAGGACACGAAGGCGTTCCCAGGCCAGCTGTGAAACATATTCCTTCCAGGGGGTCCTATGTCTTTCCCGAGGCCTTCTCCTGGCTGGGCATGCCCGAAACACCTCACCTAGGAGGCGCCCGGGAGGCATCCGGACTAGATGCCCGAGCCACCTCAACTGGCTCCTCTCGATGTGAAGGAGCAGCTGCTCTACTCTGAGCTCCTCCCGGATGGCCAAGTTCCTCACCCTATCTCTTAGAGTGAGTCCAGCCACCCTATAGGGGAAACTCATTTCCGCCGCTTGTATCCGCAATCTCGTTCTTTCGGTCATGACCCATAACTCATGACCATAGGTGAGGGGGGGAACAATCTGTAAACAGAGAGCTTTGCCTTCCAGCTCAGACCTCTCTTTACCACGACGGTCTGGTACAGCGACCGCATTACTGCTGACACTGCCTCGATCCGTCTGTCGAATTCACGCTCCAACCGTCCCTAACACGTGAACAAGACCCCGAGATACTTGAACTCTTCCACCTGAGGCAAGATCTCACTCACAACCCGGAGGGTACAGTCCACCCATTTCCGACCGAGAACCATGGCCTCGGATTTGGAGGTGCTGGGTCTCATCCCAGAAGCTTCGCACTCAGCTGCAAACTGGTCCAGTAAACGCTGAAGGTCACAGCCTGATGAGGCCATAAGGACCACATTGTCTGCAAATAGCAGAGACGAGATCCTAAGGTCACCAAGCTGGACTCCCTCAACACCTTGACTGCGTCTAGAAATTCTGTCCATGAAGATTATGAACAGAATCGCTGACAATGGACAGCCTTGGCGGAGGCCAACATTCACCGTAAACAAGCTCGACTTACTGCTGGCAATGCGAACCAGGCTCCTGCTTCGATTGTACATGGACCGATAGTAGCGGACCACCAATCCCGTACTCCCGGAACACCCCCCACAGGACACCACGAGGGACACGTTAGACTGCCTTTTCTAAGTCTACAAAGCACATGTAGACTGGTTAGGCAAACTCCCACACACCCTGCAGTACCCTTGCAACGGTGTAGAGCTGGCCCAGTGTTCCGCGACCGGGACAAAAACCACATTGCAACTCCTGTAACCGAGGTAGCTAACGGCCGTACCCTTCTCTCCAGCACCCTGGAGTAGACTTTCCCAGGGAGCTCAGAAGTGTGATCCCCCTATAGTTGGAACACACCTTCAGGTCACCCTTTTTAAAACAGGGGACCACCACCCCAGTCTGCCAGTCCAGAGGTACTGTTCCCAACTTCCATGCAATGTTGTAGAGGCGCGTCAACCAAGACAGTCCTCCAACATCCAGAGCCTTGAGGAATTCAGGGCAAAACTCGTCCACCCCCGGAGCCTTGCCACTGGGGACTGTTTTGACTACCCCAATTACCTCAGCCATGGTAAGAGAACTGTCCGCGTACATGTCCTCAGACTCTGCTTCCTCTACGGAAGGTATGTCAGTAGGATTGAAAAGGGCCTCAAAGTATTCTGTCCACCGACCGACTATATCCTCAGCCGAGGTCAGCAAGCCCCCGTCTGCACTGTAAACAGTGTGAACTGGGGACCTCTTATTTAAAATTAGTTGAACATCTTTATGCCACGCAGACATGTGTTTTGGATCAATAAAACAGATTAGTATGAATGCATTTTACCTTAAAAATGTGTCATAGTTTGAATTTAGTTTATGTTTTTTTAAAAATGTTTTTATTTTCTTCTATTCCTTCTATTCAAATGGGATTCAGAAGTGATATGATTTTAAAGCTCTCACATTGTCCATAGTATACATATGCACATAGTCTCTTACTACTATCAGAGCATCACTTCAGCTGTGGCCTTTAGTACATGTTGGAAAAGTATCAGTACCAAGCTGTAAAAGATGAATAACAGGATAGGCCGTCCAGCCTTATTATTTCCACTAAATGAACGAGGCTTTTTTTTGTCCATCTAGGAAACCATCGCAGAGTATCGCCCAATGTCTCTAAGCCAGCTTGGGTGGCAGATGGCACGTCACCTATGGGCAGTAACCTCTTTCATCTGTTGTTACAGGCTTCCTCGAGGGACGTCAAGTCATTAACACACAATGGCACCCCATTCCCATTTCACTAAGACAGTCCAATTTATTTTTATCGCAGACTTTCACAGGTTCTGACCCACATGCAATCGCAAATAGTGTGAATGCCTAAACACCAGTGGAGATAGGAGACCCTCTGTTTCTCTGATGGTTTCTCATTCCAAAACCCGTGTAGCTTCAATGTGTTTTCAGCTATTGATGGCTCCCATTTATATTCCTCATTTGAATGTGGCGGTGACCCTTAATATGTAGCATGGAAAACAGATAGTTGACTGGTCATTGACACAAAATTTTACACTATATTGTTTGTAGACCCTGTAGAACCACAAACTCATACAGTCAGGCCAAAAGTTTTGACACATCTTCTCATTCACTTGGCCACATTCAAAGTTTTTGAAATTTTCCAGGCTATATAACCTTGAGTTCATGAAGGTTATGGCAGTAGTTTTCAAACTGGGGGGCACCGGCGTTACGACAGAGGGTGTCATTATTTTATTTATGGACTACTGTTCATTGATCAGCGTGTGGTGTGTGAATGCTTTTTGAGAACAACAACTCAATGCAAGTCAAAAAGTTTGCCCACCCTTGATGTAAAAACACAAACTCATATGTCTCAAGATGATGATATGATTGGGATCAATAATTGCACGGTGAAAAGAGTAATAAAAAGCATGAGCTTGGGTGCATTGTGTTACTGACTAGACACTAGACACGATATTGCTGGCTAATAAAACATGTTTTGTCCCTACTAGTAATTTGCATTAGATGTCAAAACATTTGTACTCCACAACACAAGGGCACACATGATAATTCTCAATCTTTGAAACGATGAAAACAGACACTCATGCATGTGGCAATACACATGGAGGCCAGCTAAATTATCCGGTTGATTTTCATCCATAGTGTGATTCATTTATTTATCGCAATAAAAAATTTTCTGAACAAGAAATCTCGTGTACCTCGACACTAATGAGGATAAGCGGCATAGAAAACGGATGGATAGTTCATGTTTAGAGGGCTCTAATGTTTAAAAACATATTTTAAAAGGTCATATACACGTTTTCTATGCTCTAACTACGTAAATATTAGAAAGTAAGAATCCTACTTTTAACTGACGTATCACAGTCAGGTATGGAACCAATAATTGTACCACTGTACTGCAAATCAGATTTTGTTCACCAAACATGAGTTAGAGGTAGCCCTAACCCATTTAAACATTTTACAATAGCAAGTAGAATGCATGACAAAAAGTGATATGCCTTGTTTTTAAATGTTAATTTACCTTTAGCGCTAACTCTCTGTGAGGGTTCTTTATAGACATTCCTCACAACTGTAATAAAGAAGACTCCCCAAATGATACCACTTTGTCTAAATACAGACAACTAAAGCCAGCTTGATGTCGTTCCAGTCTGTGATGACAAACAGTAAGCTGGTGCTTTGCCAGGAATTCCCTTGTGCTCTGCTTTTTGGGGCGTTTCAATCAACAAACAAAAGCAGGCCTTTAAACAAGGATGTTTTGTTGTAAAATATGAGAAAATAAAGGCCCTGTCATTAAAAGAATTGTGTCTGCAGACAGGAAGGTGCATAGTCAGTATGGATGTACTGTATTTACGTTGGGTGCAAATACAGTACATGTTTTGGATAAAACTATCTTAACGAGGAATTCTTATTCTACAAAGAAAATACCACGTATTATACACCTCAACATGTGTTTTTTTACACAAACAAAATGTAACAGCCTCTACTTCCTCCTGACTATGGAATGTCATTATTTTATGGACTACTATTGCGTGTTCATTGATCAACGTGTGGGATGAAGGTCCTGTGCTACTCAATGCTTTTTGAGAACAATAACAGAACTGTAAAATACCAACGGTAAAGATCCGCTGTGGAAATCTCTATGGGTTGAGTGATGGGGCAGAGCTGGAAATTCTACATGTTGCATTCATGTGTATTTTGAAGGGACGTAGTATACTGTATGCAATGTATGTGCAATATGAGACATGTAATGTGAGGTAATGCAAGGTATCTACGGAAAGTAACACATTTGTGGTCATGTGACCTTGATGTTTACAAGGCCCTCCCATTTTCCCCTGGCTATGAAGAAAAGAACCTCACGGTGATTTAAGCATGCTTTTTTGGTTTTATTGCATGTAAACTTGGTCACTGTGTAAATGCAAATTGATTCAGGTACTCAACATTTATGTTCATGAACTACCAACATATTAAAAAAAAATGATAGTTAAAGATTAGCCTGAAATGGTACAGAGAGTGTTTTTTTCAACAAAAAAGTAAGTGGAGTAAAGTGAGACATCTCTCTTTATGAGAAACAATTTAAGGTCAGTCTGAAACCTATTTTAAACATTTTTTAAAGTAATATTTTACATGTGTTACATTTTTCTGTTATAGCTACGGGTGCGACCATTCAATTCGTACCACAATTTGTAGTTGCGAATTCAGTTGAAGGACAATATTGGTTCATTTAGAACAGTACAACGCGAAACGATTCAGTAACTTTAAAATCGATTCAGTAACTTTTTTTGCCAGATTATAAATCTATATCAACATTATGGTAAACAACAATTCAACAAGCTAAACATTTCATTTTTCTTATTTTCCTTGACAATAAAAGTTCTTCCTCTTCATTTAGGGTCACGCTTGTCGCCATGTTGTAAACAATGCTTTCTTCTTCTATTGTGTATTGTTGTCTGCATGCCATAGACGCTCTACACTTATCTGGAAACAATGGGCTTTAAAGAGGTGACATGACGCACTGACTATTAACGCTGCAAAAGTTCTCTATGCCTGATTCCGCACGTCTCATGGCACGGCACATATGCGTTGCGGTCGTTGTACCGGACCGTCGTGGTGAAGAGAGAGCTGAGCCGGAAGGCAAAGCTCTCTGTTTACCGATCGATCTACGTTCCCACCCTCACCTATGGTCATGAGTTATGGGTCATGACCGAAAGCACAAGATTGCGGATACAAGCGGCGGAAATGAGTTTCCTGCGCAGGGTGGCTGGACTCACCCTAAGAGATAGGGTCAGGAGCTCGGCCATCCGGGAGGAGCTCAGAGTAGAGCCGCTGCTCCTTCACATTGAGAGGAGCCAGTTGAGGTGTCTCGGGCATCTAGTTCGGATGCCTCCCGGGCGCCTCCCTGGTGAGGTGTTTCGGGCATGCCCAGCCGGGAGAAAGCCCCGGGGAAGACCTAGGACACGCTGGAGGGACTATGTCTCACAGCTGGCCTGAGAACGCCTTGGTGTCCTCCCGGTGGAGCTGGAAGAGGTTTGTTTTGTTTGTTGTGAGGTTTAATTTGTTTCGAACATGCATACATTGTACAAGAATTATTCATGTTACATTCCTCAGTTCTACATGTCCGAAAAGAAGTAGGAATAAACAGAGCTTATTTAATCCTACTTCCTTCTCACATGATTTACTAAATACAAACTCATACATACTGTGTATATACATGCATACACATATTATATATTATATATGTATATATATACAGTAGCTATATATTACATACATACATGCCTATATCAATTTTCTTACCAAAAAAAAATATATATATATTTTTTGCCTCCTCTTTCCTTCCCTCTTCCCCTGTTGATTTCCGGATCAACATCTTGCTGTCTTGGTGTTGTACTGTAAGTGTCATTAAATGTAAGTACTTGAGTTCCTGATTTTAATACTTTGTTGCCCTTTCAACGTTAATATCGATGTTCGTATTATTGAATGTAATCTTACTGTTTTTGTACGTTGTATCCTCTTTTATCCTTATTGTCATAATTATATGATGTTTAGTATGAATCCAGATCGTAATATGTTTGACAAGCAGCACTCCTACTTCTCCTGGACCTCCATGTAGCTTGATGTATATTTTTGTGTATTTTTAGTGATGTATATTTTAGTGTCCTGATATGTAGAGCATTGATGTCGTTGCATAATGCATGATTTACTTCTTTGGGTTTTTAACCTCCTTGAGGGCAGCACGCAAGGCAGCGTTATCTTCCAATAATGTCTTGATATCATTCTGCAGAACTCTAACATCCTTGCATAATGCTCTATTTTCTTCCATATGGTTTTTAGCTTCCTTGAGAGCAGCGTGCAGGGCAACATTTTCTTTCAATAGTGGCTTATGACATCACCATGGACCCCTAGGATCTTTTCGATGAGACTGTCATTCTGCTATTGTAAACGTTCAATCTGTGACTGCAAATGTGCTGCAGTACACTCCTGTATCTCCTGCATCTGCATCTCCATCTGTATTAAATTCTTAGAGTCTTCCACCCAGGTCACCCAGGAATTTTCCTCTTCTTCTTGTTTTCCTGATGTACTCGATTCATGGCTGTAGTCGTCCTCCTCCACCACATTTTGCTCTTCTTCTTGTTTTCCTGATGTACTCGACTCATAGCTGTAGTCGTCCTCTTCCTCCACATTTGGCAACAAGACTGATGTTGTGATTTTGAGTCCATGTATCCAGGGCCAGCATCCTTTACAATTATAACAAAGGCTCGCTTTCTTTGATTTTTTTTTTGTTTGGCATTGTTGCTAGGCAACTGCTTTAAACTTCAGTGATTAGCCGGTTAGCTTAGTCTCCTAGCAGCTTTCAGCACATGTAACTCGTTGGTTTCAAGGAATCTGTACCTCTTGCCGATCCAAGTTAAGGTTGAGGGAATCAGCAACCAGTTGCGGTGTTCATGAAATGTAACCAGAAAAGCACCAAAATAGTTGTAGTTGATAGTATCCTCAGCAGAGCCATTGCCTTGTACATCCTCTCCAGTCGACAAAGGGGAAAAAACCCCAAAAAAGACTTCGCCGGAGACCGGGAAGTCTGGACTTCCCTACTGAGACTGCCGCACTTGATCTTTTAAAAGGTGGGCTCCTCACCTGCTTAAATTCTCTTGATTACTTCTGACGCACACCTGCCGTCTGGGAGCAGTGCAGCGAGCACAAGCACCACACTTCAGTACTTGGAACGCAAAAGATCCCCTATTAGCGGCGTAAAGCCAATGATTTGAGCTCACACGCTGCATGTGCACGAGGCTACACTCCGGGCTATCCCTCAGCTTGCGCTCTTGTTTAAGCTCCGGATGTGAAGGTCAAATCGGCATCTGGCCCACTAGTGCTTGTGAGTACCGCGCCCTCTGGAATTGAGGGCGGCGGCTTCCCCTTTGGGTTCTCTTCCTTTGGCCGCTTCATCTCGGCTCACAACTACGCGGGACTCTGGGGTCCCCCCCCCACCTCCCCACCGGGACTCCCTTCCGCCGTGTCATCCGGGTGCACATGGAGAATCCACGGCAGGTCTCTACGTCACTCCATAGCTCCTAGCTCTGGGTTTATTGGCATCGTGGGAACTAACAGCCAGGATTTCTGACCGTCCACAAGTACAGACACCTGCGATGCGGGTAAGATTAGATTGTGTATATCTCGATTGCTGCTATATTGGTACAGACTGTGATACTGCTTCATTTGTTCTAACAGTACGAGTGAGAGTATGAATGGGTTTTGAAACGTCGTTTTATTGATCAACTGAGTGTTTTCATTACCAGTGGAACTGGATCAGATTTAAATAAAGACTGTATTTTCCCAATTTCTCTGTCTCGTGGTCCACTCAGTTTGGCAAACCTGTGTGTCCTTATGTGACCCTGATCATAGGCTAGGTGGTCATTTTTAAACAGGGTGGCATTGTTGGCAACTAAGGTTAAAACCCACTTATTGTACAGTGTGTGTGTACTCCCTCATATTAAACGCAACTTCCCCTCGCCACACACTGACATTCTCTAGCCAGCCCAGTCCTGGCGGGTAATGCAGTGTCCATTTGTAACTGGCTTGGTTATGATGTGCTGGGGAGCTAATGTGCTGTCTGTTGTAGCATGCAACAATAAATCCAAAGTGTTGTCTTTGACTGCAGCATCACTGCAAACTTTAGGCTATTAATATGCGTTTTCATGCCCAATTGCTAGCGAAACAACAATAACTGTGAACTTGTCTTCAGCTCTGTGCAGTGTGTATAGAAGTGTCAGCGGCCATCACTGTTGTTATATGTATAGTATATATGGCTGCGTTTGTTTCAACCTGGTTGCAGGTCGGAAAGTGTTCTCGATGTGAGTTGCTGGATAAACATGAATTGTTGTCACTTGTCTTTGTTGCTTGTCTTGCAGTCTTTTCTGGCTTGTTAATCTTATGGTTCTCGGAATGTGTTGTGGTCACAGCCAAGATGCTGCAGTTCAGAAAAATGGCTTCATTTCACTCATATTGCATAGTTATTTATTTATGACAGCAATATGACAAAATGTATTACAGTATAAATGTATTAGCAGTATAACAAAATGTACCAAATGATTTGGTGCTTTCCTTTTTTTCCCCCTAACTTGTTTGGCGTCATGAGCACATTAAGGGTCACTAACTGCACAATAATAATCAACTTTGGAAACGTTTTAATATGTGTGAATCCTTGGAATATTTGAACCACCGTTTTTACTTATTTAAATGCAGAAACTGTTAGATCATCAGATTTTTGTATGATTGGACTTGTGACTTTCTAGACCTGAGAAATGTCTTGACTTGTCATGCTTTATTCTCATCACAGAGACTTGCTTGAAACTTGACGGTTATAACTTGAGGATTGCTTGTGACTTGTACATGAGTGACTTACTCCCAAGTCTGCCAGGTAGCCATCTGGGAAACCGCTGACAAGATGATTGCGGTCATTAAGGAAAAATTACAAACCCAAGAGAAAATGTAAGTGGAAGCTCTATAAACCACCTAGTTTGTGAAACGTCTTGCAGCTTACCTGACAGCTGCTAGAAGCTGCAAGCTTGTTTAACAAGATGAACTGGAACACTTCCACAGAGAACCCATTCAAATCTAGCATCATGATGGCACATGCTATTACAGGTCAGAATTTTTACCTGTACAAGTACACTGTGTAGACATCAAGAAGCTTCAAGCTAAATGGAGAGCAAAACCAGAGACACGTGGCAGAAAACAGAAGACAATCAAAATGGATGTATCAAGCTAGGATTTTAAAATCATCAATGATGTAGTAATATCAAGTTTGCAGGTATTCATGCTCTGTGACTGAGGAGTCTCTTTACCTCCAAAGGTGGAGGTTATGCATTTTAGCAGGATGTTGGATGTCAGATTGCACAAAGTGGTTTCCGGGGCCAGTGATGTACTGTATTCCCATTACTTTCATATTAGAGACACTTGTGTTTAATGGTGTGGATGCTGTGTTGGTTAGCAAGAAATTTGACATTCATTTAGATGGTGCTTTATGCTGCGATGGCAGCTGAGTGTAGATTGTAGGTACTCTTGCTTTTGTCAACTTGTACATGTTTGCAGGCAGAAGCAACATTGCTACTGTTAATAGAGATGTAGTATATACTTGTTTGAAATAGCACCAATATGTGTCATTATTGGGCAGATTTCCATTCATACAGCTAGACTATAACTTTTGGTTATTCATAGATTCAGTGAAATATTGTGAGGGTACCAAACTACATTTCATGCAATTTGATGCATAGATACTGCATGTGCGTACTAGGATATAGTCAATCGCTGTTGCCAGCCATGATTGCTTATAATGTTAGGCCTGTCCACTCCTCTTTCCATAACCAGCTTCACAAATACCAATAGTTTGTGTGTCATGGGTTTTATATATAGGAGTGATGTCATCACTCGCCACATCACATTCGAAATTCACGGTTTCTGTATATAATCTTTTTTTTCCAAAATTTATTAAAATATCAATGCTGCTTCTTGGTTGACTATTGTCTTTAATTGGTCATATAAAAATAAATCCACCAATTTTCTATGTCACTTGTCCTCACTAGGGTTGCCTGGGGTATGCTGGAGCCTATCCCAGCTGCCTCTGGGCGAGAGGCACCCTAGCCTGGCTACCTGCCCATTGCAGGACACATACAGACAAACATTAACATTCGCATTCATACCTAAGGGCAATTTGGCGTCACACAGGGATGACAAAATAAAGATTTGAACCAAAATCTCCTGACTGTGTGGCCAACATGCTAACCATTAGGCCACCGTGTGACTATTAGTCCAGACTCAGTCCAGTTAGGGAGGAAATACAACAAGATCACCCTAGAGATGATCCATCGTTTCAGAGCATGGCCAGACATCGTCGGGAGTGCATACAGACTTGTGGAGGCCATACATTCTACCGAACTATAAGGTGAGCTGTCTAGAAGGAATGTTGGATGAGCCTGTGATCTCATTTTTCCACGTATGATTTTGAGTATGATTCTGAATCCAGTCCTTAATGGGTTATTTGGGTGACGACCTTGAATTTGGGATTATCCAATTTCACAGTTTAAAACAAGTGAACCGCCTCATTTCTGTCTACAGTGGCATCAGTTTACTGCCTTGCTTGGAAACTGCAAGGTGTGAAATGTTTGGACATTTATCATTACTGAAAGTTGAACTTTGTCTGAGTCTTTTTGGAAATGAAATTACAATGGGGTGGTGTAATTAAAGTAGGCGAGCAAGACATGTCAGAATTGTAACATCTGTACTAACGTAGTATACTGTTAGTATACTGAAGTGTATTTATGGTACAATAAGTATCTGTGTATCTCATTTCAGAGTCTGCATACTTCAAGTATGTATTTACAGAGTGCGTCATCGCGGTTCCTGAATGCTATCCCAATTCCAAAAAGCTCCAAGGGGCCTTAAAATGCGGCCGACAAAAGTGTCCTCCTCTGTCATTACCATCCTTGCTGGCCTTTTGCTTCCCATGATTCTTTGTGCAGCGCTTCATGAATTTAAAATGGCAGCGCAAAATGTCAATTGCAGTATTGGATTCACTTTTAAATTAAGTTAAAAAAAATTTCTTCATTTGAAAATCAATTGCCAGACATCTAAGGTGTCGTTTGATTAATCTTACTTTTTACACATCAGAAATGCTGTTATGTAACCAACTTGAATAATCGTTAGCCAAATGACATAAGTTTAACATTTGCAAGTAAAAGGTCTGAAACGCTCATTTTAAAGAGTTGATGTTGTGAGCACGGATATATTTCATATATTTAAAGCTGTAACGTCTGTTTAAACATTGGGTTTTATAGTTACATAGATGCTTGATACTACAATATCAATATTGTTCTTTTCTTTTCATTTTGTTTTACAGAGCAACGAGCAAGCGCAACACTTTGTTACAACTAAGAGGAGCAAATGAGAATGTATTCTGTGTATCTGGATGTCACCTTTTCATGAAACTTTAAATATTAACATAAATGTGATCTTATTTACCTTTTAGAAAAATCCTAGAAAGAGTGGGACTCCACAGGGAAGGTTGAGCCCGTAAAAGCAAAAAAAAAAAAAAAAGGGGGATAACTTTAAAAAAAACAATGCAAGTACAGGTTTGGGCTAATGATTTGAAAACAAACGTATACTTTGTCTTACTGCCATTGTGAGACAATGCCAAGAGTGCAAAGGGGAACAGGGGTGTGAGGAAACCCCACTGCTGCAACATGTCTTTGGTATGTCCACATGGATGTGGACATACCAAAGGATGAGGCCTTCAATTGCCCCCACCCATCATAATGTCCTGCATCCCTGAGAACATACCAGGGCCAACACGCCACTGGCTGAGGAAGAAGAGGAGGAGAAAACCTACAACGACTTAAGTCAAACTTAAGACATGAGGCTACAGCGTGAGGCAGAGGACAAGAGGTTTCAGAGACTCTTCTCTCTCCTTCAGAGTATTACTGACAGAACATAAATCCTTTTCGTACATTTTATTCCAATGTTGAAAGTTGTTAGACAGTTCTATTTTTTGGTGGCTATAAGGGGGTTATTAAATGTATAGATGGCCTTAATAATGTAAAAACATATTTACCAGACTGTAAACTGGTTTTCTATGTCATAACTACAAAAACATTCCATTCATAAATAAAGATTCATACTTTACAAAAAATCACAGTCTCCACTGGCCTCCACATTGTGTGACGTTTTTGCTGCTGGATTCCAGATGCAGAGGCAGGTGGCGTGACATTTATTCAGAGCAAAAAAGTCAAACAGAAGGCAATGGTGGCAGAAGTGCACACCATGTGGGGTGTCAGTTCATTAGGTACGGTGCAAGGAAAAGGAAGAAGCTGCAGGGTTGAGTCCACCAGGCTTACATGGGAGTACTGAAAGAAAATACTGTTGAACAGCGAAACGGACACCACAAAGAGTTCAACACAAAAAAATGGAAGAGTGCTGTGACCATGAGAGACAAGGAGGAATTCACCAGCTTCACTCAGCTGTGGAGTGTGATCTTAATCACTTGCAGGTGTGCCTGGTGGCTCTGCTTCCAGCCAGAGACCATGGGTCTGAAAACAAAAAGAACACAAGGTCACAAACCAGGAAGAGCAAGGGTCAAAACAATAAGTGCAGACACAAACATAATGTGGCACGTAAAACTTTGTCCATCATCTGGGTTTGCAGAGCTGATCGACTGCCATGTGACAGATTATTTTAAGTAAGGCATGAGAATAACACAAACATTATATTTTACAACCTTCTCCCTATCAGCTACTTTAAATAAAATGATTGTTTGAAATTATTTTACTTTTCCTACTGCAGGTATTTGTGATTTGGGTGAACCCTCCCATTAGGGCAGCCGTTCCTGCCAAGGAGCACCACTGACTGCTTGCAAATAATTCTGCCTCTTCTCTACGGGCAGGTCGTCCTGCAACTCCTCATCAGGGGCCATGCACCGACCCATAAGCAGATATAATACTATAATGATAGATACTAGATAGATACTATAATGATTTATGATGGTATATTACGCGATACACATTTTTTGTGTGAGCGATAACATACCTCAGGTCCAAAGGTGTGGTGCACCTGAAGCGCTTGCAGGAAGATTGAGCGTGCCTTTGATTGCTGTCGATTGAAGCGCTCAGCTCCCACACTGGTAACCAAATGGACAATGCGGTGGACAGTGGAGCGAGAAATCCCACTGAAGTCCCACTTGCCAGCCAAAAGAGCAACACCAATGTCTCTATGGTGGAACCCCATCCATGTCTCTGCTCTTGGTAGAAAGGTTCCGGCAGCACTGCCGGAGAATCCCTGCACAAATGGAAATCATGCCTGGTATTGTCCTAAACCCCCCAAAATTTGCAGGATTTCCATCCTGATGGATACAGGAACTATATAAGTAGATCAATGTTTAACTATATTTATTCATCTATACAGCTGAGTACCAGCAATTGAATAAATGACTTTCATGATCTGATCAGGGCCAAATTTAGAACCAAACTCTTCCACAGATGTGCTGTTCAACGAATGACTACCTAGCTGATTATGGTTTGCTAATAAGTTTAAAACTTTTGAATTACCTCTCAGAGAACAGAGAAAAACCTCACGTAGGTGGTGCCAGTAGCGCTTTGCCGCTTTCTCTAAAATGAGGAAAAACATACAATGGTGATCTTTACATTCATTTGAGCCTAACTAGCGTTGACAATTTTCAGCACTTTCCCCCAGGGGGCTGTTAAGCGATGTGAGACGTAAGCGCAAGAGCGGGAACGTATGATGCAACCAGCAAGTCACCAGAAGGCTCGACCGTCCCGTTTCACATCGCTTCAGCCGTGGCTGGAGCACTCTAGTAAGGACCCAGCCATCGTCCACCACATATGCTGGGCCCTTTGAAGGATGCAGACCCCTTTGAAGGATGGAGACACAGCTGGTGTCTCGTCTTAGAACAGAAGCCAGAAGTAACATCAGTTAGTTAGAGGTAAAGAGGTAAGTGTAAAGGACGACCATTTGTGAGTAATACAGACCATCGTGTATTCAACATCAGAATACAGAGTAGGATGGTGGGTCCTGAGACTCATGAACTCTCTCTGCATGCCGTGTCATTTTTGATGCATCCACTAATGCATGAAAATAATGACTTGTTTATTTATTTATTTAGCTACGGCATAGGGAATGCAGATTGTATTTCTTAACAAAACTGCTGCTAAAGAACTCTTTTCTACCTCACATCTGATTTGTGGTGCCGTTTAATTGAACCCATTAGACATGATAGCTTTGCCTCGTTAGGATTTTTATTATATGCAATTCCTTCTACATGGTGGGTTTTTTTTTACATTTTTTCATTTGAGTGGAAGGACAGAACATAAAGTTGGGTGATGCACAATAGAAATGTATTTCTTTTTTTATTATTCCTTTTTTGCATGTTTCTTACACTTAAATGTTTCAGATCATCAAAAAAATGTAAGTATTATCTAACGACAACACAAGTGAACGCAAAATACAGGTTTTAAATGAAACTTTTCATCATTAAGGGAGAAAAAAATCCAAACCTACATGACCCTGAATGAAAAAGTGTTTCACCCCGCTGTTAAAACATAACTAAGATTAATTTAGATCTATCTGGAAAGGTTTATAAAGCTTTGGGAAAACAGTGAGATCCATTAACCCCATATGGTGAAAACACGGAACAGCGGTGAACCTTCCCAGGAGTGGCCAGCCAACCAAATTTACCCCAAAAGCGCAGTGATGACTCGATCACATTCACAATTTTGTTGTAACTTAACCTAACTTGCATGTTTTTGGAATGTGGGAGGAAACCGGAGTACCCGGAGAAAACCCACACACACACGGGGAGAACATGCAAACTCCACACAGAGATGTCCAAAGGAGATTCAAACCCTGAACCTCCTGACTGTGAGGCCAACATGTTACCCACTCATCCACCGTGCGGCTCAAAGTCTGACCTGAATCCCCTTAATTGCTGTGGCAAGACCTTAAAAGGTAGCTCATGTGGGAAAACCTTCCAATGTGGCTAAATTACAACAATTCTGCAAAGATGAATGGGTTACAATTCCTCCACAGCGCTGTAAGAGACTCACTGCAAGTTATCGCAAATGCTTTATTGCAGGTGTTGCTGCTAAGGGTGGCCCAACCAGTTATTAGGTTTAGGAAACAATTACTTTTTAACACATGACCATGTAGATTGTTTTTTTTTCCCCTTTAATAATAAAAAGTTTGTAAAAAAAAAAAAAAAGTATTTGTATTTTTGTGTTCAGTTGTGTTGGCATTGAATTATATGTAATTTAGTTTGATGATTTGAAACATAATTCAGTTGTGATGAAAATCGTAATCACATTTAATCGATAAGATAGAAATAAGTTGTTGTAATAAGTAAGGATGTAAATCTTTCTGGTAAACAATCAGATACAATAATGATCAATTATTAAATTAAATATTAAATATTAACAATTAAATTTGATCTATCAATTTTGTCAATATGGGCCATTATTTTATTTAAAAAATTATACACAGTTAGAAATCCCTCCGTTTTTTATGTTTAATGCCAGGGGCAATTTGTCCTTTATTTGACAGTCCTTGCGCACATAGGCTACTAATACTGTACTGTATTGCTACCCTTTTTCTTTCACCTCATATTTGCTTACAAATGCTGATACTATGTGGGAATGCATACAGTAAATGTAAGATTTGATCACCTTTTTGAGTGCTATGGTGCATATTTGTGTGGTGCACGTCTGTAAACGTAGGCTCAGACTGGTGAATGGTAGCTGTATTCATTTCGTCCTTTTCATTTGTTGGTATAGGTTTGCACAACACTTAATAAATAACATAAATTAGATCGCTATAATGTACGTATGCTTAACTTAGGTGTTAAACTCTTTCCCGGTGGCTAGATAGTTCTAGTAGCTAGACCAGCTAGTACGGCCAATGCAATTTACAGCCATTCTTGACTTCAGCCATGGTCGTCATATTGACAACCCGTAAATAGCAGGTTGTAACCAACATTTTAGATTGCAGTTCAAAGCAAAAATCAGCGGACAGACGGCTCGAATCTAAAACATTTGTTAGTTGGGACACTCGTATGTGACAATAAAAACATTACCCGCATTGCTCTAATTGGCATAATCTGTAACATTCCAATCACAGCGACAATATATACAAATAACTTTTGTCTTGTTGTGAGAGCCCCACACATGAATGATTTCAGGTTTTTATTTTTGCTTTACTTTTGGCATGACACAGGAATGATGGTAGAGTTCCCCTTTGCTTCTCTGGACAAGTTTTTTCGAGACGCCCCAAAAATCAGAAGAGGATTTCTCAGGAAAAATGTTTTTACCCGTCTTCAGGAGTCCAATACCTGTATATTTTTGCAGAATACCAATATGTCCCTGGTGTTTTTCCTGGAGAGAAGTGGCTTTGTTGCACCTTTCTTGACACCACGCCTTCAAGTCTTCACCTCACTGTGCGTGCAGAAGCACTCACACCTGCCTGCTAAAGTTGTGTGAAGATTATTGATATAATTATCTCCTGAACATGCTGCCTCACATACATGAAAAAATAATAATTACTTGAAAGGTAAAATTATTTACAATGTCTCCCATGTTTTATAAGCAAAAATGCATATTTTGCAGTGAAGTCTAACACAATCCGTCAACTTGTTTGTCCTCTTGGTTATAGAGTTTATAGTTTTATACTAAATCTCCTCAAAATAGGACATTCATCATTTTAATCAAATTTCCTGCAACAACACTGTGTCACGGTGTAAAAACACCTAAGTAGCTTTTGCAGTGGCAGTGGAACACACTAAAAAGCCCTCTGCGGGTTGCATCTCATTCGCACAACAGCTACTCTGCAAGTCCACATTAGTGATACATATGTCTTGCTCAAAGGGTGTGAAACTCCTTAAGAAGTCATTTTAAAACTAAGGTCACACTTTGTGTAGCATAACTTGATAAGCATGATTTATTTGGCCATATACATAACCTACAAGTTTTCAAATAGCCTGTGAGGAGATAAGTGAGTCTGCAAAGCGTAGCAATGTACTGATAATTCATCATTAGTCTGACTGGGGGTGTGGAGGCAACGTTGATGGAAAGATCCAAGCTTTTGCTATATACAGTTGCGATGTTACTGTTTATTGTTACACTTTCTAACAAGTATTAAAAGTAAGTGGTATCTAACTGGGAACTATTTCTCTGGCGTAGTGACACAGTGCCTTGCTCACAGTACCTCATTCACAGCGCCTTAGGCCACTATGAAATAACATGCTGCTTTGTTGCTGTCGTATCACCTTTGAGCAGGGCTCTCAAACTCATGCAATGGAGGGCAAAGACACTGCACTGTTTTCTCTTCAATCAGTTTTTCCAGCAGGTGATTTTAATTGATGAGCTCCTTGCCTCAAAGGTGTTGATCATTAAATTCACCTGCTTTAGTGACCAGCTGGAAAGCAAACCTGCAGGGTCTCGGACCTCAATGGCACAAGTTGGAGACCCCTGCCTTTGATTTTGAAGTTAACGCTAGGTTATAAATAAATAGTTTTAAATTGGGCGGTTCTCACAAAGTATGCCATTACTAGTGGTAGCAAACACAAAACTCGCTCTCGGTGCTGTTGTTGTATCAGTTTTTATGCGTTTTATGAAATCAATGTTCCCAAGAAAGAAGTTCCTCTGATGCTTAAATGCCCAAAATACTGTATAGTACTGTAAAGTATTAGATGTTATCGTGAATGTGCCTGTTACTACATGATTATAGCATGTATGCAAAACATTGTTGGAGTACACCACTGTCTACGTCTAAATCTGTTTACCCATCTAAATGATCTGTATTCGTATCAGTACTCTGAGTGAACGGGAGAACTGGAAGCATGCGTGGTTTAACTGAAAATGGGTTGGTCTTAAATTGGTAAATTATTTTACGTATGAAATTCTCATGGATTAGTCAGAAGTTGCTATGTTTATTGTTGTTATTGTTACTTTAAAAACTATTTACAAAACAACTTCAAAGTTGAGATTCAAATCGTGTCATCTGTAAGAATGTATTATACAATTATTTGTTAATGATCTGTGTAAAGTTGGTGATTCACGCAAACTGGGTAATAATCTGCCTTGTTCACTGTATTTTTCTCAAAAGCACCGCATTCAGTACTACGAGCAAAGTTTTGACTTTATATCAGCAGCCAAATTAGAAGCAAGCAGAAACACTGCAGTGACTGATGCGTAACAAGCCATTTACAGCTGTCTTGTCAAGCCAAGCAAGAAGAGAGTCACTGTCTGTATTGTGTCTGTTTGTGAAAACGTGAGAGGTGCGAGTCTTTAGGGAGGGGCAGTCAGGGTGTGTAACTGACGAATCACAAAGCCTGAGGAATGAGTACATAAGTATTTACCCACATGAGGTGTGCAGCAAAAATGTATTATCCGTAACAGATACTTGTTTAAAACGAGTATCCGGCTCATTCCTAGTTCTTTTTTTGAGGGCTTTATAGGCGAAATAGGTGAATCCCCAGTACCTGCATTGTTCTTCAAAAACTACAAACGAGGTGGCTATCTAGAATGTTGGTTCTCAACTGGTTTGGCTGCGGGACCCACCATCACTCTTTAATGACAAGTGGTGACCTAAATTTTGGAAATTCTTGGATACAAACTTCTAAAACAGGGGATTCATTGACTACCAAAGAAGGGATTTTGTGTTTGTTTATTTATTTGTTGATTGATTCATTGATTGAGAATTGTATTAGTAGTTTTGCACACAACTTGTTTACACCAGTGTCCTTCTTTATCTTATTTTGTGTTAAAAAAAAATGAATGTTTGAACAGATTGAATTAAAAAAAAATTGTAATTGTCTGCACGTGCATGTGCAGCCATACTCCGCATCATGCGCCCCCAAGGTAAATTGAGTTTGAGACCCATATTCTAAAGTATCCTTCTTTTATTAATCCCTTTTATTTATTTAAGTTTTGTTTGCAACTGTTGTGTGGCTACCTAGAAGGTGCAAGCCTTTAAACGTGTTGCAAGATTTATAACCTGCCTTCTTCCTGCTCTGAGCATGTAAACTGTGTCCCAGGTAACACACATGTGCAGGAGCTTTTGCTAAGCACTGGCAGTGTGATTATAAGGCAAATGCAAACAGTCCCTTTAATGAAAAGACATTAAAGTTCAGTTTGAATTTGAGGTAATGTAAAATAACACTCTGTGCCAGCAAAAAACAAGTTTTACAATCAGTTCAGCAGCAATACGTTTTTATTAACAAATTCAAAAATACTTTGGAAAACCAGAGCGTGTTAAGGTTTTCAGTACACAATAACTATTTACAGGTATTTACAGTTAACCACATCCATATCAGTTCCACTAACAACTGAGGAGGAGGAGGTGTGGCCAAAAGGAGACGGCGGGACAGTTAATATAGAGCAAAATTCCATTCCATTCCATTTTCTTCCGCTTATCCGGGTCGTGGTGGCAGCAGTTTCAGTAGGGAAGTCCAGACTTCCCGGTCTCCGGCGACCTCTTCCAGCTCCACCGGAAAGGACACCACGGCCAGGCCAGCTGTGAGACATAGTCCCTCCAGCGTGTGCTAGGGGCCTTCTCCCGGCTGGGCATGGCCGAAACACCTCACCGGGGAGGCACCCGGGAGGCATCCGGACGAGATGCCCGAGACAGCTCAACTGGCTCCCCTCGATGTGAAGGAGCAGCGGCTCTACTCTGAACTCCTCCTGGATGGCCGAGCTCCTCACCCCATCTCTTAGTGTGAGTCCTACCCCCGGAGCCTTGCCATTGGGGAGTGTTTTAACTACCCCAATTACCTCAGCCACTGTGATAGAACTGTCCACATAGAGCAAAATGTATGTGCTGATTCAGATATTTACTTTAAACAGTGGTTGTTGTGATTATTAATTGCATTCAAAAGTGCGTGTGTGTAAACTTCCTTGTGGGGTTTTGGTAAAGTGTGCGCATTGTTTGCTAATCAGCCAAATTACCACTAGACCATCTGCGCTTCGCCTTACGGCGAGAGTAAACCAGTTTAGAGCTGTTGAGCTCTCAGCGCATCTTCGGCAAAGCCTTTTGGCATGAAATTGTCACTACGCCAGATTGAATCAGTCGGCACTTCCCCCTGCTGCACCGCCACACCCATCGCGGCGCACCTCGGTCCACCAAATTGGCTGCGCACTGTGTTACGCCAGACTCAATTACCATTTCACGGCCTGCGCCACGCTACTCCACCCACGAAATTAAAGCCCTATAAGTAAAAAATCAAGCAAGTTCAGTTGCTCTGATTCAGCACTCACTTGGTAAAGTTTAATAATAGGAGGAGCATTAGTGGAGCGGACTACTCATATGCCTGGGCCAGTAGAACAAATTGGACATTACCGTCATACTGTACCTGGTAGGCTTCATTTTGGGTTGGAATTTCCCGATGCAACACATTCGCATTATGCTGCACTCTTTTTCAGTAGATACCTTAAGTCCCTAATTCGCCCTAAGTCCACACTCAATGTCTTGTCCCGAACACTTAAGCTTGACCAAGTTGCCCATAAACATGCCATGTACCTTGTGGTGGCGTAGCAAGCAAGTAGCAAAGATGTGAGGTGTGTTCATGGACATCGGGTCATTAATGACCATAGACAAATATTAGTCATAATTGGGGTTCACTGAGCTAAAACTACAGAAAAAGTGCAGTTTTTCCTTTTAAAAAAAGTTCTGGAAAATAAAACAAAAAAGAGGTATGAGAATTGGAAAAAAAACAAACAGCTTATCATTGCAACAATTCGAAAAAGATGACTGAAAGACAACGACTAGAAAAAATGATAACAGGAAAATTAGAAGTAAAGAAAGCTTAAGGTAGACGATGACAAACATATGACCCCAGCAAACATATGTGTCTTCTACTAAAAAGAAATTTCAGCAGAACCGGTTTCTTCAGCAGGTGATTTATTTAATGATCTCCCTACCTTAAATTGAGGAAGGGGTTTAACATTAAAATCACCTGCATCCGTGACCGGCTGGAAAAAAAAACCAAAAAACTTCTGGGTCTCGGCTCTCCATGGCACGCGTTTGATAGATACCCTGCTTAGGATAATTAAAAATATATGAACTGTGCATGCCTTTTATTTACTTGGTAGTGTAACTCACAGAAAATTATGTCAGCCAAGCCATGGTATAAATGCTACTGAAAGTAAAATTATACCACCTCTGCTTTCTTTTCTGAATTTTATGCTGTCAAAATGTATCCTGTTTCACCACCTACCACAGGTATCTATTCCATGATTTCTTTCTAGCCCCCTCTCCCCCCGTGTTCCCCGTCAATCAGGCAAATTTAGTTTAGGAAAATGACTAATTTTTAAATTTTTTTTTTTTTTTTTTTGGTTGGTTTTTAATTTTTTTTTTTATTTTTTTTTTTTTTTTTTTAACTGCTAAAAAATACCAAATAATATCAGGTTATTGTTTCTGCAGTTTCTACACAACTGTGTTGTTGGTTTCTCTATATTAACTTTGCAGTACATTTCTCAGCGTGGCATGTTGTTTGATTGATGTAATTAACATGCAGGGGCAAGGTTACTTTAGTAGTGCACGTGGGTCTATTCTATTGATTTGGTTAATAGGCCCTCTCTGGGATTCTGCCGGTTTTTGTAAATTTGCATCTCATCAAATGTATCGTCCAAACATAGCACTGCATACGTCAGTGTATTTAATGATCTTGCGTATGTTTTATTTGTGTATGAGAGTGTGTAATCCAATGTATATAAAGCTACTTTTCCAAAGAAGCAAGATCATTAGCTGGATGATGAGCACTGCTGGGGTCATGGGAGACAAAGTGACTCAGAGGTACAACGTCATTAAGATCTTGTCAAGGATTAAGCCTCTGCCTCTTGATCACTGTGAGCTTGTTCTCACTCAGTGCTTTAGCTGCTAATTTCTTAAGAGAAAGAAACAAAGAGGGTGCAACACTTTTACTCTACTCTTCCATTGATCGATTTAAAGGGTGGTTTGGATTCCTGTTTGCTCAGGGCTGAAGCATTAGGGTCACGTACCAATCTCAATTTTGAAAATAAACAAAAAAATATACAAGTTAATTCTAAAAAAGGCATGCGTATAGATTCTTGTGTCTGTCAGTCTACAGCACGTAAAAGACATGTATAGCTAGTCTACTAATAAAGCCTTTAACATTCATAATGAATTCTTGAGGTCAAAGTTCCCCCTCATTTTTCAACTGTCTGAGTATACACACAAACGACCTGAGCATGCCTTCTGCCTGCCTCTTCGAGCGGTATCAGACACGGACACTGTAATGTTGCACCTGTCCAAAGCTCAAGGTAGTCTAACTTTCATTTTGTCGTATTTTGTATACGTAGTTTGGGTAGGTTCGAACAGGCAGCAAGGCATATTTCACAATATAGCTTTCTTTGTTGTCTACCTCACACAAAAAAAGCTCATGCAACTAACACCCTGACAAAAAGTTTAGTTTATAATTCTATTATTCATTTTTTATTATTGTTTACCATTTATTTTGTTAACTATGCATATTTTAACTTCCTTCTTTAATTTTTGTTTTGCAGGAGCCTGTTCTGGCAGTATTTCATCCTGTAAATATACTTGAAAATTAGATACAATTTGTTGTATATGTTTTCTTTTTTTCTAAATAAAAAATTTCAATTAGAAAAAATCTCAAACACAAAAACCTTCCGGCCTCTTTGGCAACACTTGGGCAACTCGGGGTAACACTTGTGGTATCCTATCATCTGGTCGTCAACATAAATGCACCCCATCAAAAGATGCATGAATAAACCACTTATTCAGTCCACACTTTTTACTGGCTTGCTACTTTGGCTTTGCAGCATGTTTTTTCAGAGCAGCACATTCTCATTCGAAAGTGAAAAAAATGTCACCCAGATTCACCTCTTGTTTTCCTGTTCGCACATGCTCCGACAGCCAGTCACCTTAAGAGAACCACCGCTTGGTTATTAATTTGGCTGGGTGGGTGGATGTGGCACTGCCTGTTGGTTTCACAATAATACGGGGTTAGCAAGCAGCATTTTGCTCTCTTAAATCCACTGCACTATTAGCTATACACTAACCGGCAAAACAGCAGCGTGTGTACTACATATCACGCTGTTAATGAATCGATTGGCTTTCAATGTTCATGACCTTATTTTAAAGATTTTTGCTCTTTAGCTCAACAATTTTACATAAAATGCTATTTTGGAAGTTTAATTTCTGCATGTATTATTCCTTCGCACTGTGACTCACATGACCCGCTTTTCTGACAATACCATGATTGGCCATCTATCTAATCCGGTCTATACTGTAGTCCACCAATGTTATCTACTGATCTTATCTACCACTGCAAAGGTCTGAAAGTCAGTCACCGACCCCTTTTTCTCTGCCAGCTACAGCTAAAGCTAGCCAGAGCAAAGAGCCAGGCAACCACAGTTGGGGGTTATGAGCATTGAAAGGAGCAAAGCTACTGGAACCGAAAGATTCAGGATGCCCGCCGATGTTGTGGAACTTTGGTGTAAAGGACTAGGGCCACGGCTTCAGGAGGCACATTTTTAATGTAGACCTTGTCTCTTTAAAAACAGTCAAGAAACCTTCTTATCACTCAACAAATATTTGGCCTTCAGAATAAGAACGCGGGGCCGCACGGTGGCTGAGTGGTTAGCACATTGGCCACACAGTCAGGAGATCTTGAAAAACCTGGGTTCAAATCTCCGTTGGGCATCTCTGTGTGGAGTTTGCATGTTCTCCCCGTGCGTGTGTGGGTTTTCTCCGGGTACTCCGGTTTCCTCCCACATTCCAAAAACATGCATGTTAGGTTAATTGGCGACTAAAATTGTCCAAAGGTATGAATGTGAGTGTGAGTGGTTGTTTGTCTATATGTGCCCTGCGATTGGCTGGCGACCAGTCCAGGGTGTACCCCGCCTCTCGCCCAAAGCCAGCTGGGATAGGCTCCAGCATCCCCGTGACCCTAATGAGGATAAGCGGTACAGAAAATGAATGAATGAATGAATGAATGAATAAGAACGCGTGTGCTACGTTCTACATACTTGTAGTAATGAAATAAGGGTGTCATAAAAAACACCTTTCTTGTATGCGTCAAGATGGCCTTCTATGAGAAGCTATTATACTGAAAGTGCACTGACCTAATGTACTGATACTGAAGATGTAATAATAATAACAGACGAAAAAGAATAAAAACAGACAATAAAATCTACGTTTACAACAGAATTTCGTGCAAATGGACACCTGCCCAGGTAATCATCATAATGACAATGACAATCAGCCCAGGTACAGGTGTATGTATGTCTTAATGTTATGTCTCAATGTGAACCACTACGACCACAGTCAGCGCTGTAACTTCACTGTCACTAACGTCTTGATTGTCTGTTGAAGGAATTGAGGTAAAGACGTCTGCAAAAGAGTTCTTTAAAGTTATATATACAGTATAGAAGATGCTGCTGCCATTGTACAGGACTATAAAAACTGATGTATTTTTTTTGCATGCAGTTTCAGAAAAAAAAGATGGTATCATAAATAATAAAAAGTTAAAGTTCTAAGTAATTTAGAGCATTCACATCATCTCTCATTTTTCAGATTGACGTACAGACAGCAATCTCATTCATCACTCCTATCCTGCTACAGAAATAGTCTTTTTCCACTGTCTGACCCTGTGTGATGAAGCAGAATGAGTTTCTGTGCGGCTCAAATAGCTCCTTCAACATAATCTTTGCATTGCAAAACTGTCCTGACATGATGCTCTTGGATCATTCTGAAATTTTTAGTCCCCTCTTTTCCCACTTATTTTTTCAAGTTTGTAACTATTTTGACCAACTCTTTAAACTTTAGTTGTCTTTGCGCAGCATTGAAGACTGGCATTGGTGAGATAGAGAAGACCAACTTAAACAACGACTCCAAACATTCATGCAACTTGGGCAATAACGGAAGAGACTAATACAAAGTCATATCTAATCATGTTCATTTCATATACACTCCAGATCAAAAACACCAAAATTTCAAAAATGTACATTTTGCACTGTTGGATCTTAAAGAAGTTTGAAATAGAGCTTAAAATGCAAAAAGAAGAAAGGAGAGTAAAATAATTGAGTAAGCAATTTATTGCAAACAACCAAAACAAGCTATTCAATGTCATTTTCTGTCAGGCAATCACATTGTCATGATCTCTTGATGGGAAAAGCAACAACAAAAAAGTTCTCTCTCTGAACACGCTCAGATTGTTGAATTGTATAAGCAAGGCCTCTAGTATTGCACCATTGCTGATTAGGTTGGACGCAGTAAGACTTGTTTCATCTTCGAAATTCAGAAAATGTGTACTGCGATTGCATTTAATCAAAAAAACTTTTAACTCAGTATTATTTCATGTAGCAATTACTGTATTGACCCAAATTTACAATAAAACTGAATTTTTCAAGAATTGTTTTTGGAAAAATATTTTTTAGACATATTTTTTAAATCATGTTTTCAATATCAATCAAAGAACACTTCTTAATTTGTAAATAAAACTGATATCTTATTTCTTAGCTGCTGGACAGTGGCTTGATGACTTTTTTTTTATTGATCACCATTATCTTGAAGCATGTGTGAGTGATAGGAAGAAAACCTCTGACTCGCTTAGTGAGGTTGTTTCATACCATCTGTTGGTTTGCTTGTGTAAATATGCAGACTCCAAATATAATACAGGTTTTCTTTTTCTTTAAAGCTTATATTCAGGTTAATAAGGTTTTTTATGGAAACAGAATATATATTTTTTTCTGAAATAATCTCTACAGTTTTCCTGTGGAACAAAGTGTAATGCATACATACACTCTTTTATTTTAGATTTGGATTTACTATGTGCCCTGCGATTGACTGGCGACCAGTCCAGGGTGTACCCCGCCTCTCGCCCAAAGCCAGCTGGGATAGGCTCCAGCATCCCCGTGACCCTAATGAAGATAAGCGGTACAGAAAATGGATGGATGGATGGATTTACTATGGGCATCACCCTTGTTTTGGGAAATGGCGAATGAAGTCGTTTTTAACACAGACAAAGCCGCTGGGGATCGATAAAGTCTTCGAATGAGTTCAAAACAACAGAAAAAAAAACGTGGACAATTTGTTTATACTTCAAGATCACAGATTTGCTAATTTTACTGTCAATCAAAAAGGAATTCCACCTCAGACAGATCATCTAATCATCATCCAGAAGCCGAGCGTCCGGGCCAGCCCACTGCCTCATAGACTCCCAGAGACGCTCAGCCTAATCCCCAACTTTACGTGATGTGACCATAAAGAATTCTCATGCAAAGTCAACAAAAACACGACTTACCACCCTGATAGGCACTTGCTAATCTTTTTTGGCGTCCTCGTTATTTTTTTTTACATTTTACCAAATCTTATCAAAATTTTGCACAATGATAAAGAGTTACAGTGTACTACGGCATTTTGGTGAAGTCTGCCACTCTTACAGTTTTCTCTAGTTTCCTATTACAGTGAAAAGAACTGGGAAAAAAAAAAAACATCCACCCTTTACTAAAGTATAGATGAGACATGAGAGGTGAGGTTCAGTATTTTCAGTGAGGATGGCTCAAAGAATGATTTTAGATAAAAACGCTCAAATTCTGTGGAGGAAAAATAGCATCGAAGGCCCAAAGCATTTTATGGTACTGTCATTTAGACTCAGTGATGTTGTTTAGATGCAACATTGGCAAAAGCAAAAGCAGTTATGGATGATAAGCTGTGTAGTGGCTGTGGTTGTCATACATTTTAAAAAAACAAATGTCCACCAAAAGACATTTTTTCATTAAAAAACAACATCAAAAAACCTTACAGAACACTTTGTGTTGCCACATCATGTATAATAGTGACAAGACAGCGACAGAAATATTAAACAAGAGCAGAAGAGAAGAAAAAAAAATGTGTGTAATGTCAAACTGCCTACGGTCAAAACAGTCACACCTATCTTTTCACTGGCTTCCAGCACAACCCATTTAGAGACCGTCTGAGCATTTACAGATACAGTTGAAAATATTGGCTAAAAGAAAAAAAAAGTTATACTGTATTTTGGACCTTGGTGCAGTCTAAAACGGGTGAAAAAAATCCTGCTTTTACACCTCAGATACAGAAAAACCCTGGTGCATTGCAAGAAAGACAAAATGTGTCAAAAATGGTAATACCATCCATCCATCCATGTTCTTCCGCTTATCCGAGGTCAGGTCGCGGGGGCAGCAACCCTAAGCAGGGAAGCCCAGATGTCCCTCTCCCTGGCCACTTCTTCTAGCTCTTCCCAACGGATGCTGAGGCGTTCCCAGGCCAGCTGAGAGACATAGTCTCTCCAACGTGTCCTGGGTCTTCCCCGAGGCCTCCTACCGGTTGGACGTGCCCTGAACACCTTCCCAGGAAAGCGTTCGGGAGGCTTCCTAACCAGATGCCCGAGCCACCTCATCTGGCTCCTCTCAATGTGGAGGAGCAGCGGTTCTACTCCGAGTCTCTCCCGGATGACAGTGCTTCCCACCTTATCTTTAAGGGACAGCCCAGCCACCCTGAGGAGAAAAGTTATTTCGGCTGCTTGTACCCGTAATCTTGTCCTTCCGGTCACTACCCAATGCTCATGACTAAAGATGAGGGTTGGACCGTAGATTGACCGGTAAATTGAGAGCTTTGCCTTTTGGCTCAGCTCTCTCTTCACCACGACAGACCGGTGCAGAGTCCGCATCACTGCGAACGCTGCACCAATCCGCCTGTCCATCTCGCGTTTCATCCTTCCATCGCTCTTAAAAAAGGCGCAGAAGTACTTAAACTCCTCCACTTAAGGCAGGACCTCATCCCCGACCCGGAGATGGCACTCCACCCTTTTTGAAACCCCTCAACGCCCTGGCTGCACCTAGAAATTCTGTCCATGAAAGTAGTGAACAGAATCGGTGACAAAGGGAAACCCTGGCGGAGTCCAACCTTCACTGGAAACGGGTCCGACAATGCTGGCAATGCGAACCAAACTCTGACACCGGTCATACAGGAAACAAACCGCCTGGATTAGGTGGTCCGATACCACGATAGTTAGAACACACCCTCCGGTCCCCCTTTTTGAAAAGCAGGACCACCACCTCGGTCTGCCAGTCCAGGGGCACCGACCCCAACGTCCGCGCAATGCTGCAGAGTCGTGTTAACCAAGAAACGCCCACAGCATCCAGGGCCTTAAGGAACGCCGGGCTGATCTCATTCACCCCCGTGGCCCTGCCACCAAGGAGCTTTTTGACCACCTCGGTGACCTCAACCCCAGAGATAGGCGAACCCGACTCAGAGTCCCCAGGCACTGCTCCCATGTTGGAAGGCGTGTCGGTGGGATAGAGGAGGTCTTCAAAGTATTCCCTCCACCGGTCCACAACATCTCGAGTCGAGTTCAGCAGCACACCGTCCCCACCATACACAGTGTTGACTGTGCACTGCTTCCCCCTTCTGAGACGGCAGATGGTGGTCCAGAATCTCTTGCACCACCTTACGGCCACAGCTCCGATCGGTCGCATCAACAATGTGGACACCCTTATGTTTGAACATGGTGTTCGTTATAGACAATCCGTGGCGAGCACAGAAGTCCAAAAACAAGACACCGCTCGGGTTAAGATCAGAGGGGCCGTTCCTCCCAATCACACCTCTCCAGGTCTCACTGTCGTTGCTAACATGAGCATTGAAGTCACCCAGCAGAACAAGGGAATCCCCCGAGGGAGCACTCTCTAGTACTTCCTCTAAGGCGGTTATTCTGAACTGCTGTTTGGCGCATAAGCGCTAAAAACAGTCAGGACCCGTCCCCCCACCCGAAGGCGTAGGGAAACTACCCTCTCGTTTACTGGGTTAAACTCCAACGTGCAGGCTTGGAGACAGGAGACAACAAGAATTGCCACCCCTGCCTGTCGTTTAGTAGAATAAAATCCAGCCCCTCTCGAGAGGACTGATTCCAGAGCCCTTGCTGTGCGTTCAGGTGAGTCCTACTATATCTAGCCAGAATTTCTTCGCCGCCAGAGAGGTGACATTCCACATACCGACAACTAGCTTCTGTAGCCGAGGATTGGACCGCCAAGGCCTCTGCCTCTGGCCGCCCCCCAGCTCACTTTGCACCCGACCCCTTTGGCGCCTCCCACGAGTGGTGAGCTCATGGGAAACCCCTCGATGTCCTTAACTTTTCGGGCTGTGCCCGACCGGGCCCCATTGGTGCAGGCCCGGCCACCAGACGCTCGCCGTCGTGCCCCACATCCAGGCCTGGCTCCAGATGAGGGCCCCGGTGACCCGCGTCCGGGCGAGCGAAAATGAAGTCCATTGTTATTGTGCATCATTGGGGTCTATTGAGCCACTCTTTGTCTGGTCACTCCCCTAGGACCTGTTTGTCATGGGTGATCGTACTAGGGGCATGACAGCCCCCGACAACTTATCTCCTAGGATCATTGGGACACGCAAACTCCTCTAACACGATAAGGTGGTGACCCAGGGAGGAGTTGGTAATACCAACATGTACGTATTTTTGTAGTCCGCACATATTTTGATCCCTAAACTAATGCTTGGACACGTCACTGATCCTCAGATAATAGAAAATAACCTCCTGAGCCACTGCACATTTTGTTACATTTCTGAGGTTTCAGTTTTGAGTTCAGTCTCTGAAACCTGGATAATTCTTGGACGTGCAACCCCATTGGCTATATCGAACCCTGCTTTCATTATCATATTGTTCAAAAATTCACCAATATCAAAAACTTTATTGAATAACAAGAGTACTCACAGAATCTTTTGCTAAGGCCATGAAGGGCATATTTGAAATTGGATCAGTATCTTTGGATACATAAAAGTTACTCACTGTTGGAAAAGAAAACTAGTAATTGATTGTATCGACTGTTGACTGTTGTTTTCACCTGAGACATGTTGGAAGTAAAACATCTAAGGAGTACTGTCAAGCATAGACACAACGAGCAGAGCCAGAAATAGAAATATCTGTCTTCTCCAAGATGAGCCAGATTGCAGAAGATCTCCTCAGAGCCTGTCTCATCTCCTACCTTCCCGTGAGGTGACCTGGGAACAATTTGTCAAGCCATTTTTCAATGCCATAGCTATAACTCGGCCCGACAGTGGAGCCAGAATGCTGTGGGAGCCTATATGTCCATGTGTTCTGGTTTTCCGTTGGGCCACGTCAAAGCTGACAATCATTTTCATCCTAGTCATCCTACAGGATTTGAAGGAATTGTTTAGAAAACATTTTTTTACCACACAAACCTGTGTAGTGGTTATGCAAAGGGGTGAGATATAGCTTTCCTTTTTAGTTTGGGCGCTAAATTGTGCGAGCAAACTTTTCCACGCAAAATTCCACATACTCTTACTGAGCATGTTACAGGTGATCTATGATTGCTTTTGCACAATCTTTAACAGTTGCAAACATGTGTCCATGACTGCCCCACACTGCTGAACTCCATCAGAGACACTGCATCATGATAATAATGCTATATAAGTGCTACAACTTGACTCGACATGCCTTGTGTTGACTTGACTTGTCTCTGACTTGTACATCTTTACATGAGACTTGGCTCGGGAATTAGTATTAAAGACTTGAGACTTACAGTACCTGAGACTTGCAAAACACTCACTTGCTTCTAGCTCTGCCACATTATGAGGAAGCAGACTATACATGTGCCTAAAAGAGAGTGTGTCAGCATGTTGAGATCAGTGCCTTGCTCAAGAACACAAACACGGACATCTCTAGCTAGCATCTCTTTTAAAACCCAAACATTTCTCTTGTTTAACACTTGCTGTGCCTACCTTTTTGCACTTGTCAATATCAAACCCCTCTCATTTCTTGACTGGAAAATAATGTCTCATTTTCCTGCAGTGTTAAATTGAAATTGTCATTTGCCTCAGGTGTAATTCTGCTGACTGTGATCATATTAGTGCTGCCAAAATCATTCATTTGAATGCATGCGGTAAGAAGCTGCTTTCGAAGAAAAATATTGGCTGTAAGCAATCACTCTGAATAGATGAGCTGTGTGGATAATAGAAAATGGTATCAGCAAACAGTCGAGAAAGCATCTCAACATATCGCTCTCTGCACCTTCCACCTCCAAAATGTCTCCACACACATCTGCCACATGACTGAATCTATGTACACTTAGTTCTGCATACAAGCAGCATACAAAATACAATATATGTTAATGTACCCAACCAGTAATGACTAGTAAATTGAATCAGTTAGCATCTTAATGAACAGCAGGGGTTGGCTTAATTAACACTGTAGTTTTAGCAACTAGTATTCAAAACACAGTGACTGCTTGAGTACAGCTATTGTAGATGTATTACTTATTACTTACTTTGTAAATCATTTAATTTAAGTCAGTTCAGTTAACTTTTATTTTGATTTCACTTCAATGTTGCACATCCAGAATTCTCTAACGGGTTCGGACATCATTCAGAAAATGAATCTTCCTGTTCAATGATAATGTATTCAACTGAAGAAAAAGATAGCGATGTATACAGTTGAATAAGCACACTAAAAAAAACACAAACAAAAATAAAACAATACAATATCTTTGAATACTGGCCAGACAACCTGCCGCTCTAGTCCTCCAGTCCACTCCTTCACGTCCTCCAGTAGTAAGGCCCTGACCATTTCCCAGTCTTTCTTCTAATCCAGTCTAGTGTGCTGTTTTTTGTTATCAAAATATGCTCACACTAAAACTCAATCATATGGCGAGGATCCTACCAAAAAATGCTTCCCCTAACCTGTTTTTTTGCATTTATTGATGATTAATTTTCTATGTGTTGTCTAATCGAGGCATGTCCTGTGTAGGGGTGTCTAAGAATAGTAGACGATTCACTTTAGAGAAGTCCGATTCGACTATCAATCTTGTCGTTGAATCATATAAAAATGTCATGTGATCAAGATTGTACCATTCTGACTACATGGGGGCGCCCATAGCTGCTGCTGAGCATACATTTACACAAAGAATATTTTTGGTTTTGTTATAAATAGCCCATCTTGATGCAAAACAGCCTAATTTGCACTTGCAAAGATTTTAAAATGTGTGTATTCAACAGAAGACCTTACCACACCTTAATAAAATCACCTGCTTCACTGGCATAACCCAAAGGAACTGAGGTGAGCAATGTCAACATCGACTGACTCATTGGCTCATAAGGGCTACTAAAAAAATCATCCAAAATGTGGAAGTACAGTATTTCGAAGTTAAAGACAGCTTCATAAAGTGAAGTGCAACTTGAGTCACCAGCTTCATCCAATGAAGCAGCAGCCATCAACATCATTGGTTCATCAATGAATATAATTTAAAATGTATAAATCTGTTACACCAACTTCATTTCATATCTCAGCAGTGAATTTTAAGGCAAGAAAGTTTTGGCAAGTTGTTGTTTTTCAAGCCTTGGTGTGTATTTTTCTGATGTGTACTGACAGCGACCATGCAACGCCAGAAAAAATAGCTAGATTTGTTGATAGTCGCTTCTGAGGAAATATATCGCCAGAGTTAAGGGACAAAATCCCCAAGGTGGCAACACTGTTGTGATTGTTTGATGGTTAAACTACCCACTACCAGATACCTCAAGAAATGTGCAGCAAGTGAATGGACAGCCAGTCTGAGCCCGTCATGGGCAGGAATGGACGGGATGCAGGGATGACCGCTTTTACACGTGCAGGTCTACTTCAGAATAAATGACTACATTTCAGAAAATGATGAGGGCTCGTTTTGAATATGTGTTTTGTTTTTTGTTGTTTCGCGTCACTTTGTAGAATTAAAAACAGGCAGAATTGAAAGCTCTATTTTCTTCTGGGATGTTTCTTTTGTGTGGGGATAGTGGCTTGGGGAAAAAAAAACACAGGGGGAAGACATATCAACCAACACAGGCGTGCTAACACCATCTCCCCCTCCCTTTCATGCGCTTCTCCATTCAGAACGCAACCAGGGTGCATTCAGTCTTACAGGATGTTGGATATTTTGAAGTATTTTGAAAACTGTGCATTGTCCCCGCTCGATTGTTTAAAATAATGTTCGAGCATTGTCAAGGTGCCACAACAAAGAGGCTGAGGAGCCACATGTGACTCCAGAGCCGTGGATTGCAGACCCCTGGTCTAGTCCATTGGATTTCTGAGCAAGCTACTGTGTTTATACTCCTACTTTACCTTCACCTGTAATTCAGTTTTTGGTTAAATTATTCGCAATTGCTCCATAATGCATCATATACTTGTTTATGCATGACTTGGTGTTGTTGTTCTTTGCCTTTCGGAATATTCCTGCCAAAGTGTAGACTGGAGGGATCCGGTGTAAATGTCAAATGGAGCTACTGTAAGTTTTAGTTGTTTCTCGGATAGAATTTAACAAACTGGAAAAGCCAGTATTGATTCTCATGTTATTTATTTATTTTTTTTACCGATTGCAACTATGGATTTGTAGAAAACAGCAGATGTGTCAAAGCGCTGTTTACCACAGAGAATACACAATTAACTACATTTCTACTCACTTCGATTCACAGCGTTGTGTTACAACAAACAACAGCCATACAGATTACTTCAATCTCATAACACAATAATGGCTTCATCACCATACTCATATCCAGCGGAGCTAAATTAAGCATGAAAGAATGAACTCCAGGAAATCAGTTATTGATCAAAAAACACTAAATTCCTGGCCTCTGGCCTTATGGATCGCAGGTGCGGATTTGACTGTGCAATAGGCTGTGATCTTACTGTATAACCCCCAGAACTGTCGATAAATATAAGCGGGTGTGGTGGCCTGACTTCAGGTTTTAAAATTAGCCTCAGTGCACTTATGGTCCACTTTTTTAATATAGGCCCGGGGTGTCCAAATTTGTTCCACCAGGGCCGCATCCTGAAAAGTCAAAGAATGCAGGGGTCGGTTTGCTATTTGTGTGGTTTTTGTAATAAAAACGTGCAGTTTACTTAAAGACAAAACGTGTTTTATTATCTGTAAACAGTGTCAACAAACAAGGTCTTTTTTCTTCAACAGTGCCTTTAGCTCTATTTCATCAATTAATTTTTTTTGTTTAATTATATTTCTACTATGTGCAGCAACCGAATAAAAATTCAGCTGGAGGCCACTAATGGCTCCCACATCAGGCTTTGACACTCCTGGTCTAAATGAAGACTGAAGAAACATTCTACTAAAAACCGTTGGTGCTTTGGTTTGTAACTGTCCATGCACTCTCTGCTTATTGAAAGATTTTGATTTTATATATTTTTTTAAAAAGTGACTATGTGTTGCTGTTCCTCACAGCATGCACTTTGTCACGCTCCACTGTGACTCAGGTTAGTTTTTGTGTTTATACTCTCCCTACCATGGTGCAGCAGTCCATGTTCCTCACACTTCTTTGCTACCGCCCTGCAGATGCTGACACACCCTGAGCTGGGCGGAGCTACTGGAGCCCTGCAGCTGTCGCCCATTATTCAAGTTTATTACCACCTCAGCTGCTGCCAGTAGTTGCTGGATTATTCTCCGTTGGTTGCCCACAGATAGTTCCTTGTTTGGTCTCCCGTTTCCTGCTATGTAACTTCTCACCTGCTTGCAGGGCGTCCATCCTGGATTCATCTCCTCTGTCTCTCCTCAGCCCAGTACTTCCGTCCGGCTCACCTGGTAGTGTCTATCTGCTATTCCATTTTTTCCCTTTTGGGTCTTTTCCTACGGTGTCTCCCGTATTTTTTTGCACTGTCGCCTTCAGTTCTTGTTTGGTCTGTTTTGTGACATTAAAATAGTATACCTCTTCGTCCTCGGGGTCCATTCACTAATTGCTTAGTAACTTAAACATTTTTTAGATGGACCTCACAGAGCATGAGCACCTCCAATTTGCCTTAATGGCCCAGAGTCAGATTCTCGGCTGTCATGAACAGACTTTAGAGGACCTAACTGCCCTGGTGAAGGACATGCACGCCCGGATGACATCAGCTGACCCTGCTCAACCCGTGACCGTGGCCCCACCAGCTCTCTTGTCTGCCAGCCATCTGCCTCGGCAGCCTAACTTTCCTCACCCGGCAAGGTATGAGGAGGACTTTGGGAGTTGTCAGCTGTTTATACATCAGTGCTCACTCATTTTCAAGCAACAACCACTAACCTACTCCACTGAATCTTCCAAGGTGGCCTATATGATAGGCTTACTAGCAGGTCGGGTCGCCAATTGGGCCATGGTGGTTGGGGAGAATAGGCCTGAGCTCCTCTCCAGTTTACCACTTTTTGTTAAAGAGCACAAGAGTGTGTTTGATCACCCAGTAAGAAAGCCAGAGGCAGGCTCCCGTCTAGCAGCTCTACTCCAAGGGACATGCTCAGTGACGGACCATTCAATTTTCTTCCGCAACCTGGCAGCGGAGAGCGGGTGGGATGAGAAGGCCCTGCGAAGCAACTTCCTATCCAGCCTCAACTCCCGCCTGCAAGATGAGTCGGCTGTCAGGGATGAGACTCAGACTTTGGAGGAGCTCCTCTCTCTAAGGCGTGAGCGCAGCCGACAGCGGAGGCTGGAGCCTACACAAACCTCGAACTTACCCCTGCCGCCAGTCTACGAGGACCCGTCAGCCTCTCCGCTAGCTCTGTTTCCACCGCCGTGTTCTTCTCCGGAAGCTGCCGAGGACTTGGTGCCTATGCAGCTTGGAGCCAGCCGACTTTCAGCAGCAGAGAGGAGTCGCCGTGTGCGTTTCCACCTTTGCCTGTACTGCGGAGCAGCAGATCACGTCATCGCTCAGTGCTCCCTCCGTCCGGCCGTTCGGCGTTCAATCCGCACCAAAGACATTTCTAGGAGCAAGCGGGTGTCTCTTCCTCCACCTTCGTTTACATCTGTGGTTGGACGGCTTCAAAATGAAGCTACTCTGTCCTGGGAGGGGGGAGTCTTATTCTATATGTGCTCTTGTCGACTCAGGTGCTGCTGAGAATTTTATTGATTGTGGGTTAGTGGAGCAGCTTAAGATTCCCACAGAGACCGTAAAAAGGTGTAAGAATGTTTTGTCTCTCCACGGGCGCCTCCTGGCTAACGTTACTCACCAAACACGCTCCGCTTCCGGCAATCACCACGAGTATTTACATTTTTTATCATCTTCTGCTCCTGTCGTGTTAGGTCTTCCCTGGCTTCGACATCACAGCCCGCTCAACGACTGGGTTGCTCTTAAGATAGATAACTGGAGCACATTCTGTTACTCACCTTCCGTCACCCCTTCCAACGGGTCCTCATTTGACACCCCAGATATTTCTTGGGTCCCGAGAGAGTATCATTCGCTCCATGAGGTGTTTCGTATTGATCGTGCCATGTCACTCCCCCCTCACCGTCCGTATGATTGTGCGATAGATCTTTTACCTGTTGCGCCGCTTCTCTCCTCGCTTCTGTACAACATCTCGCAGCCGTGGAGCCATCTCGCAACAGAGGTCCTTGGAGGAATACATTTCCTTTCCTACATTTGTCCTTTATTTTCCCCTCTGTCGGCTGTTTTTTTCTTTGTTAAGAAGAAGGATGGCTCTTTTTGTCCTTGTATAGACTTTCGCGCACTCAAATAGGTTACTATTCGCAACAGATATCCCATCGCTCTACTCGACTCCGCCTTCACTCCGCTTCATAACGCTGTTATTTTTACTAAACTGCATCTTCGTAATGCATACCATCTTATTAGGATAAGAGAGGGGGACGAGTGGAAGACGGCCTTTAGCACTCCCTTAGGCCACTTCGAGTACTGGACCATGCCTGTTGGCCTCACTAACGGCCCTGCGGTTTTTCAGTGTCTCATTAATGTTCTTCGCGACATGTTATGTCGGTTTGTGCTTGTTTATTTAGATGACATCCATATTTTTTCCTCCTCATTGCAACAACACAGTCATCACGTTCAACTCGTTCTTTAGAGATTGTTAGACAACCGGTTATATGTCAAGGCTCAAAAGTGTTTTTTTTACGTGTCTTCTGTGCCTTTTTTGGGTTTTATCGTGGAGAAGGGACAGGTTAGACCCGACCTAGCTAAGATCCAGGCTGTGGTCGACTGGCCCACTCCTACATCCAGAAAGCTGTTGCAGAGGTTGCTGGGGTTTTCCAACTTTTATGGGCGCTTTATTCAGGATTTTAGTAAAGTTGCCGAGCCTTTGAACAAGCTGACATCTCTTAAGCTTCAATTCACATGGACACAGGAGGCCAACCGAACTTGTCAACGCCTTAAGGTGCGCTTTACTTCCGCTCCAGTTCTTATCCACCCTAATCCCTCCCTTCCTTTTGTTGTTGAGGTTGACGCGTCCGACCCGGGAATCGGGGTTGTGTTTTCCAAGTGCTCCAGCTCGGACCAACGGCTGCACCCCTGCGCCTTCTCCAGGCGTCTATCGCCCGCTGACCGGGACTATGATGTTGCCAATAGGGAGCTATTGGCGGTGGTCCTTGCCCTTCAAGAATGGAAGCACTGGTTGGAGGGATCATCCCTACCCTTCACCATCTACACGGACCACAGGAACCTTTCCTACATCCGCTCAGTACAGCGCCTCAAACCCCGTCAGGCACGGTGGTCCCTTTTTTTGACCAGGTTCAACTTAACACTCACCTACCGTCCTGGTTCCCGCAATGGAAAGCCAGATGCTCTTTCCCGGATGTTTACTTTGCCAGTTGAGGACGCCAGTCCTGAGCCCATCCTATTGCAGTCCCGGATCTTTGGTGCCGTCCATTGGGAGGTAATGAGGCACGTCATGTATGCTAGGAAGGACATCCCCCCCGCCCACTGGATGCCTCGCTGGGAGACTGTTTGTTCCTCGTGACCTTCGTGCAGAGGTGCTAACGAGGGCTCACATTTCCGAGCTCGCTTATCATCCCGGAGCTAGAAGTACTGCTTTCCTCCTGTCTCAGCGGTTTTGCTGGCCCACCCTTCACTCGGACTCAGAGCTTTGTTGTGGCCTGTTCTGTTTGTGCCAGAGGCAAGTCCTCCCGCCGGGCCCCTCCTGGACTTGTGTTGCCCCTCCCCATTCCTTCTCGCCCATGGTCTCACATATTGCTAGACTTTGTTTCTGGACACCCTTCCTCTAGAGGTTTCACTGTCATACTTTCCATAGTGGACAGGTTTTCTAAACTCACCCATTTCGTTCCTCTTTGCAAGCTTCCATCCGCTCTTCAGACCGCCAAGCTTCTGGTCCAGCATGTGGTCCGCGCCCATGGCATCCCCTGCGATGTGGTATCTTACAGGGGTCCACAGTTTTCCTCCTCCACTTGGAGGGCATTCTGCAAGGCTCTGGGAGCCACTGCCAGCCTATCCTCAGGTTACCACCCTTAATCGAATGGTCAGACTGAACGTGTCAACCAAGACCTGGAGGCCGCCCTTTGGTGTGTGTGCCACCAAAATCCCACGTCCTGGTCCTCTTTTCTGCCTTGGGTAGAATATTCTCATAACACCTTGGTGTGTTCTTCCACTGACGTGTCTCCCTTTTATGTGGTTTATGGCTTCTAGCCCCCTGTATTTTTCTCCCAGGAGTCAGGATGCACTGTTCCTTCAGTGGCCGCCCATCTCCGCCGTATCCATCATGTGTGGAGAGACACCAAAGCAGGTCTGGTCCGCACAGCCCGACGCAATGAGAGATTGGCCAACCGCTGTCGGACGCCAGCCCCAGACTAGACATTTGGTCAGAAATTGTGGTTGCTCTTCGCGGGACCTTCCCCTGGCGGTGGAATGAAGAAGGTTGGTGCCTAGGTATGTAGGTCCATTTGAGGTTGAGCGGATGGTGAAACCGGGTTTCAGCCAAGTTGAGAATTCCTCTCTCTCAAGTCGGCTCATTTGAGTTTAGTCTGCTCATTTCAGAGCCACCTCAACAGTTCCGTTGAGTTGGGGGGGTGGGGGGGGGGGTACTGTCAGGCTTCACTGTGACTCAGGTTAGTTTTTGTGTTTATACTTTCCCTATCATGGTGCGACAGTCCATGTTCCTCAGAGTTCTTTGTTACTGCCCTGCAGATGCTGACACACCCTGAGCTGGTTGGAGCTACTGGAGCCCTGCAGCTGTCGCCCATTAGTCAAGCTTATTAACACCTCAGCTGCTGCCAGTAGTTGCTGGATTTTTCTCCGTTGGTCGTACCCACAGATAGTTCCGTGTTTGGTCTCCCGTTTTCCGCTATGTATCTTCTCACCTGCTGCAGGGCTTCCATCCTGGATTCATCTCCTCAGCCCAGTACTTCCGTCTGGCTCACCTGGTAGTGTCTTTCTGCTATTCAGTTTTTTCCCTTTTGTGTCTTTTCCCATGGTGTCTCCTGTATTTTTTGCACTGTTGCCTTCAGTTCTTGTTTGGTCTGTTTTGTGACATTAAAATACTTATCCTGCTGGGGTTGCCTTCGCCTCTGTATCCTTGGGGTCCATCCACTAATTGCTTAGTAACTTAAATGTGACACATTCACTCAGTGACCTATTTAGTCATTTGGGGGCCTATCCTATTTCCTGAACTAGAAAAGTCATCTCAACGCTTATATTGTAATTGATAAGTACATTAGGCAACTTTTAATGTAGTTTGCATCTTTAAAACTCAATATTTGTGATGAAAATTGTCACTTTCAGCTTCTTCCCTAAAACTACTGCATTCTTCTTGACTGTGCTCCTGTGTCTGTCTACTTTTAGTACTTTGGATTAAAAAAAAAAAAGTTTTCCTTTTGCTTTCTCCTCTTTTCCACTCCACTGGGGTATCTCCACATCAGATTTCCCCAACAGCGCCAACAAAGTTTGTTACGCTTTTGTCCTCCTGAATCAATCTGCACATGCGAAGTAACAGAATAGTCAATTGCACAAGAAATGGATGTTTACTAATTTTGATGTAGTTTAAACCAAGGGGAAAATATCAGTAATGCATTTTTAACATATGTGTGGGAATCTCGGGGCTACAGGCAATTGCCTGTGGTTGCCTAATGGTAAGTCCTCCCCTGTGTTACTTCTATAAAACAGCATCAACTATGGTGCAAAATGTTAGCTCAGTCAATTATCCCCAAGGCAAGACCCTCTCTTCAGGCAAATGATGTCTCTGTACATACATGCCTGCGGCTGGACTTAGCACACCATGCTTGAGCCTTTGCTTGGTCAAAGGGGAATAGTTGCATGTGAGTTCAAGTGGTTCTTCCTGTGGTGTGCTATTAAATTAGAAGAACGATGATTTACTTTTCCCTCACAGCACGTTACAGTTTTTGCAAAATGCATATTTACAATCTGACCATATTCCAGACCACATACATGCTTGGATAGGTAGCAGGCTTGTTGCTGTGTGACACATGATGTAATGAACGCCAATGTCATTACTGGCAGGGAAAATAATACCGGTATGAATTTTATTTTTATGCCAATATCTGCTGATAATATCGGTCAGCCGATATTATCGGGACATCCCCGTTAGAAACTTCAGAATAGGCTCACACCAGTAATTGATTTCTATTCAATAGACCAGTGGTCGGCGGAGCTAAGACACAGGCATATATATCACACTTGGGGCAATATGGATTTGCAGGATACAAAGGAAGCAACCTCCTCACTTAAAGTTCTACGGAGACTGACCTCAACATGACACTCTTGTGAGAAGAACATTTTTCATTTTCCGTCAAACCTCAGTGTGTCATGAACTGTGCACCTGAGGTATTTGATAAAAGTGAATCCTCCATGGCCGCACGGTGAATGAGTGGGTAGCACATTGGCCTCACAGTCAGGAGGTTCAGGGTTCGAATCTCCGTTGGGCATCTCTGTGTGGAGTTTGCATGTTCTCCCCGTGCGTGTGTGGGTTTTCTCCGGGTACTCCGGTTTCCTCCCACATTCCAAAAACATGCATGTTAGGTTAATTGGCGACTCTAAATTGTCCATCGGTATGAATGTAAGTGTGAATGTTTGTTTTTCTATATTTGCCCTGCGATTGACTGGCGACCAGTCCAGGGTGTACCCCGCCTCTCGCTCAAAGCCAGCTGGGATAGGCTCCAGCATACCCGTGACCCTAATGAGGATAAGCTGCATAGAAAATGAATGAATGAGAATCCTCCATTCATATTGAAGACTCCTCTTTGGTTGTGTTCTGCGCAACACAACACAGCTTGGATCTTTTTAACAGTAGAACTTCTGAAATTGAATGTCCCTGAAGTTGTACAATTTGGAATTTCACTCTTATATGCAGAAATAATGCTCTTAAAGTTGCACAATCCATGAAGTTAAAACCTTAATGCTAACATACAGTACCTCATAAGCTTTTTCTTATGCTTTTGGGACTTTAACACTAATTCATGAAAACATGAGATGAGGTGAAGAAAAGGCACATTCAGCCATCAAGATTATTATCTGAAGGTGACACCACAGACATAATGTTAGTCTGGTACAGAGCGAGCAAGCTTGTTATTTACTACCAATGGTTGTTCAGACGCGGTATTTTGAGGTCATCGTTTGGTGCCAAAGGCCTACAGTATATACAGAGTACTTTATAGACCTATATACAAAAAATTTTAAATGGGTTTTTATTATAAGAAAAAAATCCGATACCAATATCTACAGATATTATGTTTTTTGCCATCGGTGGGCTGATATTATCAGACATACCTAATAATAAGTGCAAATTAGTAATATAACTTTAAAGTTTTTTATACACCTATCACCATGAGACTGAATAATATGTTTGCTTTATGCAAATGTTTATTTATCAGAGCAACACAAAATTGACAGTATTTTACAGAACCAGGATTGTGCCCATATAGTGTAGTGCAGTAAGGCTATAACTTATACTTCCAAACACTCTTTTACAGAGACACACACACATAAACCCTTTTTTGCAAGCACTTTTAGTATCGCGATTTCAACGACATGAAAGTTTTCAACATTATTTCTGTCATCTATGACAAACACAGCACAAACGCTAATACGTTGCTTATAAATTAATAATACCGCAAATAAATGAACTACAATTAGCTAATTAAAATAATATAACAAGCCTTCAAATAGCTGTCCTCGGCTAGGCCTGCTGGTAACTAGCAGCTCACAACCCAAATTTTAGCTCACAAAAAAAGCAGAGAGATGGCTCATCACCAAATATACACTAGTTAGTTGAGTCGCTCGTATGCCAAAGTACCACCGTACAAATGACAAGCCCAGCTGACTTTGGGCGGGACTGGTCGCCAGTCATCCGCAGGGCAGACAAACAAACATTCACACACACATTCATACCTATAGACAATTTAGAGTCACCAATTAATCTAATATGCATGTTTTTGGAATGAGGGAGGAAACCAGAGCACCCGTAGAAAACCCACACACGCACAAGGAGAACAACCACACACAGATGCCCAACGGAGATTCAAACCCTGAACCTCCTGACTGTGAGGCCACCATGCTACCCACTCATCCACCGTGCGGTACAATGAATCTTATACAGTGGAAATTAATTCAACGTGGTCAGGACTGGAACCTATTAAAACACTACAAACAAGAAGCGATACCATATGCTAGAAGAAGTAAGCTGTCACATTCAGAGGAATAAGACCTCATCATAAGTGTGCTCTGTGTAAGTGTACACTGAAGTTTTATTTGTGTTTGCAGGTTTTAACATTTACTGTACATGCAGGAAGTTGCAGTAGCTTGAGAAAAATAAAGAAAACTTATTTTTTAAACCTGCTAAGCCTATTTAAAAAAATTTTAAAGGCAAACCAAATGGCTTTTTATTTCCTACAGGGAGAGACTGGGATGAGAGACATCCTAGGACAGTGGTCCCCAAACTACAGCCCGCGGGCCAGATACGGCCCACCTCCACATTTGGTGTAGACAGGTCCAAAACATGCTTTTTTTCTGTGAAGAACCCAGAAATGGTTATTTGGTTATTATTTATTTGATCAATTGTATTATTTATTTGATAAATTGTATTATTTATTTCATTTTTTTATTTCACTTTTTTTTACAAGTGAAGATCCCAGAGAGGGTATTCATATTTGGTTATGTGTGTCTTTCTGGAAAACAATACAGTAAATGTTTACATTTAGGCAGCCTTGCCATCGTTATACTTTTTCTGTTACGAACTGACCCCAGCTCCCCATCAGAGAAGGGAAAAGGTTTGTGGCCATCACATGAAAAGGTTTGGGAACCCCTGGTCTAGGATAGACATACGACACAATAAAATATCCTCCAGAAAATCAGTTTTGGGGGCTTTGCGACAGGCACCAGCCATTTACTTTATTTAGCAGATTTTTTTACAAATATTTGCCATTGTTTCAAAATCCAAACTACTGTACTCAACCCCCATTCCAGAATGGATTTTTTAAATGGTCAGTTATATTTCACACTGCAGAATGAATGACTCTGTGGCGGTATTGTAATATCTTTTAAAACACATTTACATAAACACATTGAGGCAGTCATTAAATATTGAAATGAAATGTGCCAGTAAAAATGTGCCGAAAAACACTGCTAGGTATCAGTACATCACAGGAATACCATGGGGGAGGAAATATCGGTCTCTCTTACCTGTGTTTGGTGCCATTGCCAGCAGATACACAGCGCAAGCTGTGATCGATTTGCTTAGGGCTGCTGGGACACGTTGCACCTGGCAACTCTGAGGCGTCAGCCATCGCTCAAATCTGAGTTTAAGGCCTGCACTCTGCCGGTGTGCCTGGCCTCTGTCCCTCAACATGAAATCTGGCTGTTTGAAATATTAAGCAAAAGCAGAAAAGGGAGCACAGAGTTTCACCTTTATGCATGTCAAATACACTGAATGGTACAGACCTGTGTCAGGTGGTAAGCACTTCCTGTGGCTTTCAGTCCAGTAATGCATGAGGTTTATACATCTACTAGCAATGCAGCCTCAACACAGGTGAACATGTTGAATGTTACTGCAGCAAATATAAATAACTGCATGCATTCACAAACACCAGCGCTTTTCTAAAGCTACGTTCATTTGTGTGTAGCTGTGAATGTGCCCGTGCTTGCATTTTGAGGGGCGTGTACTACATACTGTAAAACTCTTAACTGGACTTTTTAGAATTAGCATAAAATAGCTGTAACTCATCTAGAATTCTGCAATTAGAGGTTTAACAAGGACAGCTGAGTACATGGCATTACTCCAGCTAAAAAGTCTCTGCACTGGTCTTCCAATTAGTAGCAGGATATAGTTTCAACTTCTGTAGGCTGTCGTGAAATCACTTTCAGATAGTTTAGTGTCATAATCCCATCTGAACCATTTATTTTGGGATGGTACTTTGTGTTTTTTTCTTAAAGTTTTTAATGCTCTTGTTTTCGTGTATTTCCTGTCTTTTGCTCCTTGCCTTCTCTTGTGTCCATTGTGTTATTAGTATCTTAGTTTCCCAGTTTTGGTCTCTTTTTGTTGAATTTGTTTGAAAATGACCTCTAAATTTGATTCAAATTCTTGAATTTGAATTGCGATTGAAACAGAAAGCAGAATTGCATTCAAACTGCAGGAAGGATAATTGAAATTCCATGAAATTCAAATCAATTCATGATCCATAATTAGGGTGTATGTAGAAATGAAATGTCCATCTATCCATCCATTTTCTTCCGCTTATCCGAGGTCGGGTCGCGGGGGCAGCAACCTTAGCAGGGAAGCCCAGAGGTCCCTCTCCCCGGCCAATTCTTCCAGTTCTTCCCAGCGGATGCCGAGTCATTCCCAGGCCAGCTGAGAGACATAGTCTCTCCAACGTGTCCTGGGTCGTCCACGAGGCCTCTTACCGGTTGGACGTGCCCTCAACACCTCCTCAGGAAGGCGTTCGGGAGGCATCCTAACCAGATGCCCGAGCCACCTCATCTGGCTCCTCTCAATGCGGAGGAGCAGCGGTTCTACTCCGAGTCTCTCCTGGATGACAGTGCTTCTCACCCTAGCTCTAAGGGAGAGCCCAGCCACCCTGCGGAGAAAACTCATTTCGGTCACCACCCAAAGCTTATGACCATAGGTGAGGGTAGGAACGTAGATCGACCGGTAAATCGAGAGCATTGCCTTTTGGCTCAGCTCTCTTTTCACCACGACAGATCGGTGCAGACGCTGCACCAATCCGCCTGTCCATCTCGCGTTCCATCCTTCCATCACTCGTGAACAAGACCCCGAGGTACTTAAACTCCTCCACTTGAGCCAGGACCTCATCCCCGACCCGGAGATGGCACTCCACCCTTTCCCGGGCGAGAACCATGGACTCGGACTTGGAGGTGCTGATTCTCATCCTAGCCACTTCACACTCAGCTGCGAACCGGTCCAGTGAAAGTTGAAGGTCACTGCTCGATGAAGCCAACAGGACCACATCATCTGCAAAAGGCAGAGATCGAATCCTGCGGCCACCAAGCTGAAACCCCGCAACGCCCTGGCTGCGCCTAAACATTTTTTCCATGAAAGTAGTGAACAGAATCGGTGACTGGTTGACTAGACCAGTGACTAGACTGGTTGGGCAAAATCCCATGCACCCTTAAGGACCCTGTCGAGAGTATAGAGTTGGTCCACAGTTCCACGACTAGGACGAAAACCACACTGCTCCTCCTGAATCCGAGATTCGACTTTCCGGCGGATCCTCCTCTCCAGAACCCCTGAATTAACCTTACCGGGAAGGCTAAGGAGTGTGATCCCACGATAGTTAGAACACACCCTCCGGTCCCCCTTTTTGAAAAGCGGGACCACCACCTCGGTCTGCCAGTTCAGGGGCACCGACCCCAACGTCCGCGCAATGCTGCAGAGTCGTGTCAACCAAGAAACGCCCACAGCATCCAGGGCCTTAAGGAACTCCGGGCTGATCTCATCCACCCCCGTGGCCCTGCCAACAAGGAGCTTTTTGACCACCTCTGTGACCTCAGCCCCAGAGATAGGCAAACCCGACTCAGAGTCCCCAGGCACTGCTTCCATGTTGGAAGGCGTGTCGGTGGGACTGAGGAGGTCTTCAAAGTATTCCCTCCACCGGTCCACAACATCTCGAGTTGAGTTCATCAGCACACCGTCCCCACCATAAAGAGTGTTGACTGTGCACTGCTTCCCCCGCCGGAGACGGCAGATAGTGGTCCAGAATCTAAGACGGCCTGATATGACTTTTCCTTCAGCTTGACGGCATCCTTCACCGCCGGTGTCCAACAACGGGTTCTGGGATTACCGCCTTGACAGGCACCGTCCACCTTACGGCCAAAGCTCCGATCGGCCGCATCGACAATGGAGTCACGAAACATAGCCAACTCGGATTCAATGTCCGCTGCCTCCCTCAGAACATGGTCAAAGCTCTCCCGTAGGTGGCAGTTGGAACTCTTTCTGACAGGGGACTCTGCCAGGCATTCCCAGCAGACCCCCACAATGCGTTTGGGTCTGCCAGGTCTGACCGGCATTCTCCCCCACCATCGGAACTTACCACCAGGTGGTGATCAGTTGACAGCTCCGCCCCTGTCCTCACCCGGGTGTCCAAAACATTTGGTCGCAAGTCCGACGACACAACCACAAAGTCAATCATCGAACTACGGCCCAGGGTGTCTTGGTGCCAAGTGCACATGTGGACACCCTTATGCTTGAACATGGTGTTCGTTATAGACAATCCGTGACCAGCACAGAAGTCCAATAACAAGACACCGCTCGGGTTAAGGTCAGGGGGGCCGTTCCTCCCAATCACACCTCTCCAGGTCTCACTGTCGTTGCCAACATGAGCGTTTGAGTCACCCAGCAGAACAAGGGAATCCCCCGAGGGAGCACTCTCTAGTATTTCCTCTAAGGGCTCCAAAAAGGGCGGATATTCTGAACTGCTGTTTGGTGCATAAGTGCAAACAACAGTCAGGACCCGTCCCCCCACCCGAAGGCGTAGGGAAACTACCCTCTCGTCTACTGGGTTAAACTCCAATGTGCAGGCTTGGAGCCGGGGGACAACAATAATTGCCACTTATGCTCGTCGCCTCTCATTGCCGGCAACACCAGAGTGGAATGAAGTCCAGCCCCTCTCGAGAGGACTGGTTCCAGAGCCCTTGCTGTGCGTTGAGGTGAGTCCGACTATATCTAGCCGGAATTTCTCCACCTCACGCACAAGCTCAGGCTCCTTCCTCGCCAGAGAGGTGACATTCCACGTACCGACAACTAGTTTCTGTAGCCGAGGATCGAGCCGCCAAGGCCCCTGCCTCCGGCCGTCACCCAGCTCTCTTTGCACCCGACCCCTTTGGCCCCTCCCACAAGTGGTGAGCTCATGGGAGGGGGGACCCACGCTACCTTTTCGGGCTGTGCCCGACCGGGCCTCATTGGTGCAGGCCCGACCACCAGACTCTTGCCATCGTGCCCCGCCTCCGGGCCTGGCTCCAGAGGGGGGCCCCGGTGACCCGCGTCCAGGCGAGGGAAAACGAAGTCCATTGTTATTGTGCATCATTGGAGTCTATTGAGCCACTCTTTGTCTGGTCCCTCACCTAGGACCTGTTTGTCATGGGTGATCCTAACAAGGGCATGACAGCCCCCGACAACTTAGCTCCTAGGATCATGGGGACACGCAAACTCCTCCACCACAATAAGGTGGTGACTCTGGGAGGAGCAATGAAATGTGTTTATTTAAAATATGAATTGTGTAAAATATATTATTGTATGCATGTTATGTGCACATTACTTTATTGTAGTAGGTAGTTAAGTATATTAGTTTGTTTTTTTTTTATCACAAATTAAAATTGGAAATCTACTCAGGCAAAACAGATCAATTTTAAATTGATCAAATTGTCAAAACCAGAAAATTGCTTAATAGTCTTATTGTATTTTTATTTCAAAATTACTGATTTTTTACCCAATTCGTATTCTTCACTGTATTATTTTCTATCAATATTTTTGTCTTTGCACTGTACTTTAAAATTTGTCTTTGTTGTCATGTTGTTTACGTACAGCACAACAAATCTCTTTATCGTATTGTAATCTGTAAATCTGTAATCTTAAATACTGTAAAAAAAACATGCCTTTCTATACCTCATGTGGGTATATGCCATTGAGTAGGTGTAAGTTAAACCTGAGAGATCTATCTGTGCATGCCATAAGCTTGATGCCTGATTCCATTCTCACAGTTGTGTTATGATTCTGAAGCTGCAGATGCTGAAAACTGCCAATACCGCAAACCTCATTAACCATAAAATGAGCTTGTAGGGCCAATAGGGCTGTTGACCAGCATCTGGCAAATTTGACCTTTCTTTGTCTAAACAAGGGGTCTCAAACTCGTGCCATGGAGGACCAAGACCCTGCAGGTTTTCTTTCCAGCCGGTCACTAAAGCAACAACCTGCAATGTCTTTCAAATAAACAATAACTTCTGATCAATCCATGTAAATTTCATACATAAAAGACTGTGCCAATTTATGTCCGCCCATTTTTGGCTAAACCATGCTCATTTTTGGTTTATGCCCCACCCACTCCAGGTACAGATACGGATACAGATATTTAGATGGGTGAACAGATACAGATAGTAGTGTACTCATTCATCCCTACTTAACTCATTCACTGCCAAAGAAAATTAGTAACTTTGACTGACCCTTTTTTTCGCGGGATGGCAGCCTTATACGTCATATGCACAAATTTCAGACTTGTGGCAAATATATTTATATCCAGTAGGGGGCAAACTTAAATATTCCCCCCGGTAGATTGGCCAATACAGGGAAGACGGAGGACGGTGAATTGTGGGTTAAGAGTGCATGCCAAAATCCATCCATCCATCCATTGTCTATACCGCTTATCCTCATTAAGGTCGCGGGTATGCTGGAGCCTATCCCAGCTGACTTCGGGCAGGAGGCGGGGTACACCCTGGACTGGTCGCCAGTCAATCGCAGGGCAGCATGCTAAAATGGAGTGATAAAAAAGATTACAAGCATCTTACAGCCTCCACAAAGTTTGTCTGGCGGTGGACCTGCTGTAAGGAGTGTTGTGATCATGAAGAATGCAGGTGATGTCAACAGAAAGCGGGTGAGAATAACAACCGCATTGTTGAGCTGTTTGGTGCTACATCAGCGCCAGCGGACGTGAACAGAGGTCGTGCATCAAGCAGACATGGTGGGGAAGATTCTGGTTGGCATGTAGGTGACTGGCACTGTGCACGGAGGGGTCAAGGAAGTGAGACCAAAATGTGGTGCAGGTCCTGCCATGTCCCCCTGCACAGTCAACCACACTAAAAAGAAGTACTCTTGAGTACATAGGCGCACGCACGCACGCGTGTGCACTCTGAAAATAGTTGACACACACATTCAACTGTAAATAGTTTACACATGCATAGTTCACCCATGCAAACATCTGTAAATATATATTTTCATTATGTTTGCTGTGTTGTAAATCTGTGAATAAATGTTATTTTGTCATCAAAAGCCTTTTTTTACGTGTTCTTTTTGTTGTTACATAGAAGTAAACAGCTGGTCAGATGTTTGAGGTGTCATCAGTCACCGTTCTGCTTGAATTTGCTTTTCTGCAGAAAAAGCTCGTTTTCTCCGTTTTTGATCAAAATCAGGTGTTTTTGCTGAAACTACCCTGTGTTCTACTGCCGATTTCTGAAGAACCAAGAAGGCTAGAAACAAACTTTTTTTTTCTGATGAAAGATGAGAGTCTTAAGTTTCCTTTGATATGTTCAATGTTTATGTAGCTCAAAATTCTGTGGGTCTTGAAAGTTTGGCAAAAATGCCCAAAAACTCTGCCAGAATGAAGCTCTCTGCTCTGAAAATGGCTGGCAGTTAATGAGTTAATATACTTCAGAGTTTAAAGTAAATAAATACGTTGATTTGATGGCTTGTATTTTTATACTAAAAGATATGTTGTGATTTTAAATATAGTACTATTTAAAATTTACCAGACATATTTAGTGTATTTGCACAATGTATCTGTATTGGATTGGTATCGCCGATACCAGTCTGGATTTTCCTCAGCATGGAGTCAGAAAGGAAATCATTGGTATCGCACATCATTACTGTGGTATAATCTATGTAACTCTGAAATTTGGTATAAAAAATAATGAAATAAAATTACCTATCACTTTGCCAGTTATGTCTCAGCACAAGTAGTCCATATCCTATGGACACATTGATGCAGAAAGAAGGAATTTCTCTTCAGAAAATCTTTCAAATCATAATTACACGTTGTCGCGTATCCCTCTGCTTGCAAATGACTGGCGTAATTAGGTGGACAGACTCCAACTGTTTAACACCTACTCAGCTGAATCAAACCTTGTAAAACACTCCAGTTTACTGTCAAAGGAAATATTGAAGAGGTGCAGTTAGTAAGTGCTTGATGGGTTTGGTGAAAGGCTGTAAAAGCCTTAAAGGAAAAATGCACTATTTTGGAGGGAATTTTGCCCTCCAGCCACAATCCTTATGTGTAAAACATGAACGCATATTTATCGTATCTACTTTTTTGAGACCAGGGTTAACAACGTGCGCCATTGGTGGTGTTCACCGACAGGGTGCTGGTGGAAATTTGAATACTCTTGGTCGAAGAAGGAGATGAGTAACGGAGTGTGTCCGTTGGAAGACAGAGAAGAGGAATGCCGAGAGTCTAGGACTGAGAGTAGGGACTTTGAATGTTGGAACTATGACAGGAAAGGGTACAGATGTAGTTGACATGATGCAGAGGAGAAAGGTAGACATACTGTGCATCCAGGAGATCAGGTGGAAAGGTAGCACGGCTAGAATTTTAGGATTAAGCTTACAAAGCTTAGGGTTCAAGCTGTTCTATCATGGTGTAGATAGGAAGAGATATGGAGTAGGAGTTTTGAAGGAGGAGTTTGCTAAGAATGTCCTGTAGGTAAAAAGAGTTTCAGATAGAGTAATGAGCTTGAAGCTAGAAATGGAAGGTGTGATGTTCAATGTTGTTAGTAGGTATGCTCCGCAGGTAGGATGTCAGATGGAGGAGAAAGAAAAATTCTGGTCAAACCTTGATGAAGTGACGCAGATCATCCCTAGAAGTAAGGGAGTTTTCATTGGTGCGGACTTCAATGGACATGTGCAGGAAACAGAAACAGAGATGATGAGGAGCTGATGGGCAAGTTTGGTATCCAGGAGAGGAACGCTGAATGACGAAAGGTGGTTGACTCTGCAAAAAAGATGGAAATGGCTGTTGTGAATACTTTCTTCCAGAAGAGACAGGAACATAGGGTGACCTGTAAGAGTGGAGGTAGGAGCACACAGGTAGACTACATCTAGTAGTCTACCTTTGAGTAGAAGGTGTGTAACCTGAAAGAGATCAGTGACTGCTAAGGATGACTCTAGTGGTGAGGAAGAGGAAGAGGGTAAAGACAGAGCAGAGGACGAAATGGTGGAGACTGAAAAAGGAAGAGTGGTGTGTGACTTTTAGGAAGGAGTTGAAACAAGCGGTCAGGATGTCAGAAGGTGCTCCCAGATGACTGGACAACTACAGCTACTGTGATCAGGGAGACAGGTATGAGAGTACGTGTGTCATCTGGAAGGAAAGTAGATAACAAGACCTGGTGGTGGAATGAGGAGGTGCAGGAGTGTATACAGAGTAAGAGGTTAGCTAAGAAGAAGTGGGACACCGAGAGGTCTGAAGAGAGTAGACAGGAGTACAGGGATACGAAAGGTGAAAGTAAAGGTGGCAAAGGCCAAACAAGAGGCTTATGATGACTTGTATGCTAGGCTGAACAGCAAGGAGGGTTAGGACAATTAAGGATAGGGATGAAAGGGTATTGATGGTGCCAGTAATGTGAGTGAGATTTTGTATTCGTACTAATGTACGGTACGCTACATAATTCTATCCATCCATCCATTTTCTTTGCTGCTCATCCTCATTAGGGTCGTAAACAAAAGCATAATACTGTACGGCGCCATTGTTGCTGCCGTGTTTGCAGTTTTAGAGCATGCCCGTCTTTAAAGCGGTGGAGCTATGATGGAAGCGTTTTCATAGAAGCTATGGAGATATGGAGACGCTAACAGAATCTTCAAATTTTTCCACTCAGGTACCCGGTTTCAACAGTGTTTGTTTACAGACCCTAAAAAAGGTGGATGATGTGCAGTTTTGATAAAGTAATTGTGCTTTTAGGCCTCAGATCGTCTTCGTCTGAATGGGGCTTTAATAGATGTTTGTACGCTCATAAGTCACATCAAAGCTCGTACAGTAAAGCAAGAATTTGTCCGTGTAACGGCTCGTATGTCGGAAAACTCATAAGTTATTGGGCTCGTAAGTCAAGGTACCACAGTACATACATTTAGACAAGGAATTTACTGGAACATTTTTTTGAATTAGTTAAGGCTTATCCTGTTTAGTCTTTGACTGGTTGGTTTTCCTTAGAAAGCATGTTTATTGAGGAGGTGGAGAGGTTAAAGGTCATTGCATGATTAGATATCAATTGTGGCAATATGTAATAAAGCTAAGCTTAATATGTGGAGGCAGTTCCCTTGTCACCATCATGTCCCAAACCAAAAGTTATTTTGCACAACATTTATATGAGTTTCACTATCCTTGGCATATTGGCCCCTGTGTCTAATTTGGGAATACAGAACTGCAAAAATTGTACTATTGTTTAAATACAATATTCTCCAGTTCATGGTCTCCGGAAGGGATGGATCAAAACAACACTACTCCTTCTCCTTATTTCTGCAATGGAGCGGGACCACCCCTCCTCCCCCACAGCTCTCTGTGATAGTGAACCAAATAGTCATCAGTTAAGCCTTTGGGGACTGAGATTTGCATAAAGGGCCCATTAATAAACAGTTAAATTGCTATGTTTATTAGTCAGCTGTGTACAAACATTATTCTATACTCCAGATGCAGTATCAATGCAAATTATGAAGGAAAAAATGGCAAACCCACACACACATTTACACACATTACATTCAAACACACTCTTCCTAGAATTACAGACTGATAGAGTAGAGTACTTAGAGTAGAGTAAGTAGTCGTCAAATGAGGGCTCGTCAAAGCCACATACCGATCAATCAATTACAATGTTCAGAATGTGTTTGAGCTCAGGAGTTTCATTAAGATTATGAAAGTGTTTAAAGGCTCAAGAGGTTTGTGCGGTGGCCAAGTGGTTAGTATTTCATCTGCACAGTTAGGAGAGTAGGGTTCCTGTCTCCATTGGAACGTCTTTGTGTGATTTTGCATGTTGCAGACTTCCTCCCATGTTACAAAATATGCATCTTAAGGTACTTTATAGACTCTAAATTATGCTTTGTGATTAGTTGTGGACCGGTCCAGGGTGTCCGCTCGGCTGGGATAGACTCCAGCGCACCCATGACCACGATCGAAGAGTAGTATGAATGGATGCATGGATTTTTTTGCCTCCTTGGGGGTAAACTATAACAAACAAAACTATGAGGAAATCCAATTTTGAAAGATTTCAGTCTGTCCAGTAAATCTATTGAATATGGAAATCCCACTTTTTTTACGGGATTGAAATACACTATCTCAGCTCTAGGATGAGATTATGCTTTAGCATTTAACTTTAACATTTAGTTTTACATATAGAATGTAGTATGTCAGAAGGCTGATGAAAAGGAGAACAAAGCGATGTGCGCCAAGTTTCTCACAGCTTGTCAAAGCTCGAAGAGGCCACAGAAAGGACTGAAAAGTGTTACGTTCACTTGCGTTGCTCTCTGTTTTCTCCCTTGCCTTCTCCTGGGCGTGTGATTTGGGTTGCAGGAGCTGCCACGGCAACTGGAGGCGAGGCCACGGAACGCACCAGCACGTAATCTGCGGACACCCTTGATAAACCGAGGGCTCGCACCCGGGAGACGCTGGATTATTCTTTTCCAATCAGGAAGGCTCACGTATGGGCTTGCACGTTGTTTTTCTTCCCAAATCAACTCTCTTGTTCCTGCAGTTTTGGACTTCACTCCAGCGTCTCGCTCGTGTATGTCCTACGGCTCATGGTGCTCATTCCCCAGTCCTGCGCGACAGCACCATCGCTTTCTGTTTTCTCCTGTTGTGGACATTAAATGCAAGTACACCGCCTCCAACCTGCCTCTTCTGTCCACGTCCGAGGGTTCGCTCCTGCAAACCCCGTAACAGAAAAGTAGAGAGTGACAAGGTCGCCAAGAAACATGGAAAGTTGCAGACACATGAGACAGCTCCACGTCACGACTCCCATCAGGCACAGCTACCATCAAATATGAATAATATAATAGATAATATTGACTTCATTCCATGCAAGAATAACATGATTGTCATCATCCGACCTGTGATAAAGCTTCATATCTTCCAGCATTACATTACAGTTGCTCATGTAAGAAGTTTGGGCTTCTTGCATTGTCTTTTTTCCCCACTCCGTTTGAAACCCTTTCCTAAATTTAGAATAAACAAATTGGAAGCTAACTAGTTAATTTGGTAGCAGGCTACGTCTTATCTCCCTCCCAGGATCCCGTAACCTGCGCACTAGTGTTGCGCAATGTGGTGTAAACAAAGAATGATAAGAATGTAAAGGTGACTATAGGGATGTTATTTCATGTCTACAGGGCTCTAATGCTAGGAAAAAATATTTATAAAGTCAAAAACAGGTTTTCTATGCTTTAACTACAAAAATATTCAATTTATTATTGAATCTAGGACTGCTTTTCACTAACGATTGTCATACTTTTTCTGATTCGTTAGATCTTGTCCCTAGTTGACTAAAAGGCCAATATAGTTGTTTATACATAGTATATATAGAATGTAGTATTATAGTACTGTCAATAACTCTTCCTCCAAATAATCAGGTCTGATTTGCGATTGTTACTACTCAGAGAAAAAGGCTAAAACTAAAAACAGGCTAAAAAAAAAAGGCTACAACAAACAAACACAAGGTGTGTAACAACAGTACCTTTATTTATTTAGTGACACAGAGGCACCGTTGGTCTTGCCGGATGGATCAGCCAACTCCTCAGTAAGAAGAGTAGCTATTGGCTGTCACGAGATGACATCATTGGCTAGTACGCACATTATTTACATATGCATATATAACAGATGCAGTAGGAACAATGCATAACCTTCTTGAAGAAAAAAAGTGTGTAAAAACACCTTAATTATGTTGATAACTGCAAATAAACTTAATTCTTGGTTTGTTAATTCAAAATTGGCCATCATTTCATCAAAATAATATCTTGGCCAGTGCCTCTCAAAATTGAGACAGGGTAATCATTTCATCTTTATTTGCCTCCAGCCTCCACCTTTTATCTTGCAGTTAATATCACTTGTTTTAATTTATCACACAAAGTTCTCCCATCACACGTTCTACAAACTGACAGGTAAGTGAGTGCAATAAAGATGAAGAAACCTTTACGTTTTAGATTCTGCTCTGTAAAACAGGGCGAGATCTACCCAGACGGCACCGCGTGTGACTCATGGATGCGTTGAGCCCCACTATGCTCTCAGTGTGCCAGACAAACAGACTGTCCACTGACGACTTGTGACTGCATTAGGGGTGGGGCGGTGTCTTTTTGCCGGCAACACAATCGGTTCTGCCCATGTGCGAGACCTATGTCACTTTCTTCGATCTCAAATTTTCACGTGCAGTTTTTTTTTTTTACAATGTATGAACATAAATGGTTAATAACCAAACTTCATACAGGTAATACACTGGGACATTATTTTTTTTAGCTCTAATTAATTAATCAAATATAAGACATGCCTTGCGTGCAAATGTTTCTATCATCTTCACTATCTCTCACTTGCTGTTCTTTTTGTCCTCCATACTTGCCACTGAGCAACAACTTATCAACCAGCAGGAAACTGGTATGTGCGGACATTGCCTATTGGGGGGAAGTAGCCAATCTGTTGTGGGGTCTTGTGACAAAAGTCATTGCCAAGATTTTTCTATACACCCCACTGAGCAGGGATGGGTTTTAAAAATCACTCTTGATAATACTGAGGTCAAACCAAAACGTAGACAAAGAACATGTTATCTTAGGTTCAGAGGCATAAGTAGAATGGGTGGGGAGTTAAATTAAGCAAGGAACAATAAACAATAAAATCATCTTAATTGAAACAAACCTATGTCGTTTACTTTTTCAATAGAATGAACAACTTGCAGGCAGTTATAAAACTGGAATACCTGGGATCTCGGCTTGTTGGCCACTGTGAAGTTTCTTGTGTACTATCAACAAAAGAAGCAAACAAATAAAAAACCAACAATTCCATCAAACCTTTTTTGTTTGTTGAATGCAAACTTACATTAGACTGTTTTCTTTTTAAATAACATTAAAATGGTCTAACAGATCATGAAACAAGAAAACTGCACAAGTGAAAATACAGTACAATCACTTTGGACAAGGAAAAAATGTTAAACAGCAATTGTATAAGCTAAATGGCTATGAGTTTTAGACAGCATTGTGGGAAGATTATGTTTAATAATGAAGAGCATCTCTGATTTTTTTTAGTCACAAGTCTATTTCTTGTGTTTACCCACAATGTTGGATGCAGTGCTGAATAAAAGCTCACTCTCCATATTTGTGCAGGGTGCAGACCAGCTTTTTCTGGAAAGGTCTGGAGTAAAGAAGTAAAGTAAGGACCGGTCACGGTCAGGTACCAGTTTGTGGTGGAACTAAACAGGCCCGAGAAAAACAATGACAAAAGATTAAAACACTTAAAAAAATAAAAATATTGAATACATACATCATCATCAAATTTTATGTAAATGCATATACGCTTTGAAAATATGGGCCATTATTATTATTTTTTTTAATTACAACAGTTAAGTTTTGCATGTTTATGTGGTTTGTTCGACGGTCTTTAAATGCACCATTGTGCGTGTGCTAAATTTTTCACACACTGCACAGAGACTATTATATTATACTGTATTTTTGCTGGGGTGTAATGATTCATTCACTAGATCAATGTATCAATTTTTATTTCTATCCAACTACATCGATCTGTGTTCACCAAATTGCCATTCCAGATGACATATATTGATCTAACATCATTTGAAAGGTAATCAATCAATTTAATCGATACTAGAAAATAAAGCATTGGAATTAAGCATGACAGGTTGTATATGGATGTGGGTTGTTTTGTGGGTTTTTTTGTAGCTATTTTAATAATAAAGACATTAATGTTAATTAATAAAGACATGTTACCCTTGTAACAGTTAGATTTTTCATAAGTCATGCCTGTTGACTGGGGCGCACAGATGACGTCATATTCTGCTGAGCGAGCGCGCTCTGTTAGAAAAGTCCATGTAGACATCCTAAAATATGCAATTTTTCACCGAATATCGGGTGTGTTTTCATTTGTATACATGCTTGTTATCTAGATGACCTCTTCCTCTTCAATTTGGTATAGGATTTATACTGAGTGTTGGACCACATTCAAAGTTAAGCCCAACTTGAAGCCTTTCACACTCATGGATGGGAGCGTCAGGACAAGATAAAAGGTACGTGGCGAGTGTTAAGTTTGTGCATGTTTGTGTTCTGGTTGAATGGGGGCTAGTCATTTGGCAGCCACTGTTCTGGCGTATGTTCTTCTTGCAATGATAAGCATGACAATCAAACACATCCTCGTAGCTTTAGTAGCATCTGTGCAAACGTTACAGTATGTAGGATATTCATCCACATGCACATGAAATATCATTGTAATCTGGTGGTGCAAAATAACTTCTTTAATACTTTGGTAAGAAAGGTGAACGAGGTATCAAATTCAAGTTAGTCATGTTTTACCAGATAGAATGAATCATTCAACCTGTTATTTCATTCATTGTTAATTCAACCTGAACTGTTGGTTGGACTTCATTCAAATAAAATGTGAATGCATTTGCCATTAATTGTTGTTTACCTTTTTGTTTATATCCATAATGAATGTATACCTAATTTTCTTACAAAAAAGCAAGGGAATTTAGGTAACTTCGAATCATTAAAATGAATCGTTACACACCTACTTTTCGCCATTTCCCTTCAATTTTTCCTTTCCTCACTTCATATTTTGTCCCAATAAATATATGTTTTGATGACATTATGAAGTGTTAATGTGGTTAATTCCTGCTAGCACACTGTTTGTTACCACACACATCAAACAAGCAAAATAGAATCTTCTCTCTGAAAAACAATCTCCAGGCTCATACCGGTGGATGGTGGGATGGTGGGTATTCATTTTGTGCCTTTAATGTGATGTCGTTCCTGTCTTACAATACACTACATAAAAAATAAGATAAAAATCAGTATAATATACGGACTGGACCAGCACAAGGGCGATTTGCTATAGAAATTGATATAACATGACAACCATCCATCCATGCATTTTCTTCCCTCATCCAAAGTAGGGTCGTGGGGGCAGCCGCCTGCAGGGAAGCCCAGACTTCCCTCTCCACGGCCACTTTGTCCAGCTCCTCCCGGTGGATCCCGGGGTGTTACAGTATAACATACGTACAGTATAAGAAAGATACATCACAATACATTACCTACGCATTGATCCTAGAAGTTCTACGTTCCAGATTCATTATTAGTATTCATGTCTAAGATTTTGTTATGTTTTCCATCAACTGCAACTTAGACTTGAATTTAAAATATAATTTTTATGAAGGTCACCACAATTTATTTTAGAGCTACAGACACTCTTTACATTTTTGTTTAATGGAATATGAATCGCTTTTGCACCTGAGAGATGAATAGATGCAGAGCTGACATTTGCAGAAGCTCGCTTTGTTATAATAGCATCATTTGGAATAGATAAATGGTGCAGAGTTCTAATGGAGTTAAAATAAGGTCAATAACAACTTGAACATCATTTACTATTTTCTGTTTAATTGTGACATCGGAGTATGATATTTTCAATGATTAGACTTGTGCTCTGTTATTTGCTTTATCTTTCTTGGTATGTAAAAATGTAGGTAATTTACTTGATCGCTAATGGGACAAGTACACAATAGTGGTTATTAACATGAAGATGAAGTTTCCAGGAATTGTTTCAATGTCAAGCAATTTATGTACCTTTAAATGAATGTACAAAAAATCATTGCAAAACACTTTGATTTTGTAAGAGATTATTCTTTCGCTGTTTATTTAGTATGTCCATGATTAACCTAACGGTGTTGTCCTCTTAAATTTGAATCACTAATAATACTCAGCGGGTCTACAAAGTACAGTTTTTTCGCCTCTTTTAATCCTTATTACTTCCATAAATGAAATTGAACTGTATTAACCAGTTTGCCCTGAACATGAAATAATACTAGCACCACCATTAGTCTAAATTCATGAACGGTATAAAAAAGTATAAAAGTAGTGTAGTAAAAAATATATATATTTCACTGCTCAGGTAAAAGGATTCTGATATCTCAGGTCAAGGAGTCACTTAATACAAGAAATGCGACATTTCTAGCCCATACCTATTGGATGTGTCCGTACATAGTGGTTCTCCAGCCTCAGTCCACTTCTTGTGAAGTGCCACCCAATTCTTGACTGGATGTTGTTTGAAAATCCTCTCAAAGCGGACCAGTACAGGGAGTGCCCCGCCTCTCGACCCATGTCAGGTGGATAGGCTCCAGCACACTCTGGGATTCTAGTGAGGACAAGCGACATAGAAGATGGATGGATGGATGGAATCCTTCAAGGCTGTGGTTATCCCTTTTGCTGGTGCACCTTTTTCTTTCACCCTTTTAGACGTTCAAATTTCTTTGACTATGCGTGGATGCACTGCAATTGGCTGGCGACCAGTCCAGGGTCTTTCCGCCTCTCACTCAAAGTTAGCTGGGATAGGCTCCAGGATACATTTGCGACACTAATGAGGATAAGTGGCATAGAAAATGGATGGATGGATGCTTGGATACAGTACTCTGTTAACAACCAGCTTCTTTGGAAGTAGCCTTTTGTGGCTTACTGAAGGTCCTACTTTCCGAAAGTGGGTTATGCGTATCTTTAGTGCAGGGGTGGCAAACTGCGGCCCGGGGCCACATCCAGCCAACCAGCCATTTAAAAGCGGCCCACCAGATGCTTCCAAAGTGTAATATAAACTTTTAACATATAAGCTGGCAACTCCTACCGGTCGGACATGCCCTGAACACCTCCCCAGAGAGGCGTCCGGGAGGCATCCTAACCAGATGTCCGAGCCATCTCATCTGGCTCCTCTCAGTGTGTGCCTTTGTTTTCGTAATTATTTTGTATTGTGTTTACGTGTAATATTGGTTGCATAGTACTGATTATTTCCACGTCGATGCAGACCAAAACACAGAAAAAGAGCATAAAGATTACAGTTCACCACGTCCTGCCACTGCTTGTCACCGCTTGTTAAAAATAAATTCACCAAACAGAAGACAAACCCCTGCCAGAAGATATACTACCCCTCTAAAACCCTCTCTATTATAAATTAGTAGCTTTTATGTGCAAAAATGTAAAAATAAGACACACTATTTTTTCATATATGGTAATTTCTCATTTATTGTGGTTAATTGGTTCCAAACACAAGAACACATAATGATTCTTTTAGATTCCAGCCAGGGAATCCTTCATCATTGCTAGTGTGTTTTACTTATTTATACAATGCACACAGAGCAATGAAAATAAAGTTGCAAGTGCCAAGAAGGTGAAAAACGTTGAATAAAAATATTGAATTCATGACAGCAGAGTACAAAGATAGCAACTGTTACAATTGGATTGTGAAGTACAAGATTCCTATTTAAGACATGTTGCATAGGGAACAGTGTTAAGAAAACATTACAGAAAGTGAGCCAGGCCAGTTAGTGATGATGTTTGCATCTGCTGCTGAAGTTTACAATTAAGTTCAACTAAGTCAATGGTTCTCAAATAGTGGGGCGGGGCCCCCTGGGGGTAGGGGGCGAGAAGCAGGGAGTACTTTCAATGTTAGCGTAAACCTGTCAATATGTCCACACTTAATGTACACTACAGATAAATAAAAACATATCACTTTTGAATAGTATTTCACATGGGAGGCAGAAAATAACTGAGAACCACTGAACTAAGTAACAGTTCTAACTTTAAAAGAAAAGTGTTTTATTATTTGCCCATCATCCACAATCCTTATGTGAAACATGAAGACATATTTATTTCCTTTATTTCATGCATTAACAGTTACATTCATGATAAGATTTAACACATAGATGAATGTTACTTGTCTATATATATATTTTTTTTTAATCTATTTCATGTTAACCCATTTTCTCTCTATAGAACACACAGAAAAGGAAGAAAAATGTGTATGTGTTTCACATAAGGATTGTGGATATTGGGCACATTTCCTAAAGTGCAGTTTTCTTTTAAAGTTAAGTTAGTGACGGATTAGAGTGAAATCGTATCTGCATGGTTTTTCTGTCTCCCTTCCCCTCCACTCATATCCGTGTTGACTTGCAAAAGTCTTCCATAAAGGTAGAAGTAATGCATTCACATATGTACTTGATGTTATTCTTTGCACATAAAACTATAATTTTGTCTCTGTAAAATGTGTTTTTTGGAATGGATTAATTGTGAAAACAGAGGTTCAATTTTGTTGACACCAAATATTGTCTTTTTATTATCAGTAAGCTACAATCAAACTTTCAAGAAGTAAAGGCTAGAAATATGTAAGTAAAATGTAAATGTAAAATGAAATGTGTTGATTGATATCTTAAAATTTTGCAACTGATAGTGAGAAGAATGTTTGCCTTTTAGATGCGGCGTAGAAAATGAAGGAATGAATGAAGAAATGCTATGAAGATGTCGGTTGTTGATGTTACGTTCATGGGGGAAACAAGTCATTTCTAAAACTGTCAATTCTAAAGGACAGCGGGCTGGACTTCATCAAAGTTAAATTCAATGATCAAAGAGACACATCTCTATTACACTGCACAGAAAGTAAATCAAAAATCCGCCATGCTTAACGATCATGTCTGACTGATGGAATTAACAGTTTCATCAGACCACATTTTGCCCTTCTGTCTTAATATTGACAGTAATAGTTCTGTTTGCTGTTCAGAATAAGATGGATGATGATAGAATATGCAGCACTCATTCCATTCACCTTTTAAATGTAATTAACTGCATACACCCTTAGGGTATTGCCCAATGATATATGGTTCACCACAGAAACATACATATAATGTATTTTCAAAGCCAGACAATTACATTTCTTGAAAACAGAATAATCTGTTGGCCAATGAAATGAAATGGGATTGTTTCGGATTACGATGAAAATAAAGAAGGGGATAGAATGCATTATATGCAGATTACACTAAACCCTATAATCTGTTTGTCCTAAATGGGCTTTGTTTTTCGTAAGCATCAAACCATCTGTTCCTTGGAGACAACGTTTCACTGATTCCATCTAATGCTGGTAGTGTAAAGGCAAATGTTATTGTGCAATTCTGATGCTTCTTCCAAGTTTGCACCTGTAGTATTATGTTTTGAGGATATCCACCATCGGGTCGATTATCGGAAATTAACACTAAAGCTATCTTGTCTGGTTTCATGACCTGGAAATCTTTTTAAAACTGGTGATAGAACACTGTTCCCCAAAACTTTTCATTGCCTGGGCATTCAACATATCTCATTCCCCTTCAGATATGGCACCTGAAAACATGTACCCCCAATCTCCTGCACACTTAAATAAATCGTGTTGTTTGATGAAGGCATGGTCTGAATAGTTTTTCGGGCCTTAATCCTAAAAAAAAATCCCATGTCTTATTCTTAACTGCACATATACTAGTGAGTGCATCCAGCATGAGAAACAAATTACAGGCTCATTGCTCAGAAAATGCAGTAATTAGTAGCAGCACCACATAAGAAGACCAGGACTCATTAGGAATGCAATTAAAATGGAATCTTCAAGATTATTGCACAACATAAGTATCAATTATACATATTTGTGCATATAATACACACAGAACAATCAACAGCTTTGTGTCTGTCTCCTTTCATGTGCACTGCACTCCCTGTGCTATGCAGGCACTGTTCACGTACTGAGGCTTTCAAGTACGCTGCAGAAGTGTTTGGCTTTCAGACACCAATTTAGCCGTCCTCTTTTTTATTTTTAGTCACGTTCCTCCATGACATATTGCATAAAATGTATATCTGCACACTTTAACATCAACCAATAGAAAGTCATCAAACCAAATGCTTCCCCCTCACTCACGGTGCAACCTAAAATAACAACAACTAATTGGTACAAAATAGCATTGTTTAGCATCTACTTCAATGCCTGCTGAGCCAGTGTGGTCCGGTTACATTGTTCCACGTGTTACTTGGTAAAGTGGGCATTTGGATTAATAAGCTCCTGCTGGTTTTGAGTAAGAGTGTAAACATCAAGCTACACCTCAAGCCAGTTAACATTTGCCACGGACTACTTTCAAGCCAACTCAAGCTTTACCAACGAGAGCCCTTTTTTTTCTTTTACCAGTCAGTTTTCTTATTTGTGGATTGACACATCAATGTTACACCTATGGGGGGTAGCTTGTATCGTTCCGCAGTGTGAGTGTGAGAAGAATTGTTTCGCTCTGATTCTCCCCCCCCGCCCATTTGCTCCCCAAAGTAAAGAAATCTTTATTTTTTACACAGGAAGGATTTTCACTTTGATATTAACCCGGACATAAATTCAGCCAGGCAAAAAAAAGTGGTATAAGATTCTCATTCACCTGAGTCCATCAGCTGCACATGACAGTTAATAAACACTACTGTGTAGTCACATCTAAAGACATTCATGCTGTGTGTGTGTACATTCACCTGATTTCACTGTGTAGGATGATTACATGGATTCTACATTATTTACCGCCACCGTGCAAGGTTAAACTGACACCAACCACATACTGACGGCAGCATTATCAAAACAAAATGCATGAAAATGGGTACACAAAAACATTTCAGAAATGTTAAATAAAAGAATGTGACTGGACAGACAAACTTTTTTACTTAACAGAGTCACAAAACAATGCAGGTGCGTTTTGAAATGTTTATTGTCCCACAAATTGATGCTAAATTATACTGTCAACATTAATAATAAATTATAATAATATAATTATAAAAATGCCACATTTCATTTAATGTGACATTTTTCACACCTTAAAGATTTGGAAATGTCATTTATGACATGTATTTTCTCGCAGGCAATTCATCAAGTGGATATGTTTGAGGCAGACAAGTTTGTTTTCTTGCTTTTTATGTTTCTACCACTTTTGAATAAATTCGGCATACTGGGTCGTTGGTTTGTTGTTCATTCCTAACATTACCACATATGCAGGCATATTTTTCCCTCCTAACTTCTAAAATGTTACCTTGCATTGCTCCTCAAGAAGCTCCACTCTTTTGCTGTTTGCATGAACAGAGACAAAGCGGCGGTATGACTGACAAGAGGCCTCACTCGTTCTATGAAGCGTCAAGATGCTGAACCAATGCACAAAGTGAACTATCTTCTTGCCAGATAATACAATTTATTGCACAGCTGCAATCACATAAAAACCTCTCACAATTAGTAGTCTTGCATACTTATGAAAATATTCATTTGCAGAATACAAGTCATACATACATATCTTTAAAAGAATTATACTACACATAAATTGTACTTGACTATAAGAAAACGCACATCTGATGTTGGCTGCATTGACATTCAAATAAACATGTCAGCATTTCTCGACTGGATCGTGTAAATATAGACAGTAAAAATTCAGAGACGTAACAGCTACTTTAGATTACAAGCACATCAGAGAAAACTACTCATCTGAGGGCTGGTGAGAGTGTGATATCACAGAACTCCATACCCAGACAACAGCTCTCTGTAGATAAACACCATTAGCGAATTAGAGGTCTGAGTTCAAGTCGTTGCGACCAGTGCCGACAGACTGATGGGTAATCTAACGTGACGATGTTTTTGTATAGGAAGGATCAGTTAGCACTTTGCCTGTCATATCCTTACTCCATTTACCACACAGAACGGTAGTCTGTTACTAGACACTTGGTGTGCGCTTGAGTTGTTGTATATTTGTGAGCAGACCAAATAAAGTTTTGCAAAACATTTCCATAACGTCGTGGCAAGATTAGATTGAATGAGGGGTGTGTACACTGATTAGCCAAGAGGACAGTCTCTAAAGTCAACGATGGTCTAAATTTGGCCTGTTCTTCCAGTTGCTGCTGGATGGTGTGCAGCGTTCTCTACCAACAGACTACGGGCGTATTTGAATGGGGCCTGTGAGAACATTTGCCTTGCCTTTTCCTTGCTACTTCTCCATTTACTGATCCTTTCTGTTCTCCTGAGGTGTGAGAGCCTGTTTAAGTAAAATAAGGACAAATTGACAAGATGTGGTCACAGAAAAGAGTGCTGACCTAGCATTTAAGATTTACAGTTGTGTTAAAAAGGTGAAAAAGTGCCCCCCCTTTGTTAAAACGTAACCATGGTTTATCACACCTGAGTTTGTGAAAGGAAACTTTTGTTGAAAGTTGTGAAAAGCAAATTTCTAAAGCTTTGGGACTCCATCAAACCACAGTAAGGGCCATTGTCCACAAATGGAGTAAAAATATAACAGTGATGCACCTTCCCAGGAGTGGCCAGCCAACTCAAATTACCCCAAGAACATAATAAAGACTCATCCAAGATCACAAAAGGTCACAAAATACCCCGCAACAACATTTAAAAAAAACAGCAGGCCTCCCGTGCCTTAGTTACGATCCGTGTTTATTACTCCACCATTAGAAAGACATTGGGCAAAAATTGCTGAATAAAAGAACATTAAGGCTTGTCTCAGTTTTGACTGAAAACATCTTGAGGATCCCCAAGACTTTTGAGAAAATTCTGTGTATAAAGATACAAAAGTTGAACTTTTTGAAAGGTATGTGTACCATTACATCTGGCGTAAAAGTAATCCCGCATCTCAGAAAACCCATCATACCAACAATAAGATATGGTGCTGATAGTGTGGTGGTCTGGGGCTGTTTGCTGCTTCAGGACTTGGAAGACTTGCTCTGATAAATGGAACCATTGCTCAGGTAACACATTTTAATCAAAGCATTCCCTGAAAATCTCAAGTACCTTGTACCTCAAGTCCAAGTCAGTCCCAAGTCAGTGATGTTAAAGTCCAAGTTGAGTGGCAGGTCTTTAATAATATTGTCAAGTCAAATCCAAAGTCATCCAAAATTGTGACTTACGTCCAATTGGCGTGACTTGAGTCCACACCTCTGGAGATGACTTTCCAGTGGAGTCACGTGGTCTCAGTGCAAAGGTTGGGTCCAGCCCTGGGTTTGGTGGGCTGCTTTCACAACTTGACAAAATGTGCTGCACGGGCAGAACAAGTTGACTAGAGCAGTGGTTCTCAACCGGTTTGGCTGCGGGACCCACCATCAACCCCTCAATGAGAAGTGGTGACTCAGACAAGGACTGGACTTGCATTCACAGTCTTGGTCATATTTTTTTAGCCCAGGCAAAAACCCACGACCAAATAAAAACATCTCTGCAGCCCACTTTTGGGTCACAACCCGACAGTTGAGAAACAATAGACTGGAGTTTGTTTTAACTGCACCTAAAATAAAAAGGTTGAACGGACCCAAGGGCTTTTCCTTTGTGCTAATTTGCATTTTGTGTTTCCATTATTCCTTGTTTGTAAGTTTGTTCCGTCTGATTGGTTGACCAGGTATGCACATAACACCTAGCACACAAATTAACACCAATTCAGTCCCCAGCTTTCTTTTTGTACTTACGCACTTTAAAGGTCATCGTCAAGTCTCAGAGGGAAGTCGAAAAAAAATGTAAAGCGGGGTGACTCGACTTGAGACTAAAATGAATGCAATGATATGTAAGGCAAGTAAAATTGCCCATTTAAATAACCTTGCTTAAAATAGTGTAGGGCGCCATTAATCTTCATGTCATTCCCAAGGATAAATGAGAGACTTAATTAGAGCTAAGAGGGATTTCATATATCTATCCCCTAACCCCCAGATTAGGTAAAGTTATAATTCACATTGTCTGTACCTGAAAAAACTAATTTATACAGAATAATTATTTAAATATAAAGTATATGATGTGGTTGGGTTCATTAAAAATCCAAACAAAGTAGTGTAAACCTTTCTTTCTCTTCCAGATGGCTGTTTCTTTTCAATCTTAGCAGCTTTTGAGAGTCAAATCTTAGAGAGTTCATTTTCTGCTCCTCCGTGTCACAGACCAAACCATAGAGAAGTCCTTGCTCATCAAGTCTAACCCCCAGATTCTGAAATAAAGCTAATGCTTGCTTTGCAGCCTTATAGGGCTGCTTCCAGGTGCTCCAGGTTAGATTTCTTAGACCAGGCAGCACTCAAACTTTATTCTTTGTCTTGTGTGTCTCTGGCTGACTTGCATTCTCCATCCTTTGGACTTAATGAATAAGCATTCTTCCGCGTTTTAACCCTAACCCTAAAGACTATATGCATAAAGTAAGGATTTCATTGGACAGCGTTTGTGATGTAGTACGTTACATGAACAAAATATAATTTGCTGCATTGTGTATGTACTGTATATTATTATGGTTCTGTTATATTTACTATCTTAAATTTCATTTAAAAATATATATTCCAGTCCATGCTAGGGATGTCAGGGGTGGAGATCTCGTGAGATTAAAATTTGATGATATTCCTCGTTTGGAGAAAAGCTGTCTCTCAGAAAGAGGACAGCCTGAGCTCAGACTGTGAGCTTTGGCATTGCTACTGTGAGTGATAATACATATATGAAAGTGGCAGTGCTGGAGGCGGGGTTGGAACCACACATTAAGTGCTTTACACACACACTATATACACATTAACACCCAACCTATCTTGTTGTTCCTAGCATCACTTGTCACTGTATGTGTTTTTTAATTTTATTATTTACAGCTCAACATCTGCGGTGGTGTTAATGTCTAAGCAGAAGCTGTAGTAATTCTACATTTGATATCACTACTTTGTGGTAAGCCCTCGTCACGCACCACTCATCATGGGAACTGTAGTTCTATTATCTTAAACATAAATATAATCTAAGGCAATGTCCACACAAATACAATATAATTTGCCCCTCTCTGGTGACAAAAAAAATTATGGTGACGTTTTAAAACCATTTATATCCACACAATTACAAACACAGGTTGTCATGTGCTGTTTGGACTATTTTAACCAATCAGAGGCGATGGTGACGTCATTTTTGTCAATGTACTATAATGTACGGGATAAGCTACATGTATAGACTGCAGACTGCAGCAGAGCAGCATTACTGTTCAGTGCATTATTTCGTTTGTCTGCAAAATGTATTGAATATAAAATTGAAAATTGATGGAACATGTTCTTAATTAAAATATAACAGATGTAGCAGTTGACTATCATTACAATGCTGTGAAGTGTAGGTCATGTTATCAATCAAGAAAAAAATAAATCGGCTGTGACACTATTATTGGTGAAACAATTGTGCGTCTGGTAAATTGTCCTTGTTTAATGGCCTCCATGACAGTATTTATGCAGGACAAAGCAGGCACATACTGTATAAGAGTAAAGCTTTCAATGTGCAAGTTAAGCAGCTCAAACGCATCACATATTAAACACATCAAAATCACAAGCAATCCATGCTAACAATCCTATGCCATTCTTCCAAAATGACCCATATGCTTGTAGAAGTTGTCCCACCAGCTAGAGGTCCATTCGAGTCTTCCACCAAATTGCCATCAGTGGCAGGGGCATCGTAGCCATAACAAGCAAAACAGCAGCGGCAGCATCCTCCGAAACCCACAATGGCGCCTTTGTTCACTAATGTAAAGTGGAATTAAGCCTATGTTTACTCTTATCTAAAAGGGACCACGCAAACAGTCATTTCAGCATGCTTGAAAGCAGCAATGTTATTTTTGCACACATTAAATTATACTTACAGTATATAATGTAGAAATAGCATAATTGTTACGTCCGCCATCTGGCAGCAACAAGCCAAAATCTTTGTCTTCGCCATCCACACAGATACGTTGAATATGAAGTTTTGAAAAATCTTGACCCTGGCCTGACTTTTCAAAAGCTCAGTTTTTAAGGGCAAAAACCTCAGTTTGGGCATAGAAAAATGTGTTTTTTGAAATAGACGTATCTATTAGAGTTGAGTCTCTCTCTTTCTGTCTCTCTCTTACTCACTCACACACTCAGACATACCTGGTGTGGAAATAAAAAAATAATTAAAAAGAACAAAAAATAACTAACTAAACTAACTATTAAATAACTAAAATAATAACTGCTCAAGCTTAAAAAAAATTACGTTGAACTCTTGTTCTTGTTGAAAACTCTTGTTCATTACATTTTACTTCATAATTGCAACTGCATGTGTTGTATTCATTGTTGCAAAACTTGTTCTGTATATAGTTTGTTTGTTATCATGATCAAAACCACTGATCTGAAGCTCAATGCTGATGCTGTCATGTGAATAGTTTTCCAATTAGCAATAAATATAACAATTTCTGATAATCCCATATCAATTGCATGCTTAAAATAACATACCGGTTAAAGCCCCGCCCATTTCAAGGCAACANGGGCGCGAGGGATAGTAAGACTAGGAGGGAAATTATATATATATTTTTTCCCTCCCAGAGGACGAGCCATTGGGCAGTAGGCACCCCTGTTTCCCGGGACCCACCGCGGGGCAGGGGCCGGCGCGAGGCGAGGCCCCGGACGTTCAGCGACCGCAGCCCGGGAGCAGCCTCACCCAGATGTTACACATGTGAATAGTTTTCTAATTAGCAATAAATATAACAATTTCTGATAATCCCATATCAATTGCATGCTTAAAATAACATACCGGTTAAAGCCCCGCCCATTTCAAGGCAACATGACCCACTTCCAGGTTGAACCCCACCCACTTCCGGTTTAGGCACCGCCCACTCTGAGTACAGATACCGATACAGATAATTCATATGGTTAACAGATACAGATAGAGATAATGCTCTACTCGCTCATCCCTAGTATTTATGTTCACAGGGCTGCCTTTACATACTGTAGCTACATATCAATATAAATTAGAAGTAGCACCTACAATTGCAGGCATTATTCTAACATTTATAATTTGTAGTTTTTTATTTCAATTTGTGGAAAAAAAAATGCTTTGGTCTTGCTTGCAAAGTTCTAAAACATTTCAAAATGTACCTATATTGTTTTGTTCTCATGTGACACCCCTGCTTCCTACACATTTTCTCTTACATATTTGTAATTCCTGCATACTTTTTGTTATTTTAAAACTTCTATTCAACTGTGCCTTTGACAAAACATATTTTATCTGCACTTTTCACTTTTGAAATGATTGTGAAATGATTGAAATGATTTTTTTAATGCAATGATTTATGTAATTTTTTATAAGAATTTTAGAATGTTTTTATGGAATGATTTTATGAAGTGATTTTACCCTTCTTTTCTGTAAAGCACTTTAAATTACCTTGTGTACAAATTGTGCTCTATGAATAAACTTGCCTTGCCTTAAAAAAAGGAAAAAACGCCACCCAACTATTGTAAAAACTATTCTGTCTAACTAGCGAAAGGCCTATTTATGCAATACTTCCTCTCTTATGCTGGGTTATCAGCAAGGCATATGCGTCACAATGAAGCAACACCAAAAGACAAGGTTGCATTTAAATAAACATGCATCATCAATGATCTTATTCTTAAAAACCAAAAAAAACCATTTTAATTTACTCAAAATACAGTGGGGAAGTCAATGTGTTTAGTTTACAGGTTGTTTTTAAAGGAATACCTGCAGAGGCACATTTTCAAGTATCTGAGCATTCATAAAAATGACCTAAGCATCCCTTGGACCTCTGTGAGCGACATCAGATGATGGACAACTTTGAGCCACGCCCATTTCCGGATAAACCACACCCGCTTTCGGTTTATGCCAAATCCACTATGAGTACAGATACGGATACAGATAATTTAGATGGGTATACAGATACAGACAGTGATGTATTTTTTCACTGCTAGTTATGACCACATTGTATCCCAACAACAACACATCAATTGTTCACACACAGACACTGAGTGATGATCACTCTTTGCGTCCTTGGTTTGACTCCTTGTTCCTTAAATCAGTACACCTCCATTTCCATTTGTGTGGTATTTAAAGTTAGTTAGTAAACTTTTACCTTTACCTCGTCGAGGCAAAAACTCATGTGTGGGAGGAGTTCGGTGAGGCTATGGAGCACAACTTTCGGTCGGCCTCGAAGAGGTTCTGGCAAACCGTCCGAAACCTCAGAAA
>QODF01000097.1:286677-299283 GCA_024372805.1 Oostethus manadensis | reverse complement strand
TTCTCAATCCCACTGACATGCCTTCCATAGAGGAAGCAGAGTCTGAGGATACGTACGTGGACAGTTCTATCACCGTGGCTGAGGTAATTGGGGTAGTCAAATCACTCCCCAGTGGCAAGGCTCCGGGGGTAGACGAGTTCCGCTCAGAATTTCTCAAGGCTCTGGATGTTGGAGGACTGTGTTGGTTGACACGCCTCTACAACATTGCATGGAAGTCAGGAACAGTACCTCTGGACTGGCAGACCGGGGTGGTGGTCCCCATTTTTAAAAAGGGTGACCGGAGGGTGTGTTCCAACTATAGGGGGATCACACTCCTCAGCCTTCCTGGGAAAGTCTACTCCAGGGTGCTGGAGAGAAGGGTACGACCGTTAGTCGAACCTCGGTTAGAGGAGCTGCAATGTGGTTTTCGTCCCGGTCGCGGAACACTGGACCAGCTCTACACCCTTGCAAGGGTACTCGAGGGTATGTGGGAGTTTGCCCAACCAGTCTACATGTGCTTTGTGGACCTGGAAAAGGCATTCGACCGTGTCCCTCGTGGTGTCCTGTGGGGGGTGCTCCGGGAGTACGGGATTGATGGTCCGCTTCTACGTGCCATTCGGTCCTTGTACAATCGAAGCAGGAGCCTGGTTCGCATTGCCAGCAGTAAGTCGAGCTTGTTTCCGGTGAACGTTGGCCTCCGCCAAGGCTGCCCTTTGTCACCGATTCTGTTCATAATCTTCATGGACAGAATTTCTAGGCGCAGTCAAGGTGTTGAGGGAGTCCAGCTTGGTGACCTTAGGATCTCGTCTCTGCTATTTGCAGACGATGTGGTCCTTATGGCCTCATCAGGCTGTGACCTTCAGCGTTTACTGGAGCGGTTTGCAGCTGAGTGTGAAGCTTCTGGGATGAGACTCAGCACCTCCAAATCCGAGGCCATGGTTCTCAGTCGGAAACGGGTGGACTGTACCCTCCGGGTTGGGAGTGAGGTCTTGCCTCAGGTGGAGGAGTTCAAGTATCTCGGGTTCTTGTTCACGAGTGAGGGAAGGTTGGAGCGTGAGATCGACAGACGGATCGGTGCAGCATCTGCAGTAATGCGGTCACTGTACCAGACCGTCGTGGTGAAGAGAGAGCTGAGCCAGAAGGCAAAGCTCTCTGTTTACCAATCGATCTACGTTCCCACCCTCACCTATGGGCATGAGTTATGGGTCATGACCGAAAGAACGAGATTACGGATACAAGCGGCTGAAATGAGTTTTCTCCATAGGGTGGCTGGACTCACCCTAAGAGATAGGGTGAAGAGCTCGACCATCCGGGAGGAGCTCAGAGTAGGGCCGCTGCTCCTTCACATCGAGAGGAGCCAGTTGAGGTGGCTCGGGCATCTAGTCCGGATGCCTCCCGGGTGCCTCCCTGGTGAGGTGTTTCGGGCATGCCCAGCCAGGAGAAGGCCCCCGGGAAGACCTAGGACACGCTGGAGTGACTACGTCTCACAGCTGGCCTGGGAACGCCTTGGTGTCCTCCCGGCGGAGCTGGAAAATGTCGCCGGGGACCCGGAAGTCTGGACTTCCCTACTGAAACTGCTGCCCCCGCAACCCGGTTTCGGATAAGCGGAGGAAAATGGATGGATGGTAAACTTTCTTCGTAACGTACACAGTGAAATTGGCAAGACAGGTCAATCGTAAATCTTGTAACCTGACTTACTTGATCATAACCAATACCTACTTGATTAGTACTCCAAAAAAGGGGACCAAAATATTTCTGGGTAGTACAAAACAGCACATGGCCATTACAATATCAGAGAAGCACTATATTCTGTCGGAAGTATAAAGATGTTAAGATACAAACACAACTGCTTCTACTGCATAAGTGCTTGAGAACAATCATTTATCAAACCCTGAAGCTATTCAACTACGTCATCCAATGGTGCATTTGGTTTTTCTCTTCTTTGCCTGTAAGATTTTAGTAATTTCAGGGCTGACTGGCTTCTAACATGTGTTTTGCCTGAGAGAATTGAGTAATGGAGGAGTAGTACTACATCTATACTAAGTAATCCCTCCGAAAGGTGTCATAGAGTGACAAGAGTACATATGGTGCAACACACGCACAGACACACAAAACTCATAAATAGATAATTTTGTGTCATTGAGCTCAATTTTTTAAAATCCAATCCTAATCCTCATCAATTTTCAAGTTTATCATCAGGAAAACAGTAATTCTGTGATGGCCACAGTTTTACGTGATTGAAATCACAGATGTTTTTGTGCTGTGTTAGCAGGTCTTGGCATGATTTAATACATGCACGCTTCTATTGTCTGTTGCCAAGTGCAAGCTTATCTCAAGGCGGTGGGAGTGCATCCAGCCGTGATAGTGGCTTTTAGGGATTTCAACCATAAAGCGTGGCCTTAATACAATAATTGACACAAGGACTAGAACAAGAAGCCAAAATGATGACTACATAACTTAAGTCAAATTGGTATTTTCTTTGAGGAAATTCTGCCTAAAATATAGTCGCCTGCTTGCTTTTACACCAGTGTGAGCATTAAAAATATTTAAAAGTTACTAAATATCCTGATGAAGTTAATAAATGTCCCTCGACCCTAATGAGGATAAGCGGCATAGAAAATGAATGATTAAGCTGGAAGAGGTCGCTGGGGACCGGGGCTGAAGCTGCTGCCCCCGCGACCCGGACCCGGATAAGCGGAGGAAAATGGATGGATGGATGGATGGATGGAAAATGAATGAATGAATGAAGTTAAATGTTTTGCTGATTACTATGGCTGAGTTTGACCATGAAAATAGTAATCCTATTGTTTTCAATGATGTTCAACCTCAGATGTATATTTAAAAGTGAAGAAGACCTTCAAATTCATTGCTTTGCATGATTTTGATCGGCAACACCTCACTTATGCCACTGATGGACTTGGTTAATACGAGGGCATGCACCACAAAATCATTGAAGTTCATCGATGTGACGACTTCCTGGTCAAAATCTTTCTGAGAGAAGTAACAAAGCTTTGATCAAAGTCCATATGGTGATGTTTGAATTGCCTGATAGTGTACTTGCAAGGTGACCAAAGAGGTATATTTTGAAACTTGAAATTAGCTGCTTGAGTGACTTTTGTTTTTAGTCTCAGAACGTCCTAGTTTGTGTTGACGGAAAGGTTGTACTTGTTTGATAAATACCCTTAGATATGTCATCTGTTACCAAAAACTAAACTAAATATTCATTCATTTTCTATACCGCTTATCCTCATTAGGGTCACGGGGATGCTGGAGCCTATCCCAGCAGACTTTGGGCGAGAGGCGGGGTACACCCTGGACTGATCGCCAGTCAATCGCAGGGCACATATAGACAAACAACCATTCACACTCACATTCATACTCTAAGGGACAATTTAGAGTCGCCAATTAACCTAACATGCATGTTTTTGGAATGTGGGAGGAAACCGGAGTACCCGGAGAAAACCCACACACGCACGGGGAGAACATGCAAACTCCCCACAGAGATGCCCAACGGAGATTTGAACCCAGGTCTTCCAGATCTCCTGACTGTGTGGCCAATGTGCGAACCACTCAGACACCGTGCGGCCTAAACTAAATATAATAAATACAACCCATGGAAAATTACAATTCATGTAAAAATCAATCTATAAAGTAGATATCAGCCAATGACCATTTTCTTTTATTTTTTGCTCACTCTGAATTTTTTCTCTCTTTCTTTTTTTCCTCTCCATCAGCCGTCTAAGAAGAAAAGTGAATAACTGATCAACTGACACCATCTTTGAGAGATTCCAGTTGCTGCAGTGATTCCGTTTTTAAAAAGAACAAAAACGATAACATTAGCGTTATAATTTCAGGCTTTTCCACACTGTGACATCTGATATGGGCCTCATAAATAATGTAGCACGGTCTCAGTAACTAAGCTCTCAAGACATAAATGGGTTCATACAGAAACTGTGAGGAAGAATCGTTACTGTGTTCTAATTAACTGTATCACAGCTCTGCCAAAAAAGATGCTCAGCTAGAACACCCAAGTCTTTGGGGAGAGAGGCGCTGAGAAGCTGCATAAATTACTACAGTACACTGTACAGCCAAGTCTCTTCATTTCTCTCAATAACATGACCTAATTTCTTATACCTGAGGGATCTGACAGCATCTTGAACACACTCCCCCCTCCAATGTCATATTCCAACATCCGTGTGAAGGCTGAGCACTGCGGTAGAGCGCACGGAGAAAACAAGGTAAAAGGCAGGTCAGCTAAGATCCAAATCTGTCTGGTGAGATTTCATTAGCGAGCCTTCGGGAGATTCTACGCATTAGACAGAACGTCTGAGTGATAAGACAAGTGTCTGATACACTTTTGTCCTGCAGGTTTCAGAACACATCTTGAAATCAATAAGAGATGAAATTGGTAGTCAAATGGAGAGTGGCATCTTCGTATGTTCCCTCGGTTTTTTGGCAATTGTTCCACTCCCGATGCCATTATCTGAAATAGCACATTTTCTGTGATATATCGAGAATTGCATTGTATCTCATTTTGATGATATATTAATTTACAAGAAGTAATGACAGAAAACTATTCTGGCCTATACTAGCATGGTACTTCACTAGGAAACAGGACAGTTCAGACCACAAAGATGTATGTATCAAAAGCTGGCGGTCCTTAGGAGATTTTCAGGCATCATCCACATGGTAACGGGTGTTCTGGATGCCATGAAATGTTTTTTTTTTTTTTTAATGACTTAGAGTGGGGAAATCTGGCTTGTCATTGCCGAGACAATCAAACAGTTACTTTCTGAAAATGATGACATCACAGCTTGTCGTCTTCATGTGATCAGAAAAACAAGAAGGAGCCCTGCACGCGAAACAACAACAATGGTGGACTACAGAGCTGCGTTTGTGTGTTTGTGCTGGAGTTGCTACTAGCACTATTGCGAGAAAACCTCCATCCATCCATTCCATCCATTTTCCACCGCTTATCCGGGTCCGGGTCGCGGGGGCAGCAGCTTCAGTAGGGAAGTCCAGACTTCCCGGTCCCCGGCGACCTCTTCCAGCTCCATCGGGAGGACACCAAGGCGTTCCCAGGCCAGCTCTGAGACATAGTCCCTCCAGCGTGTCCTAGGTCTTCCCGGGGGCCTTCTCCCGACTGGGCATGCCCGAAACACCTCACCAGGGAGGCGCCCGGGAGGCATCCGGACTAGATGCCCGAGCCACCTCAACTGGCTCCTCTCGATGTGAAGGAGCAGCGGCTCTACTCTGAGCTCCTCCCGGATGGCCGAGCTCCTCATCCTATCTCTTAGGGTGAGTCCAGCCACCCTACGAAGGAAACTCATTTCCGCCGCTTGTATCCGCGATCTCGTTCTTTCGGTCATGACCCATAACTCATGACCATAGGTGAGGGTGGGAACGTAGATCGATCGGTAAACAGAGAGCTTTGCCTTCCGGCTCAGCTCTCTCTTCACCACGACGGTCCGGTACAGCGACCGCATTACTGCAGACGCTGCACCGATCCGCCTGTCGATCTCACGCTCCAACCTTCCCTCACTCGTGAACAAGAACCCGAGATACTTGAACTCCTCCACCTGAGGCAAGACCTCACTCCCAACCCGGAGGGTACAGTCCACCCGTTTCCGACTGAGAACCATGGCCTCGGATTTGGAGGTGCTGAGTCTCATCCCAGAAGCTTCACACTCAGCTGCAAACCGCTCCAGTAAACGCTGAAGGTCACAGCCTGATGAGGCCATAAGGACCACATCGTCTGCAAATAGCAGAGACGAGATCCTAAGGTCACCAAGCTGGACTCCCTCAACACCTTGACTGCGCCTAGAAATTTTGTCCATGAAGATTATGAACAGAATCGGTGACAAAGGGCAGCCTTGGCGGAGGCCAACGTTCACCGGAAACAAGCTCGACTTACTGCTGGCAATGCGAACCAGGCTCCTGCTTCGATTGTACAAGGACCGAATGGCACGTAGAAGCGGACCATCAATCCCGTACTCCCGGAGCACCCCCCACAGGACACCACGAGGGACACGGTCGAATGCCTTTTCCAGGTCCACAAAGCACATGTAGACTGGTTGGGCAAACTCCCACATACCCTCGAGTACCCTTGCAAGGGTGTAGAGCTGGTCCAGTGTTCCGCGACCGGGACGAAAACCACATTGCAGCTCCTCTAACCGAGGTTCGACTAACGGTCGTACCCTTCTCTCCAGCACCCTGGAGTAGACTTTCCCAGGAAGGCTGAGGAGTGTGATCCCCCTATAGTTGGAACACACCCTCCGGTCACCCTTTTTAAAAATGGGGACCACCACCCTGGTCTGCCAGTCCAGAGGTACTGTTCCTGACTTCCATGCAATGTTGTAGAGGCGTGTCAACCAACACAGTCCTCCAACATCCAGAGCCTTGAGAAAACCTCAGACCCTGAACTACACGTGGAGCAGACATGCATACACAATTACACGCGTAGCATTCTTGATTTTCTTGGTGTGTGGCGGGAAACAGCGGACGTATGTGCATATGTTCTTGTTTCTTAGTTTTGGTGTGGTTCAGTCTGCGTCTGTTAACAGCGCCACACGTGTTAACTTATGTCTTACATTGTTTTTACAAAGTGATCTGACCTGAAAATGTTTGTGTGTGTGACTATTTACTCATCCGACACTGTGTAGATGTGATTTTTTTCAATCAAAATAAAGAAAAACATGGACATGGCTAAGGTTACCGAGGTGGTCAAAAGCTCCTCGATGGTGAGGACCCAGGGGGTGGATGAGATCCGGCTAGAGTTCCTGAAGGCCTTGAATGCTGTGGGCGTGGCTTGGTTGACACAACTCTGCACCATTGCGTGGACATTGTGGGCGGTGCGCCTGGATTGGCAGACCTGTGTGGTGGTATCACTTTTTAAGAAAGGGGACCGGAGGGTGTGTTCCTACTCTCGTAGGATCACACTCCACAGCCTTCATGGTAAGGTCTATTCATGGGTTCTGGAAAGGATCCGCCGGATAGTCCAATCTTGGATTCAGGAGGATCAGGGTGGTTTTCGTCCTGGTCGTGGAACTGTGGATCAACTCTACACCCTCGGCAGGGTCCTTGGGGGTGCACAGGAGGTTTCCCAACCAGTCTACATGTGTTTTGTGGACTTGGAGAAGGCATTTACCGTGTTCCTTGTGAATGCTGTTTGGAGTCCTCGGGGAATATGGGGTATCGGAGCATCTAATTCAGCCAGTTTGTTCCTTGTATGATCAATTTCAGAATTTGGTTCGCATGTCCGGCAATAAGTAGGTGTTGTTTCCAGGGTTGGACTCCGCCAGGGGTGCCCTTTGAGTCTGTTCATTACTTTTATGAACAGAATTTCAGGCCGGGGCGTCGAGGGGTTCCACAGGATTAGGTCTCTGCTTTTTGCAGATTATGTGGTCTTGTTGGCTTAACCAAGCCGTGACCTTTAGCTGGATCGGTTTGCAGCTAAGTGTGAAGCGGCCATCTTCACACTTATCTTCAGAGTCCATGGATCTTTTCCTGAAAAGGGTGAAGTGCCATCTCCTTTCAGCATGAATGATATGCTGCCCCAAGTGGAGGAGTTCCTCAGGGTTTTGTTCACGAGTGAGGGGAGGATGGAACGTGAGATGGACAGTTGGATTGATGCGGTTTATGCAGTTATGTGGACTCTGCATCTGTCCGTTGTGCTGAAATGCAAAGCTCTCGAATTATTGGCCGATCTACGTTCCTACCCTCACCTACGGTCATGAGCTTTGGGTAGTGACCAAAAGGACAAGATCGCAGCCGAAATGAATTTCCTTCGCAGGGTAACTGGGCCCTTCTTTAGAGACAGGGTAAGAAGCACTGCCATCCAAGAGTAGAACTGTTGCTCCTCCATGTTGAGAGGAGCCAGATGAGGTGCCTTGGGCATCTGGTTAGGATGCCTCCCGGACGCCTCCCCGGGGATCTATGCATAGATATGCTTTTTTGAGGCTAAATCAGTGGATGACATTACTCTCACTTCCACAATAGTAATGGCTCAACATGATGGAAGGTGTGCCAAATCTGGGCACAGTCTGTTAGGTACTGTGACACTGGTAGCCTGAACTGAGGGGCTTGACTCGGTGCTAATTAGCTGAGCTAAGGCCTTGCACCGTAGGCACCAGTCACACTGCAGGTGCACATTTTGCTGAAATGTGACCTGTACCTCGTTTGTATGTACTGTATACATAAATCTGATGTATATTTTGCCATGCAAGACTTGGATGAAGTTACTCACACGTGTAGGCAGAACTAATTGTCATCCAAAAATGATTTTTTTTAAATCTGTCAGTCACAAGGCATATGTCAATGTCCCAGCACTCCTGGCGCCGACATCCACCCACAGGCTCCTCAAAACAGACATTGCAGCAAGTTCTGCACAAACTGACTGTTACTCCCATGGATTTACTCAGGCTCAACGTCGCTCTTTGGTTTTCAACAGACATTTATTAGGACAATTGGACTTCTTCTAATGCCCGCAAATGCCCCAAACATGCCGTCAGAACTGAGAAATAAAAGACATACAACTCAAATTCTGCACAAAAGTAAATACATTTCACACAATAAACAAAACAAAACATACCTCATTGGCCTCTTAATCCAACGGGAATAAATATTAACTTCTTTCTGGTTTCCACAGGTATTCACCTCGTGTCCCTCATACAGCTCTGGTGCCACGCACCTTTCATTCCCCCAAGCAACGTAAACGGAACAAAAATAGGTTCCCCCCTCTTACGTGTATATGTTATGTGTGTTCTGAACAAACTAAAATCTTTCAATGAAATTACTTATATTTTTTACTGATAATATTTATGAAATATGTATTTATTGTCTTATTAAATTAACATAAAATATGTATTAATTATAGGAGTTGCCTGTGATAGCAGTTACACTCCCACCAAATCACTTGTGATTTACATCATGAACTTATGAAAATATCTGGGATCGTTATGCTTCTAACAGTGTGACAGTCTTGTGGATTGGTCTGTCTAAGTGTACTTGTTTATTGAGTCTCTTTCCATGGTCATCTAATGTAGAGTCACTGATTAGGAGCTGCACTTTGCGTACACATCCATCTTCACTTGGATATACTGCGGTGACTTTGGCAAGTCTCCAATTATTTCTGGGTGCTGTATCATCTTGTATGAGTACTATGTCGTTAACTTTCGCATTTCTCCTTGTTTTCTGCCATTTTTGTCTTTGCTGTAGGCTCAACAAGTATTCTTTTCTCCATCTGTGCCAGAACTCATTGGCCAGGTACTGCACTCTACACCACCTCTTGCGAAGGTACAGGTCCTCCTTTACAAAATCTCCTGGTGGTGGTAGTATCACAGATGACTTCATGGTCAAAAGAAGGTTAGGCGTGAGTGGTTGAGGTCCGGTAGGATCATTGAGTAGATGAGGGGTGATGGGTCTACTGTTTACTATGGCCATCACTTCATAAAGATAGGTCCTTAATGATGAGCTGTCAAGTGTTCGAGATGACTGATCCAGAATGGAGGTCAAAACACTTCTGATTGTACGAATTTGCCTCTCCCAGGCTCCACCCATATGACTGGCAGAGGGAGGGTTCATGACAAACTCACAGCCTAGATTTTTTAGGCTTTCTTGATCCATTTCCTTGACTGCCTTCAGGAATTCTTGTCTTGCTCCAACGAAGTTGGTACCTTGGTCTGACCTAAGCTGACGCACGTTACCACGTAGGGCTATAAAAGCACGGAATGAGTTGAGAAAGGCGTCAGTTGACAGATCGTCGAGTAACTCTATATGCACTGCACGTGAACACAAGCAGGTAAACAGCAGTCCATAGCGTTTCAGCTCTTTTCTTCCTTCCTTAACATAAAATGGACCAAAACAATCCATCCCACAATACATGAAGGGCGGAGTTGTCTCCATTCTCTCACTGGGTAGGTTGGCCATTTTCTGCTCTTCTGTTCCACGTCTGTATTTCCTGCATTTAACACAGTTGTAGATAAAGGATGACACTGCTTGACTACATCCGAGTATCCAAATGTCGTTTGCTCTCAATTCGTTTATCGTCATGCCACGTCCTTGATGTTGTACTTGATGATGATAGTGATCAATCAGTAACCTTGTGATATGACTGGTCTTTGGTAATATAGCTGGGTGCTTGACATGCGGATGTATTGTAGCTTGCTCTAACCTGCCTCCCACTCTGAGGATGCCTTTGTGATCCAGGTAGGGATTGAGCCGGAAGAGTTTACTTGTTTTCTCCTTAGTCAGCTCTTTTCTCAACTGAAGCTCCTTGATTTCCTTTGAGAAGACTGTTCTTTGTACAATTGCTATGATTGTAAACTCAGCTTCTTGTCTTTCTTCAAGACTTGTGGCTTCATTGGTTCCTTTTTGTAGGTTCTTAAACCCCTTCACAAATCTGATGAGCCTTGCAATAGCTTTGACAAGTCTTGACCAGCTGGAGAATTTCAGAAAACGCTCTGCAAGAGAATCCGCTCTTGTCATTGTGTGGTGTACTACAGCTTTGCGTACTTCTGGGTCCTCTGCATCAAGTTCTCCCACCCAAATCTCTCCCCTGGGAAGCTTTCCTTGCCATAGAAAACTTGGTCCACTAAACCAGTTGGAAGCAATGAGATCTTTAGCTTTTAGTCCACGAGACGCATGGTCAGCAGGATTGTCCTCTGATGCAACGTACTTCCACTGTGTGGGTTTGGTACTCTCTTTGATACGTTGGATACGATTCGCCACAAAAACATGAAAACGTCTGGCTTCATTGTTGATATATCCCAAAACAACTTGCGAATCCGTCCAAAAGAATTCTTCAACATTTTCCAGCTCTAATTCTGATTTGAGCATGTCACTTGTACGTACAGCGACGACTGCTGCAGACAGCTCCAGTCTCGGCACTGTAGTTACCTTGGTTGGTGTAACTCTGGATTTTGCAAACACAAGTGAGCAATGGACTTGTCCTGATTCACTGATGGCTCTTAGATAGGTACAGGCTCCATATCCTGTAACACTTGCGTCTGAGAAATAGTGAAGCTCATATTTCTGCACTGCTTTAAAATCCTTTGGTAAGTAACAACGGTCAATTTTGACATCTGCGAGATTCTTGAGATCCGACAGCCAGGACTCCCACCGTGGTTTTAGTTCACTTGAAAGTGGTTCATCCCAGTCGGCCTTGTCACGACACATTTGCTGTAATATTTGCTTGCCATGTAGGATGAAAGGCGCCACAAACCCGAGTGGGTTGTAAATGGAAGCCACTGTTGACAACACTCCTCTTCTGGAGAGAGAACGCTCATCCACAACTACTCGGAACTGAAAATGGTCTGAGGCGATGCACCACTTGACGCCTAAAGCTCTTTCAATCTGCTGCTCGCCGAACGCGAGATCTTGGTTTCCTACTGTTTCTGTACAATCTTCCTTGGGAAGTGAGTTAAGTACTTGTTGGCTGTTTGAAATGAACTTATGGAGTCGCAATTTCCCCATGTTACAGAGTTGTTTCGCTTCGTTTACTAGACAAATTGCCTCTTCTTCTGAGTGGAGACTGATCAGGCCATCGTCAACGTAAAAGTTCCTTTCAATGAACCTTATTGTTGCTTCACTGAATTGACCTTGACCTTGTGCTGCGATATATTTTAGACCGAAATTTGCGCAGGCAGGCGATGAAGCGGCTCCAAACAGGTGGACTCGCATGCGGTAGACAGATGGAATAGAGTGGAGATCTCCAATTGTCCCACCACAAGAAGCGAAAGTAATCTTGGTCTTCAACTCTGACTCTGAACTGATGAAACATGCGTTCTATGTCGCAGGTTACTGCCACTGGACCTTTCCGAAATCTGCACAAGACTCCTACCAGTGTATTTGTCAACTCTGGCCCTGTCAACAGGTGGTCGTTCAACGAGACTCCTTCATACTTTGCCGAACAATCGAACACCACTCTTATTTTTTCGGGTTTTTGGGGATGGTACACCCCATGGTGCGGTATGTACCAAGCAGGATTTTTGTTCAGTTCTTCAGGTGGTACCTTTTCTGCATCTCCCCGTTCTATTGTTTCATTCATGAACTTAGTGTAATCTTCTTTATATTTCTTATCTCGTTCAAATCTTTTCTTCAGGCACTTGAGTCGGTGTTCTGCACAGCTCCTGTTGTTCGGTAAGTTTGGCCTATCTTCCTTAAAAGGCAAAGGTAGCTCGCAATGTCCATCATCTTGCATTTTCACTCCTTCCTCCATTATTGAAATGAAGCGCAAATCCTCTTGGGAGAAATGAGAATCTTCCACTTTTCTTTCATTGAAATCAGACTCGAGCACTTTGATCACATCTGATGGTGTCACTAGTTCTTTGACTTGTGTGCGACAAATGTAATGCACTTCTTTAGACAACTGATCAGATGGTGGGCTGGGTGTCACTTCTCTGATAATGATCCTGTGGCTGCATCCAATAGCATCTCCATAGTCGACACAAGAATCAACACCTCCGACTATTGTCCAGCCAAGGTCTGTTCTTTGGGCGAAAGGTTCATTGTCCTTCCCTGACACAACTTCTCTGGGTACCAGTACTTGTGAACAGTTGTAACCTATGAGCAAACCAACATCGCAGTCAATCAGAGGGGCGATTTCTTCAGCTAGGTGCTCTAGGTGAG
>QODF01000097.1:271613-283660 GCA_024372805.1 Oostethus manadensis | reverse complement strand
TGTTACTCCCATGGATTTACTCAGGCTCAACGTCGCTCTTTGGTTTTCAACAGACATTTATTAGGACAATTGGACTTCTTCTAATGCCCGCAAATGCCCCAAACATGCCGTCAGAACTGAGAAATAAAAGACATACAACTCAAATTCTGCACAAAAGTAAATACATTTCACACAATAAACAAAACAAAACATACCTCATTGGCCTCTTAATCCAACGGGAATAAATATTAACTTCTTTCTGGTTTCCACCCCGGGTTTCACAGGTATTCACCTCGTGTCCCTCATACAGCTCTGGTGCCACGCACTTTGCATTCCCCCAAGCAACGTAAACGGAACAAAAAATAGGTTCCCCCCTCTTACGTGTATATGTTATGTGTGTTCTTAACAAACTAAAATCTTTCAATGAAATTACTTATATTTTTACTGATAATATTTATGAAATATGTATTTATTGTCTTATTAAATTAACATAAAATATGTATTAATTATAGCAGTTGCCTGTGATAGCAGTTACACTGACATAGCAAATTTTTGCTACCAACCTTCCTAATCTGCTACGCAAAAAAATTTGGTTAAGCAAATATTGACTCCTGTTGCTCAAAATCCTTGAAATTGCTATACACGCACCAAGGAGACCACAAATTGGGGCATGTTTACTTCTGTAAACACATGCCAACGCGTGTGACGTTGTGTTTTGTGCACCGTCAAAAATGTGGAAAATAAGTTAAAGGTACTATGTAAAGATAATAATAATACGAACCTTTGTCCTTAATTATACTGTATGTTTGGTTTAACCTTTTAGTTTAAGTCATAAGTTTACCAGTCAAAAGTTTTAGAACACCCAAATTTTTCCAGTTATTTATTGAAATTCAAGTCCTTTCAAGTCCAATCAATAGCTTGAAATGGTACAAAGATAAGTGGTAAAGTGCGAGAGCTAAAGGTAAGGTTACCCAAAACTGAAAAATAATGTATATTTCAAAATTACACAAAAATGCCTTTGCTTTGTTTAAAGTTTGATTAGTATGCTCAACAACTTTAATGAGTGCTTAATGTTCCCTAAATCCATCCCTAAATCCACATGTTCGAATTGAACCCCATTTGTATTAGTCACACTTCAAGTTAAAGCATATTAAAGTTGTTTGTAGGCCAAGAGCAGGGGTGCAATATGTGAAAAATCAATAGTGCATAATATAAAGATTTTGGCAAGAACAATTGTCATGCTCAAAGCAAAGAGGGAACCGTTTAAATTCCACAACTTCAAACCAAACAGTATGGACTAAGATCTTAATATGCAAACACGCGTGACCAGGCCACAGTAAGCAATAAACATGCTAATTCAGGAGAGGGTAACTGACAATTACGTGGAACCAAATGCAAGCTCAAAATATTTTGTACAGCTCTGCAGAAGAGTAAGTCACTGTCGGCCTTAACCAATAAGGGTGCTAGTGCCGCAGTTTATTTTTTTGCTTCCACCCGCCCAAATTATAAAATATTAAAGCTCTGATTTGATTACAATAACATTTACTTCTGGCATTTACATATAAAGTCTATGCAGTCAATGTAATAATTCCCCTGCTTAAAGGCAGGGTCCTATATTACAGCCGTGTGTTTCCGTTGAAAGTGAAAAGTCAAGTGAGAAACTATTTAGTAGGAATATATATGATGTGCGCAGTTGTGAATAGAATAATACTGACATTGGCATCTTGAATTAATTAGCATATGAATTCTGGGAGCAGGGTGATAGAGGCAATGAACATGGAAGAATCATTCAACTTTATTGCTGGCTAACAAATAATAAAAAATACAAGAATTATATTTTTTTCTCTCTCTCTGAGAAAAAAAAATATATATATATGAGAGAGAAATATATATATATATATTAAAAATGTATATTAATATAAAATATATAAATAATATATATAAACAATATAAATAATATAAATAATGAGTAACTTAATAATCCCATTAAAACAAAACACCGTATACACACACGCATACACACCACTTTGTGTATACAAACGAGGACATGCGCCGATCATTTCTTCAAATGGCCCATCGTGCAGTAAAGGCTTTACCTGGTACCGTGTACCCAGCATTACAAATATTACAGATACGAGTGCCCAGTTCCATGACATAAGACAAATAGACTGCTGTAAGAGTGAAGCATGAAATATTAAAGGCAGCTGCAAGTGGAAGGAAGGAAGGCTTCAGTTTGGATGATACATGGTCAAGGGATCAGTTGCACACAATCACATCAGGAACTGTGAAACAATTATAATTTTCTCCGTATTTTGTTTGTGATTTAAAACTTTGCATTTATTTTAATTGTCATAATTGAACATTTACCATAAATTGAGATTATACATTTTGTCCTCATAAGGCTCACGAGAGTGCCGTAGACTATTAGGATGTGGATCCTAACAAGAGCAACAAACATCCTCACAACATTGTGACTCTAAAATTCTTGAATTTTCAAACATGATAGATAAATACATTTGCCACTTCATTTCAAAATCAGACAAGGCACGCTTCATTTTTGGCACGCCTTCTAGGACAGTGGTCCTAGCGAGTCCCAAACTTTGCACAGTGGCGTATTCCATCACACAGTTGACCTGAACCCATGTAGACCTCTACTTCTGCACACTTATGGAACAAAAAACGTTGAATCTCAATTAACTTGAAATATTGAACACAATTAATTGGTTAATTAATTCTATAGTAATTCCGGGTCCAAAATGTTTATTTACATGGTCACATTATGATAGTTTCACATGAGCACTGATGAATAGATAAGTATGATGTGTGTATGAAGTCTGCTGTTCACATTCCTCTGTTTGAATGGGTTGGTTGAATTTTAGCATTTTTGTCCACACATGATGGCTATAATTTAAGTCTGCATATTGATGTAATACCAGATTGAAGGGGAAAGTTTAACAATCGTGATAAAGCAGTATCCTAAGTAGAAAAATATTAATGATCAAGCCTCATTTTCAGGGGAAAACACCAATATAAATGGAATCTTCAAAATTAAACACTATTAATGCACAAAATAAAAGGCGCCTAAAAAGCACCTTTCTAAAAACCCAAGCACGCTGCACATGATGCAGCCAAAACACCAAAGGATAAAAACAAACAAGTTAAAGTCTTGCAGTCTTGAACAGATGAGTTTTGAGTCTGCATATAAAGATGGGGGGTGAGTCAATATTTCGGATGTCACTTGGTAATGAGTTCCAGAAGTTGGGAGCGGAGTGGCTGAAAGCTCTGCTCCCCATGGTGCTGAGGCGGGCAGAGGGCACAGTGAGGTGACTGGAGGAGGAGGAGGACCTGAGGGAGCGAGCTGGAGTGCCAATGCGGAGGAGGTCAGTCAGATACAAAGGGCTGAGGTTGTATATAGCCTTGGAGGTATGTAGGAAGCGTTTGTCGTCTATACTTTGTCGGAAGCCAGTAAAGTTGCTTTAGGAGGAGCATGATGTGATTAAATTAGGCAGTTTTGGTTTAGATCAATGCAGCAGAGTTCTGGACCAGTCCAAGTTTATTGAAGGACTTCTGGGAAAAGGAAAAAAGGAGTGAGTTGCAGTAGTCAATGCAGGAAGTGACCAGGCTATTGGTAAGGATGGGGGCTGCATGGACCGTGGGGAAAGGGAGGAGATGAAAAATGAAAGGATGCTAGGGAAACTGATATTTTGTAAAAATATTTCAAGAGAAAAATGCAGCTCAGCTTTTTGATGTAGATGGAAAAGCGTATTATTAGCATGAACTTTTTCAACATTTGTCTTTAAATAATCTTTTTAAATGAGATTTTTGAAATATTATGACTTTATTGCCATAATATTCTAACTTTTTTCGTAACTTTGCCTTTGGCTTCTACAATTAAATTTTTTGTATTGTCCATTTTTAATTTGTTATTTATTTATTTTACAATTTCCACTTTCTTCTTATAAATTGTTTTCACACATATTTATTACTTTATTCCCATAATATTTGACTTGCTATTTTATATTTTTGAAATGTGCTGCGGGTCAATAAAAACACAGCCGCATGCCACAAATGGCCCCCGGGCAGCACTTTGGACACCCCTGCCATAGTGAGTCAGGATGCAATCAGACTTGTATCTTAATAACATTCTCTAAGAAATGCATATCCAAATTGTAAAATCACAGATGATTTTCAAATTCCCCCCAGACGCATTGTGGACATGTCTGGGTAAAATCAGATGTCTTATTATACTTTGTGTTATGTAAGTGTCTCCTGTAGTCGCACAACAGTGATTTCAAATTCAAACTCCAACTTCTAACCTACAGTAAAAGTGAGTCTCAGGTTAATGACTGCTTTTGTATGCATGGCCTTTAATAAAACATACACCACATCACGGTGCGGTAAAAAACATTATGTGGGACAGAAGAGCTGTGGCTCCCCTTAAGTCCTCTTGTAGCACATGCGTGGCACATTTTTAGCCATTATGCACATACCTGCAATACAGCTCACTATATTTAGCTCAGAATCTCCTACACTCAACAAGGGAGTCATTCCTTGCCACTGGGGAGGATTGGTTGGCTCTCTAAATATATTAGATGCATGGTACTAGACTCCATCTGTAAAATGCCACTTAACAACTAGAGTCATCCTTTGGCACTGTATAAATATAATTGGACAGAATTGAATTGCAAATGGGAGATCGTGTTGTATACAGTGACGGTGGTAACATTTAGGTCACTTTCCCTACAACAGAAGACTACAACTGAAGCGCTTGTTCATGCTCGGGTTTCCAGTTTTTGCTCTCTGAATGCCAAACATGCTCGCATGCTTCTGGATAACCAAAGAATAAAAGTGCCCTTGGCGTGTTAAGCCAAATGAAGAACATGAATTAATCATGAATAATGAAACATACACAGGCTGAAAAAGTTAAGAGACTAACAGTAAGATGGTAATAATCACATTGCCTTTGACTTCAATGTAAATGATGGTTTATAGATAGTCTCTCCTCTAAAGAAGTGCAATAGCTAAACCCCATTATTTCTTCAATCATTTAAAACAAGTGTTGCCATGTTTTGGTTAGCATTTTGTAAAAATGCTCCTGGTTCGCCTCTTTGAAGTTATTTACATCCCATGACCAGTCCAGCCTCCCTCCTTTCACCATTACAGCAGGAATACTGTATCTGACCCGGCTTTAGTTTGAATTTCAAGTAAGAAAGTTCGTTTTCTATGTAGTTTTCTTTGATGTACCGCTATGTACCCTGCACAAGCATGTACATAAAACATTCATTTCTTGGCCAGTTTTAGCAACTCAGCTCATTTCCCCATCTGGACTCTTTTTCATCTTTACCGCATGACGCCTTCCAGTCAATCATAGTCCATACCTTGTTTCACAGAAGTTGCATTTGTGTTTATATATTAGCAGGGGGAAGTTTCACATTTTTGACTATGGCTTGCTGTAAATATGTGAAGTCAGTATTCCATCTCTACAGTATATGTAAAGACAGGTCTGAAGACACATTATTAATACAGGTAATTTGCTTGACAGTAACAGTATTGCTTAAATTGGAATACATTTGGTCTTTGCTGTGTAGGTATTTTTAAAACCCAACCATTCCAATTTACATATCTGTAGGCAGCTTGGATATGCTGTTATTTGAGGCATTCTTAAATTTACTTATGAATGCTCATTTAGCACCAAGTTATGCAGAAGGCCCTAAAGAGATTAGATTACTTGTAATTAAAAAGGCATTCTGCTCAAAAGCTTTTTGCACTTGTGTCATTCTGAGGTTTAATGCTCTTTTCCTAGAACCGCCTGCTCCAGTTGGCAAGCTAGTTCCCACTGAAACATGCATGCATGAGCACAAACCCCCTGCAAACCATGTCATACTGTATGAAGCCCTCCTCTTTCCTGCATCCAACATGTGAAGCATCGTCCTACTGATATCTGGCTAGGGACCTCACAGCACGCTAAAGACAGAGTCATTTGCGTTTCCCACTTTTCCTGTTTGCATGTCTCCCATTCATATAGTTTTTTAATAGGTGACTGATTTTAATCAAAGGTCGATCAGAAATTAAAAGTGTGGGACTGCTAGCCTTCTGCCTGCAAGTTGAAGGCTTGTGTCCTGGGTAAATATTGCGTGCAGAATAAGTGTGATCGTAAGCAGAAAAAGCAAAGCAGGTTTCTGAGACTCAGCACTTTGACTTTGCCTGATGTGTTGCATTATACAGTATACTGCTAGGGTGGGACATAGCGATACATTTGCAAGTTGCAATGTGGCTTTTCATTCAATGTCTACAAAACAAATGAAAAATACAGTTTGCCTCACCTGGAAGGGTAGGTATAGCTTAGCTACAAATATGACTGTCCTTAAAGGGAAAAACACATACATCACATAAAAGCAATGCAACATAATTTCCGGCGTATAGCGCATTACTTTTTTTTTTTTAACTAGAACCCTGCAGCTTACACAGCAATGCGGCTAAAGATGACAATGACCTAATCTCATGTCATCTCCTATTCCTCAGAACTACTACTAATTGTGTAAATACTGAGTTTTATAAAATTATAAAATGGCTTTTCCGCCAGAAAGACAGCAGACATACAAACACGGTAACACTGAGAGTCCCACACATTATCTTAACAGTAATTATGCCCAACATCAACAGCAAACACACAAGCGGCAATATGACACACACCGCCACCATCCGCAGTTCCCCAAGCACAAACCATAATAGTGGGTGTGTTGTTCACAGGTTTTCTCCAGGGTTCTGGAAAAGGGAGCAAAGAATAGAAAAAAGTATAGCATTCAGAGGAATGGGAATGGCCTTGCGCAGTAAAAAATGGCACCCAGTGCTATTTTTATATCTTTCAACAGGTGACACCAAGGTTGATGAAGCATAACCCTGATTTTTCATTTCTTTTCTTTTACTTTGATATTGCATATTGCTTTACCATATTATAAGTCTTATTCACATGAAGAACTACTATTCTGTATATTTTCTCTCTTTATCAAGTCATACTAAGTAATGTAAGTTCCAAGCTAACTCCTGAATCTTTTCCAAGCTAACTTCCAGCCCTATAATGAACAAAACCCCTAATCTAATGTGTGATCAATCTTTCCATATAAATCGTCATGAAAGGGAGTGATTTTATGTCCGAAAATGTCAAACTGCTGCTTTCTGCTCCAAGCATCACGGCAGTCCGCAATGGAATTGGACGTGCCTTTAAAGGTCAGCTCCAAAATGCAGCGTACCTTTCAGCACATTGATACAGTAGAAAAGAGTCAGATGATAACATCCGAGGTGTTACGCACTTATATTGACTCAAGTAGAAGGACTAAAAAAAAATTGCTTGTGCAACTGAAAGGGTTCTCTTCAACATTTGAACCTTTATTGTAAAACAATCAGAGCTGGAATTCGCGCGGAAATGTTGACTTTTGATCCAAAAACATATACTGTATATAGATATATAGATAGATGTTGTATTATACAGAGTGATTATGTATTATGTATTGTACAGGTTACATTCCGTCTACTTTAAACATATCCTGCATGATGGTAATGCTTTGCTGAGTGTCGACTGCGGATGACATTTGAAGTAGTCTTGAATGGTTATATTCACATGTAATTATATACATAATGACTGAGCGAGCAAATAGTCCCATCCATGGCCCTGCACAGATATTTTGCTTGATGATGCCCATGGTCTTCAACCAATCTAGCTCTGATTTTAAAAACATGTGCTTGTCAGTCAACTAAAATTGTGCATCATCATCGATTCGGCCAAACAGCCTAAAGATGTAATGGGCTTTTTGTAGTGCATATTTTGCTGTGTGAAAAATTCCAAGTCAATCAGGCAAATGGGATCGAACTTTGAGGGTTAGTAGCGCTTTCCATGTAGAATATTTAACAGAAAACTAACACCATTAGCAGCACAGTTGGTGTGCATGTTTTGCATTATGTACACACTTATGTGTGCTGCGGTTCAGGTATAGAAGAGTTCATTCACATAAATGCAGGGAAAAAATAGGGCCCCCATGTGTTTACAATGTGTCAGTGGAGTGCAGTGTTTTATTTTCACTTTGGACTCGGAAAAATTGGGAGTAATACAAATGGAATGAATTAGCTTCAGAGTCGCCATCATCAGGCTATGTCATGCATAAGTTTTTCAACAACTTTGAAGGCATACTATTTCCACTAAAATCCTGGTAAAAATTCCAAATTGTGCCGCATCAGGGTGTTCAAACAGTTTGGTGCTGCACCCGAATGTCCTTGCAGTTCAAAACCATGCTCTCCGGGTCTTCATAATGTCACCAGTGTTTATATGCTTGAATGCAATGGTCCATAGAACACATGACCTTTTTTTCTTGGTGCTGCACAGTGTTGTAGTGACCTGTACCTGCTGTGTGACAACAACTGTGGATTACAGACAGCCTACAGCAATATATAATTTACATCCAGCACAAGCCTCCATAATATGTGAAGTTGACTGGTTTTTAGGCAGTGTGTAAACATGTTTATCACTAGGTTGGATGATAGACTCAGTGAATAAGCCAAAAAGTGTATTTTTTGGAATTCTATGATGATCTGTAACGCACATATTTGAGAGCACTACTGTTCTCTGGATGCCAAATTACGACCTTCTGTGTGTATGTGTATGCGCACAAGGAAGCAGTATAAACAGAATTACTGCACATCAACAGATGGCCATGGAGTTTTTGGATCAGCACCCAAACCCCTGCCTCTAGTCCAATGTCATTAAAATTCTCAAGTACATACGAGTGATTAAATACAACATGATGCCACTACTGAATTACAAACAGGCGACCTAACATGGTTGGTGCATTTCAAATAGTCCCAACAAATCCCAGAGCAGAACTGAGCCCTAGGTCATATTGGTATGCGCACAGCATTGGTTATGTTTATGGAATCGGAAATCGTCTGCGCTTCCAAAGTGAGTTATACATTGTAGTACTTCGGGGCCTTTTACAGACGTATTCCCGGTGGTGCTTGTTAACAACTCCACGTGCAAAAACAGTATACTGCAATAAAAACACATACAATATTCCATATTGCCTGAAAAAGTAACCACATAGTCAAAAAGTAACCACATATGGACCTTGGTGGAATCTTTAGTCAATGACAACACAACTGAACACAAAATACAGTTTTTAAAGGAAACTTTTTGTTATTAAGGAAGAAAAAATACAAACCTAAATGTCCCTGTGTGAAAAAAAAAGTCATTAGAACCATGAATTCTGCTGTCTACCAAAAAATCCTAATGGAGCATGTCCGGCCATCTGTTGGTGACCTCAAGCTGAAAGGAGCTTGGGCTCTGCATCAGGACAATGATCCAAAACACACCAGCAAGTCCACCTCTGAATAGCTGAAGAAAAACAAAAGTGTGGCCCAAAGACCTGACCTGAGATCCTGTGGGTCACAAAGTTGATATTACATATCAACTTTGCTTAAATATGTTCTATATTGTTTGTAATTATGTTCTACGTTGTTGGATTTTATAAAAACAGGCTACTTAATTTGGAAGAAGATACATTTAATCTTCATGGCGGGCGCCTTTACGAAGAGCGTTGGCAAGGGGCATTTCCAGATGGTCCCGACGCAGTGACACCTCACACGTAGACAAACAGCAGTATATGAGACACAGGATGTTTAGCCATTATTTAAAAAAAAGGGTGACATGCTAATAGTTTGAATAGGAAGAAACATCTGGAGATGAAATAGAGAACTTGCAGAGCAGGGAATTTAGCCGAATTTATTCGAACCATCGACGATGACAGGAAGAGACATGGAGGTGAAAAGTGGTTGGCTTCATAACACAGAATGTTAAGTGTAAATTACCATGGGGTTGGTTATCATTCAATTATTGGTTTAAATCAGTCTATTGGTGTAAATCATAAATGGGCCTTAAGCTTTTTTTTTATTGTCTATTTTGCCGCCGCTGTTGCTGCCGCCCCCATGCGCCACTCAATATCCATTTTCAATGCAGCTTATCAGCACACTATCGCTGTGAAAATATGTTTTATAACATGTCAAATGCTTTGAATGCTTGTCGCTATGGTGGCATAATGTTTAGAATACAGTATATAAATACAGTAAGTGATGCCTTACTGTTCTGTGGCAGCTTTGACGTGGGTTGTCTTGTGCATCCTAGCATCCAAACTGCCTTCATGCCGTTCTTTCAAGCCAAATGCTTCTTGTAAAGGTGGTCCTTATTAGCAGTTTCAATCATGTAAGCAAGATGGAAACAGTGGTCTGGACTTCAAATCAAAGATATAAGTCAGTCACTTTTTATGAGACGTTCGGGGACCCCTGGAAATCTCGGGGCCCCAGGCAATTGGCTGTGTTTACCTAAAGGTGCATGCTTCTTGTCATGTCGATGCTGCTTGATGCTACCGGGGTAGCTAATGTCATTACTGTGACGGTTAAGTTGGCGATTTTTGGCAACACGGCTCATGCTCATAGTTACTGCATATTGAAGTCCAGGTCCAACTGCTGGACCTCCACTTTCTTTCATACCGTAGTACGGTATGACTGACTATTTTAGTGGTTTTGAAACTATAGATTTTTTCATACCGTGGTATACCTTTAAACTAGTAACTGAGCCATGCGTAGTGACCCATTTGATTTTGTTCCATCAAAGAAATTCTGATTTGATCTTAAACCCCACTGAAATTAAAGTTTCCCGGACATGACAATTGATGGCAGAGGTTCCAGTTTAATAAAGTGAATAAAGTCTTTGCAAATGTGGCATGTATTGCCACAGGGAGTGTTCATGATTTTAAGCCTATAAAGCAGCTTCGTTTTAGGCTGTCAAGTGCTCCCAACAAGCTCACAGCATGAAACCAAGTGCTGTCTGAGACTTTTAAGGCCAAGAGGGCTCCCCCGATACATTCCCAGTATGAACAAAAAAAATGTGACTAAAGGATTCTTTGCACTGCATTAACGTTGACAAGCATAAGAGGAAAGACTTCTCTCTATATTTGCGCTGAAGCTCATGTCCACCTGTCAAAATCAGTACGTTAACATGCCAAAAAAAACCGTATTATAATTGGCTTCAAATTCAGCTTTTGAACTTGCACGTAAACACCTTCATTAGATGGCGTTGAGTCATTAGATCGTTGCTGTGCAAATTGCTAGCCATCCAGGTAAAGATGCTCGTCATAAACTGAATAGATGGCAACAGTTGTGTCCGGCAGGTAAGTCCATTCCATTCCATTTTCTTCCACTTATCCGGGTGCAGGTCGCGGGGGCAGCAGTTTCAGTAGGGAAGTTCAGACTTCCCGGTCTCCAGCGACCTCTTCCAGCTCCACCGGGAGGACACCAAGGCCTTCCCAGGCCAGCTGTGAGACATAGTCTCTCCTAGGTCTTCCCTACGTCTTCTAGCCTTCTCCCGGCTAGGCATGCCCGAAACACCTCACCAGGGAGGCGCCCGGGAGGCATCCGGACGAGATGCCCGAGCCACCTCAACTAGCTCCTCTTGATGTGAAGGAGCAGCGGCTCTACTCTGAGCTCCTCCCGGATGGCCGAGCTCCTCACCCTATCTCTTAGGGAGAGTCCAGCCACCCCACGGAGGAAACTCATTTCCGCTGCTTGTATCCGCGATCTCGTTCTTTTGGTCATGACCCATAACCATAGCCGAGGGTGGGAACGTAGATCGATCGGTAAACAGAGAGCTTTGGCTTCTGGCTCAGCTCTCTCTTCACCACGACGGTCCAGTACAGTGACCGCATTACTGCAGATGCTGCACCGATCCGTCTATCGATCTCACGCTCCAACCTTCCATTACTCGTGAACAAGACCCCGAGATACTTGAACTCCTCCACCTGAGGCAAGACCTCACTCCCAACCCTGAGGGTACAGTTCACCCGTTTCCGACTGAGAATCATGGCCTCGGATTTGGAGGTGCTGAGTCTCATCCCAGAAGCTTCACACTCAGCTGCAAACCGCTCCAGTAAACGGTGAAGGTCACACCCTGATGAGGCCATAAGGACCACATCGTCTGCAAATAGCAGAGACGAGATCCTAAGGTCACCAAGCTGGACTCCCTCAAC
>QODF01000097.1:234810-259397 GCA_024372805.1 Oostethus manadensis | reverse complement strand
ACCCTCTCGTTTACTGGGGATGACTCCAACACAGAGGCACCAAGCCGGGGGGCTAACAATAAGCCCACACCAGCTCGCCGCCTCTCCCCAGCGGCAACTCCAGAGAAGAACAAGGTCCAGCCCCTCTCAAGGAGTTTGGTTCCAGAGCCTAAACTGTGGGTTGAGGTGAGTCCGACTATATCTAGTCGGAATCTCTCCGCCTCTTCCACAAGCTCGGGCTCCTTCCCCACCAGAGAAGTGACATTCCATGTCCCAAACTACAGTTGGTGTATTAAGATATACTTTAAATAACGCCTAAAAAGAGTGTCAGACTCTGTGTTCCGTTGTTGCACAATATCACCTTCCAGCAATTGTTGCAAGTCTGCATTAATTTTACACCTGTGAGGCATTTGCAGCCACTTAGTTTTTTGGTTCAGTTACCACTGTTAATTTTGGCACAGGTGCCAATATTGAACCCAGTTTTGGTACCCACTTATGACCTACTGTCATATTTGCATAATATGTGCTCAGCTAGTTCACCAAGCACTGCAATTTTTTAGTTTTGTTACCTTTTTTGTATTATGTATTGCAAAAAAATCTCAGTAAGTGATGCTTATTTAGGAGACACAGTATATGGATTCATATCCCAAGTGTGGATAAGAATGATTTAGTTGTTTATTTATAGTGGATGGGGAACTGCTCTCCCCCCTGTACTGGTAATATACTTTATATATCCATCCATCCATTTTCGATACCGCTTATCCTCATCAGGGTTGCGGGTATGCTGGAGCCTATCCCAGCTGACTTTGGGCGGGGTACACCCTGGACTGGTCGCCAGTCAATCGCAGGGCAGACATACAACCAGTCACACTCGCATTCACACTCTAATGGACAATTTAGAGTCACCACTTAACCTAACAAGTATGTTTTTGGAACGCAGGAGGAAACCAAAGTACCCGGAGAAAACCTACACACGCACGGGTAGAACATGCAAACTCCACACAGAGATGCCCAACAAAGATTCGAACCCTGAACTTCCTGACTGTGAGCCCAACATGCTACCCACTCAGCCACTGTGCGGCCTTTTATATATATATATATATATATACCAAGAATTTGACCCTGGAACAGGATGTTTCCTGTACATCGCCCAGCATCACGGATCGGCTTGTGTTGGATTCTTACGGTTCAACGTTACCCCGTATCCTTCATTTAGAGTAACCTGGTCTGATACGTCTATGGTTAAGGTATCATCATAGGTGTTTCAGTGTTTTGCAAGTCTTAAGTCTTTAACATCAGGTTTCGAGCCAAGTCTCAAATATAGATGTGCAAGTCTAAGTCAAGTCTCAAGTCAAAACAAGACAGGCCGAGTGAATGTACAAGTCATAAGTACTGTTTAGTGTGTGTAGTGCAGTGTATACCAGATAAAATGTCCTTTTAACAATGTAACAAATCATTAAGTTTGACAAATACAAAGAATGCATATTGAATTGTCTTTTTTAATTAAAATACCAGAGTGACAAGACTTGGACACAGAAAAATAACACTGACATAGCATTCAGGATTCAGTCGGTGCACGGAAATATAATCCACATATTCATGGTTTCTTCTTAAACCTGATTAGACATTAATAACTGCATTCAATGAAGCAGTTTCAAAGGAAAGCTTTGCTGGAAATTCCACAACAATGACAATAGTTGAACACATGGACTGAAAATCTCAAGTATTTTTAATGCAGTCAGAGTGAAGTCCCACAGAATTGTTGCCAAAGTTCTAGTCGAGCAGCAAGTCTTCTGAGATATTTTCAAGTTGGATCCAAGGTCATCTAAGTTGTGACACAAGTCTCACTCACGTCCAAGTCACACGACACGGGTCCACATCTCTGGTTATCATGGATCCCGCACAATACTGTATAATGCAACTTCAGTGGAATGTCACTGACTTTTCTGCATTCCCAGACAATTATTAAAAGTTTCCACCGTTTGAGGGAACCAAAAGATTGTTGGGCTTAGTCACAGTGGTGATGGAAACATTGTATGGGTAACACAGGGGCATATCATCATCATTAGAATGGTTGCACACATGCGATTTAGAGGGATTATGGAAAAAGTTCCAATCCAACATCACTGGATGTCCTTATAAACCACTAAGAATACTTCAATCCAATATCTACAAAGCTTATTATTTCTGAGATGATCTAATGTTGATCTAGACCATATCCTCCAAGTGGTTTTAATATGAACTTCGCACACACATTGGCAGTTCATGGGTAATGGTAGCACTGAGAAAGCAACTAGATGTTTGCTAATGAAAATGTGAGACATCTAAGCTGATGCCATGGAGCTCAGTGGTCTGGAATGAGTGGAAAGGCAGGGATGAGAGAAATATAGAAGCCTACTGGGGAGAACATAACTCCACTCTCACTGCTGAGGGAGCAAAGGAAAATACAATGCAATATTCTCTTTGGAATTAATTCAATGTCTTTTCTCCAAGAGTGTCTAATTTATTGTTGCTTGCCTTCCTTACTGTCCCTCGCTCTCTCTGTCTCTCACACTTTCTTCATCCATCTTTTCTGTTTCCATCCTGCTCCTCCCCTCCTCCCCTCCACCATGAGCTGCAGCAAAAGCAGCACATTTTCCCTTTGCTGCCTCCTTCTCTGCCTTAGGCCTTTGTTAGGCTGTCTTTGTGGCGAGTGCAAAGAGAGAGAGAGGAACACGACTCCGGCTGACTGATTGGGAAGGAGAGCACGAGAACCTGGAGACATGGGAGATGAGAGTGGGAGAGAGTGGTTATGAAAAAGCTATTTTGGCCCAGTGAGCGATGGAGGGGTGGAGTGAAGAGCTGATTTCCTTACTGGCTGTTTTGGAGAGGGTAACCTCATAAATGTGTGCTTATGGAAACGCTGAAAGCATGACAGATTATAAATCCTTGTGCTAATAGTACATGCCCGGTCGCAAGCCATACTTCACCTTCAAGTTTTAATTTGAGATTTTTTCTGCCTCGCAGATGCTTACCCCCTTTCTGCACTCGGGTGAAGGGATAAAGTCTTTCTGTACCCTTCAGAGTATTAGTGTTGGGCAGGTTGCCACGTCACCTCTCAAAACTTTTACACTGGCGCCTAATCTCAGTGGCTGAAATAAAAACAGCAATGAATGAATCAAATATGAGAAGGTTACTGTGTTTTCCAGCCCGCTCCTCATCCTGAACGGGTCCCCCTGGATCTTAATGACGATGGATGTGAGGCTGTGTGGGACTCAGTGGTCCTAGTTCAGCCATTCAACAAAGCAAGCGAAGGGCAAATGAGATGAGAAAAGCTGAGTTACAAAATGGACTGATGTTCCAGACAAACTCCTATGAGGGATTTTCTGAAATAGCTGAGGCACTATTCGTGGAATAAAAGGAGACCAAGCAAGGGGTTTCCTTTTGGCTCCGATACTGTATATGTAGACCAGTAGTAGAAAATGAATGTGCACAAAAAGTAAAGACATACACCGTAATTTTGGCTACTTAAACTCTTAAACTTTGAACCCTGTGGTTTATGCAGCAGTGCGGCCAATTTATGACCATGTTCTAATCTTGTGACATCTCCTTTACTTCAGAACTTCTACAAATTATTTCAATAAAGTGACTCTCGTGAGTCAGTGAGAAAACGGTAAGTCTTTCTTTGGCAGCAGCCAATCAGGAGCTATAAATGAACTCACGGCGAGTTTGGACACAGGCAGCTGAATGGAATCATAGCAGCCATAGCCGATGAACTGCTCTGCTGGGAAGAAATGCATTGTGGAAGGTGTTGAAATAGATGTTTTTTTATTTTAAACTTGTATATTTCTTAGCTACCTTTTGAGCGTTATGTTGCTTTGTGATGATTTTAGCCTAAGATGACATTGTGAGTAATATTGAGTAATGAAATCCTGCACTTTCCGCTGGGTTGATATGCTTGTTGTGAGTTTTTTCATAGCTCATGATTGGCATCTGTCAAAGAGCAGCCTCATTCTCACAGACTTTCAAAATTTGTGCAAATTTGCAGCCAAACAAAAGCAAGCAACCTATTTTTTTGTGACTCAAAGAAAGAAAAGAGGATTGTGTCATTGCGTGTAACTGCACAGTCAACAAATGCTTATGCCGTGTAAGCAATAAACCTTTAAGCTTAGTTGTAAAACCTGGGCTTGTTGAAACAATACTGTTCCATGTAAGTGTTGATGTGCAGGATTAGCAGATCCTCAGAGGATGAATCGCGAATTGTAACCAAGCCCATTAAAGGGTTTTAGGCAATGTTATTTATTGTAATTAATAAAGCTGTTTTGTTCCTAACGACAGTCTGTTCTTTGAAAGCAAAGGCTGCAAATGTGTAACAGTGCAAGGTGCAATTGGAAGAATAGCAGGCCGTTTCTCATTAAGGTGATAGGGGACATTGCTGTGACCACTAGGGATGATTTATTAGACTTGACCAAGTGCATAAAGTTAGAGGTGTGTATCTACATTAAACAAAAGAACACTTGATATCTTTCATGATTCATGAAGAGAAGCTTGGGAACACCTGAAGGTCAGACTGATAAATATGGGATGTTGGATGATGATGTTAGTAGAAACAAATAGTTTTAAAGTATCATGCTAGGACCAAAACTTGCAAAATGCAATGTACTTCAGCAAAGCAAAGTATATCTGCTGCTATGTGCAATTGTTTCAGCAAACTCTGCATTAAGTAAACTTTTGCATACTTACTTTGTGTCACATCATCTTTTTAGGTAATTAAACAACGCATTTGACAGTCAATGAAGGATAATGAATACATAGGTAGTGTAACTGCAAAATATGCTTGGTTTACACTGTAATTAAAGTTCACATTGTGGGTTAATGTGCCGTGCAAATTTGAAACATCCAAAGTGCAATTGTCAGAATCGTTTAACCCCAACTTCCATCGTAGTGACCCATGAAGAAACACCTCTGTGCAAATAAATATCACAGAAAATGCCACCTTAGCGTAAATTTGATCAAATTGCCATCTAAATGGCTGTGTGGATAACGATGCATCATTAATTTGAACCTTTCAAGGATCATTATAACATATAATTTCCAGAACTAACTGAAGTTGTTATCATTATAATTACACTGAAATTAAATGTTACCATTTATATGCTGTCACCATACCGCCACTCATTCAGGTGTTACAATTTATCATAGATTTGTCATAGAACCGGTTGTTGTTACAATAGTCAACAGTAAACATTTTCATGTTTGTCTGTTGACATTGTGTTTCCTTTTTAGAGTAAATTCTTATTTGTATTGGCTTGTTTTTAAAAACCACGATAGATTTTGACCCAATATGTGCGCAAATCTGAAGACATATCATTGCATTGTTCTGGTATCACTTGATTTTATTATGGTAGAAAAAGATAAGTTGACTTTTTGTTACTTCATGTTCACTTTGCTTCTGAATATTTTTGGCTGCTTTTGAGTTTGCACATGAAATATCTAGTAAAAATATATAAACATGCATGTTTTTTTCCCCTGAACAATCCTAGCCTTATGTCCTTACCACTACACATCCATTCCATTTTCTTCCGCTTATCCGGGTTGCGGGGGCAGCAGTTTCAGTATGAATGTCCAGACTTCCCGGTCTCTGGCGACTTCTTCCAGCTCCATCGGGAGGACACCAAGGCGTTCCCAGGCCAGCTGTGAGAAACAGTCCCTCCAGCGTGTCCTAGGACTTTCCCGGGGCCTTCTCCCGGCTGGGCATGCCCGAAACACCTCACCAGGGAGGCATCCAGGTGAGATGCCCGAGCCACCTCAACTGGCTCCTCTCGATGTAAAAGGAGCAGCGGCTCTACTCTGAGATCCTCCTGGATGGCCGAGCTCCTCACCCTCTCACCGTAGGGTGCGTCCAACCACCCTACGGAGAAAACTCATTTCCGCCGCTTGTATCCGCAATCTCGTTCTTTCACTCATGATCCATAACTCATGACCATAGGTGAGGGTGGGAACGTAGATCGATCGGTAAACAGAGAGCTTTGCCTTCCGGCTCAGCTCTCTTCACCAGGACGGTCTGGTGCAGCGACCGCATTACTGCTGACCGTGCACCAATCCGTCTGTCGACCTCACGCTCCAAATGTCCCTCACTCGTGAACAAGACCCCGAGATACTTGAACTCCTCCACCTGAGGCAAGACCTCACTCCCAACCCGGAGGGTACAGTCCACCCGTTTCCGACTGAGAACCATGGCCTCGGATTTGGAGGTGCTGAGTCTCATCCCAGAAGCTTCACACTCAGCTGCAAACCACTCCAGTAAACGCTGAACGTCACATCCTAATGAGGCCATCGTCTGCAAATAGCAGAGACAAGATTCTAAGGTCACCAAGCTGGACTCCCTCAACGCCTTGACTGCGCCTAGAAATTTTGTCCATGAAAATTATGAACAGAATCTGTGACAAAGGGCAGCCTTGGAGGAGGCTAACGTTCACCGGAAACAAGCTCGACTTACTGCCAGCAATGCGAACCAGGCTCCTGCTTCGATTGTACAAGGATCGAATGGCACGTAGTAGTGGGCCACCAATCCCGTACTCCCGGAACACCCCCCACAGGACACCACGAGGGACACGGTCGAATGCCTTTTCCAAGTCTACAAAGCTCATGTAGACAGGTTGGGCAAACCTGCGTCGAGGTCAGCAAGCCCCCGTCCGCACTGTAAACAGTGTGAACTGGGGACTGCTTCCCCTTTCTAAAGTGTCGGACGGTTTGCCAGTACCTTTTCGAGGCCGACCAAAAGTCGTGCTCCATAGCCTCACCGAACTCCTCCCACACCCGAATATTTGCCTCGACCACCGCTGAAGCCGCGTGCCGCTTGGCCTGCCGGTACCTGTCAGCTGCTTCGGGAGTCCAGCAAGCCATCCATGCGTGATAGGACTCCTTCAGCTTGACAGCAGCCCTAACCCCCGGTGTCCACCGTCGGGTTCGGGGCTTGCCACCACGACTGGCACCGACCATCTTGCGGCCGCAACTACGGCTGACTGCCTCAGCAATGGAGGTACGGAATACGGCCCATTCGGACTCAATATCCCGGTCCTCCCTCGAGATGCAGGCGAAGCTCTGCCGGAGATGAGAGTTGAAGACTCGACGAACGGGAGACTCTGCCAGACGTTTCCAGCACACCCTCACTAAGCGTTTGGGTCTACCAGGTCTGTCCGGCAACCTTCCCCGCCATCTAATCCAACTCATCACCAGGTGGTGGTCAGTTGACAGCTCAGCCCCTCTCTTCACCCGTGTGTCCAGAACATGCGGACGCAGGTCTGATGATACGACCACACAGTCGATCATAGACCTGCGACCTAGGGTGTCCTGGTGCCAAGTGCACTTATGGACGTCCTTATGTTCGAACATGGTGTTTGTTATTTCCAAATTGTGATTCGCACAGAAGTCCAGCAAATAGACATCACACGGGTTCAGGTCAGTGTGGCCGTTCCTCCCAACCACGCCCCTCCAAGTCACACTGTTATTGCCCACATGGCGGTTGAAGTCTCCCAGTAGAACTATGGAGTCACCATCTGGGGTGCTCTCCAGAACCCTTATGATAAACTCCAAGAAGGCTGGGTACTCTGAACTGCCGTTCGGTGCGTACGCACAAACCACAGTCAGGACCCTTTCCCAAACCTTAAGGCGTAGGGAAATAACACTCGTTCACCGGGGCTGACTCCCGCACAGAGGCACCAAACCGGGGGGCTAATAATAAGCCCAGACCAGCTCGCTGCCTCTCCCCTGCAGCAACTCCAGAGAAGAACAAGGTCCAGCCCCTCTCAAGGAATTTGGTTCCAGAGCCCAAACTGTTGGTTGAGGTGAGTCTGACTATATCTAGTCGGAATCTCTCCGCCTCTTCCACAAGCTTGGGCTCCTTCCCCACCAAAGAAGTGACATTCCATGTCCCAAGAACCAGTCACTCCTTTTATCGTTCTTCATAGGGTCTTCTGAATCACTCTTAGTCTGGCCCATCACCTTGAACCTGTTTGCCTTGGGAGACCCTACCAGGGGCATAAAGCCCCCGACAACATAGCTCCTAGGATCACTCAGGCACTCAAACCCCTCCACCACAATAAGGTGGTGATTCACATACTATTCTAAAAGATATTTGATAGTGGAAAACATGGAGTGTTTCTGTCGACCTGATCAAATTTGCCATGTAAGTCAACTTTGATGAATGAAATGCTCATCACATTGGAGGAAAAAAAAATGTGATCCAGCCTGCTCAGACTGGAACAAGAAACTGTGGGGCATATATTGAGGTTAGGGCAATGCTAGAGAGGCTGATTCAAGTCCCAATGCAGTAGGCATTGTAGCACTTGTGTATGGTAGAAGAGCAAGAGAAGAAATCGTCTCCATCATTGAGACACTTACTCCTTCTACGCTGATGTTTCCCTCTGGGAGTTATAGAGCTGTGGTTAGACTTTACTGTGATGTATAGACTGCACAAGGAAGGAAGGGTGCAACATAATGTCATGCTGTAGGTAATAACAGCCCAGTATTTTTCTACATGACACAGATGTAATGGAAGACCACGTCACTGTACATGATGATGGTGATGCTGCTAAATGAATTCACCCTCTGGCGTTTGATTATACATACTCTTTTTACTGTAAACAAACATGGAGTACAATGGTGTTGCCATATTTCTAGTGGTACTGCATGATGCAAATGTGTAAGTGGTTTTGTAAGCTCAAACAGAGTTCAAAACCAGTGTAGACGTATTTAGATAGATACTTTATTCATTTTGGACAGTGACAAGAGTTTTTATGATGGTCTGTTCAAATACTTCTGCACCTAACTGTAGATTCCATCAATCATTTTTCTATACCACTTAGTCATAGGTGAGGTGGTACCTATCCCAGCTGACTGCACATGAGAGGACATGCTGGACTGGTCAACAGTTAGACACAGCACAGGAATAGAAAAACATCCAATCACACTCACATTCACAAATGTGGATAATTTCGAGTATAAAGGTTTAAATGAGAGCAGCCGTGATTTTCTGTCATGCCCCTACTGGGGAACAGAAATGTTTTCATACTTGTGAAACTTATAATCCTGTATCTATTTTACATGTACTGTACAGACAAGTAGCGACAAAAGTCAAATTGCATGCTGAGTACAACAAATTCATACATGTTCGCAGGTTTGCACTAATATTGAAAATCCTCTTTGCCTCTCACGCTCCCCCGACAGCTCAACGTGACCCCCGAGGGGCCCCCCACCCCCACTATTTGAGAAGCACTGGATTAGAGGTACAGTGGAACCTCAAGATACAAAATTAATCTGTTCCAGAGGGGCTTTCGTGTCTTGGAATTTTTTTATATTATGAGACAAGAGTTACCATATAAATGGCATAATCCAACCCCATCTACAACAGTTGTATGAAGAGTAAATATTGTACACACCCGAAAGAAATATGTTCCTTAATGGCAGCATAATCATTTACATATACATGAATATTTAAAAAGCAATAACAAAATAGTAAAAGCAATCAAAAATAATAATTGTTATGAGACTTTACTTTAATGACACTAGACCTTTTGGGTGGAGCGAGGTGAACTTGATGGTGGAGGAGGAGGAGGCGGCAAACAGAGTTTTGACAGATGGCCGAAATCATACGTAATTTTACGTACTGTAACTTAATTTAAATAATACAGTACATTATATACTAAACTTAAGACTGATTTTTTTTATTTTAATTTTTAACAATGGATGTGAGCTTTTTGGTACACTGAGCAAAGTGATGGCGTGATTGGCACTCCGGTTAGGAGGAAAAGGATGATGAGAGATAACCAAAGGGAGGGCAGTTTGGCTTTTTTTTTTCGGTTTTACGGAGGTTGGCATCCATTATTTTGGTGCATTACCGTCCCAGGGGAGGGCAGCTTGTATGACGCTGCTGTACATTCAAAATTGTGGGTGGCACTTTCCATTTTCGTATTTTGAATATTTTTTTGTTCAATGGGACAGAAATATCTTCGAAGCCCAGTTTGTATTAGGATTTTTTCACTTAAATAGGTTTTCGTAAGTTGAGGTTCCACTGTACATAAAATTAACAAAAGCAGAGTTTGAAGTTTAACTTGAATGTTTGGAATGGGCAGACTTTATTACGTGACAATTTAATTTAATGAGGATTTGTACAGAAGTATATTCATTCATCTTTCACAGGTCATAAATGACACTTTTTTTAAATTTAAGTCCAGTGAACAACCAGTGAATGACAAAGATAACGTGGTTGTGATGCAAGCTGCACCCGAACACATGCACACATTGTGGAAGTTAGGGTTTGTACTTTCAAAATAAGTGTATTTGAAAAATAAAGCCATAAAAGTATTTGATGGTCATTCTTTGTGGTGAACATACAAGGGGTATCTAATACAATGATTAACGATAAGGTGCAGGATTAGGCACCTGCTGTCAGGAGTGAGTGAATTAGACTCCATCTTGTGAATAAAGGGTTGCAGGTTTGATTTAAATATGGAATCACAGGAATGGCAAAATTAAAAGGAAATGCATGTGGAAATATACAAAATATACAAATGCAGTCATATTGTAATGCCATTCTGTCTTTTCCGTTTCCATTTTGCCATTGATTTTTGTGTATTTTTTATTTTTATTTTATCGTTAATTTTCCTCTTTTGTGTCTTTTCCATTTGCCTTAAACGGATGCCTGACGCTAAAAGTAAAAACCAATGTCTATTCAAATGTTTATACATATACCTGCTTACTGTCTTTGCTGTGGGCGGGTTCTTCTGCCAGGGTGACTAATCAATACCCGATCACACGATTCCTGCTTACAGTGACTATGTAATAGCTATGTTTAGTGTGGGTGACTGGAAGCGGGCGACAAACAGGAAGTAACATCACTATCACGCCACCATGCACATACTTTGCGTGAACGTCTTACATGATGGAGTCCATATCAAAGCTGCTAAGAGAAGTGGCTAACAGGCTGGATGGGTAAAGGACAGCTTTCGATGGGGGCCGGGCCATGAATAGACATTGTTTTTTTCCCCATTTAGCATCAGTAAATGCAAAGGGAAAAGGCAAATGGGAAAGACATAGACAAAAGAACAGACAAAAAAAATAAAAAAATAAACTGGAAAAAACAAAGCCAATAGATAAAAAGCGACGACAAAATGAAAAAGGCAAAGACAAAATGGAATTACAATATGACTACATTTGTATATTTTGTATTAATGATCCTCTTTTTATATTTTCACATGTATTTCCTTTTAACTTTGGCACTGTGATACCAAAGGCGTATGACAGTCCAGTGTCATGAAAAAGTTGCTCCCTGGTGGTATGTGTGGAGATGCATTAATTAATTACAGGATGCTTCATTGTGTGATTGGGAATAGATAATGATGTAAAACCTAAAAGTTGTTTTATGTTGCAGTGTTGTTTAAAACCACACCACTTAATTTTAATGCACACGCATAATAAAATAAAAAGTCAAATGTAACAACTCGGCGTCTACCACGGTTCTTAATAACCGATGGCTTTGTTAGCGCATCTTTTATTATGAAGGTGTGAACAGGAAGCTCAGTGTTCGCATCCTGTCTTACTTGATGCTCGTGCTGGAGCATTGCGCGCACACACCGCTGTCTCCACTGCGGTAGTAGCGGGCCAAGCAGGCAAGCAGCAGAGGGCGACCCGCCAACCTCCACTTGTTCCGGTGCGCTCCTCTGTACGCACGTCACCGTAGAAGATAAGGACTTTATCAAACAGGGACATACCGCCAGCGCCAGTGGTCTCGACGGAAGGACAACTTTTGGCTGTTGTGATTTATATTATCTTGTGTCATTTTGTCTTCATCTCTGAAGACGTGCTTGTTCGAGAGGATGGTACCGCTCCTCCTCTCCATCGCCCTGTGCGTGAGCGCCGCTGTCCCGCAGCATGTGAAAGGTGAGCGGGGGAAACCTTCCACTTGACAACATATTTGACCCTGCGTCCCGCACATGTGTCCATTTTGCAAATAACCGGGTTTGTTGATGAGCTTTGATCCAATTACTTACGTCTATGACACATCCTGTGCGGAAATACACTCATCTACCCTGTCAATCAACGTATTCTTGTCATTGAAAGTGATTGCTCTCAAAGTCAACCTTATTATATGTATATACATATATTATATTTTGTACTGCAATGTGGCTGCGGGGTGCTTATTTTCAGATACAAATGTTCAAATTGAGCAGCTTCTCTGTGATTGTTCCTCAGGAAAACAAGATGATCAGACAGCCAGACGTCACTTTTCATTCCTTCTCAAACTAAATTACCCAAGGACAAAAAAAGTCAAGGGGTGGGCATAACCCGAATGTGCGTTTATAGTAGAGATCTTCTTTGTGTCATTGGAATTACTTTAGCCCACCTTAAAATTGTCCTCAATTAGTTAAATTCACCCGGCTGCATGACATTAAACATGTCCATATATCTTTTGCCCTTCTGTTGTGTGGTAACAGGACGGATTAGGATGGTAGTAGCCCATTTCACCATTAAATTGTTAAATCAAAACTGTGTAGAACCTGTCCACAGGTGAGAACTGGCTTGAGGACAAAGTTGGAGGAAAACATGCACCTAAATGTGCATCTCTATTAGTCTGCTTACTTGTACTTTAGAAACAATAAGACATGCCACACATTCATTTCAAAGTCCTTGGTCAAGGTGGCGAGTGTCCTCCGAGAGACGGTGTCTAAAAAAAACAGTTACGGAGCATAGCACAGGCTGTCTTTCTCTGCTGGAACAAATTGATGGGCCAGAAGCCTTCGCCTTCAGGTAAAACTGACTGCATTGTTTCAAGGGAGCGTCGCAATATATCACTTCGCCTCTTCTTGGTTCCTGGTGCTGACTTGCACACATTGTTTGCATCCCAGTCCAGCTGCACGTATCAGCATACGACTGCGCTTGTAGGCCACCGAATGCAAATGTGCTTGTGTAGACAACATGATGTGTCTTTCCTGGCTCAATTTGTTTGTAATGGCTGTGGAATTAGAGCCTTTTAGGCAAATGGGGGGCCATCTGGAGAGGTGATGATGATAATGTTTGTTATTGGTGAGTCATGATAAGTGTTTTACTGTTGCTCACAGTTCATGTTGTTTTAGATGACCACAGGATGTAAGGTTATTTCAGTGATGATTGGGGATTTGGCTAGGTGCAATCTCTTGCAGCTCTTATGTTTGTTTAAAAACCTGACAAGGAAAAAAACAAGGATTTTTCCTCTAGCTAGCAGAAGCAGAATAAATACTTCCAGTTAAACAATATTACCTAGTTGGAATGTAACTAAATACCTTTTATATTTGTAGTATATTTAGACAAAACTTTGAGCTCAGTAATTGCTTACCGATCTGACCTGCACTGATCAGACTTGCACAAATATACTATTGATAAAATCTGATATGATGTCCAATTGAATGCACTTATCAATTAAGTCATAAACAGGCCACCAAATAAAGTTTCCAATAATTTAAATGAACCAGAAACCCAACGGAGGTTTAGAAGTGCTTCAGAGTGAATGAGACTGATTCAAGACAAGCCATTTGTAATGTGTGTCTCTTTAGTCAGATTCCCATGCTGCAGTCATTCAAAGTCCCTGCTAAGCTTAAAACACTGCATGCTGTGTTCATACTACTGTATAGCCGCTCGACAGATACACTACCAGGTTACTTCCAGCCCTAACTTACTGTATGCCAGCAACAACAAAACTCGCAGACTCGCTAAACATTGTCCTCTTTATGTGCACCACACACAGTGCGATCTTCCTTGTTCCCCTCCGATTGTCACTGTCACACCAAGTTATGCCTAAAATGCCTTCAATGACCTCCGGAACTTAGAAACCGAACATGAACAACATCACTGACCCATAGTTGTAAATATTACCACCTAACAAAAAAGCCACATTTCATTGCAATGAGTTTGATTAAATGACTTAAAAGCAAAGGCTCAGATTTGTTTGTTCTGTAATGAGCAGTTTTGTAAACATGTTAATATCTGAATATTGTATCAAATGGAAAAGGCCATTTTGTATTAAATTGTTGGTCATAATCATGAGTCTATAAAATAAAAACTTGTACTTACTAGAGCTGTCACTCGCAAGATGAAAATCACTACAATAGAGGTTTACTTTGTCTAAAAAATGTTAATAACATCGGTTAGCGTCGGTTTGTGGGACAGTAAATATTTGCATATTAATGGTTTATTTCAGTGGATGTCAACCCCTGCACACATTGCATACAAACTGTAATGCCCTTGCTAGTGCTTAAGGAAGATGTAGTCACCATTCCATTCCATTTTTTTCCGCTTATCCGGGTCCGGGTCGCGGGGGCAGCAGTTTCAGTAGGGAAGTCCAGACTTCCCAGTCTCCAGCGACCTCTTCCAGCTCCACCGGGAGAACACCAAGGCGTTCCCAGGCCAGCTGTGAGACATAGTCCCTCCAGCGTGTCCTAGGTCTTCCTAGGGGCCTTCTCCCAGCTGGGCATGCCCGAAACACTACCAGGGAGGTGCCCGGGAAGCATCCAGACCAGATGCCTGAGCCACCTCAACTGGCTCCTCTCAATGTGAAGGAGCAGCGGCTCTACTCTAAGCTCCTCCCGAATGGCCGAGCTCCTCACCCTATCTCTTAGGGTGAGTCCAGCCACCCTACAAAGTCTACACTGGGGATGATACTACGTTGGAGCCATTCCCAGTGTAGTCACTAATGTCATTTTAATGACATTAATTTGATATTTTTATGACACCTTTATTTTGTTTACACAATTAGACAAGATTTTACAGACAGAATTTCTAGGCGTGTAAAGGTGTTCTGGTTTGGTGGCCACAGGATTTGGGTTCTGCATTTTGCAGATGATGTGGTCCTGTTGACTTCATCAAGCCATGACCTTCAACTCTCGCTGAATCGTTTTGTAGCTAAGTGTGAAGCGGTTGGGATAAGAATCAGCACGTCCAAGTTCGAATCCATTGTTCTCACCCGGAAAATGGTGGCGTTCCATCTCCTGGTCGGGGATGAGATCCTACCCCAAGTGGAGGAGTTTAAGTATCTCAGTGTCTTGTGCACGAGTGAAGGAAGAATAGAACGCAAGATGGTAAAGAGAGCTGAACCGAAAGGCAAAGCTCTTAATTTACCAGTCGATCTACGTTCCTACCCTCACCTATGTTCATGAGCTTTGGGTAGTGACCGAAAGGACAAGATAGCGGGTACAGGCGGCCGAAATTAGTTTTCTCCGCAGGGTGGCTGGGCTCTGTCTAAGAGACAGGGCACTTTGAGAGTAGTGTCTGGTTAGGATGCCTCCTGGCATCACTGGCCCTTCTTGTCATGATGACATAATTGCATTCACATTATTTCACTTTCCACAAGATCCCGTGTTTAACATTAAATTCTGTTTTTATTGGACAATTCTGCAATTTTTTCCAAGAGTCTGTTTCCGCGGAAATCAGGACCCTATAATTGGTAATTGGCCCCCCAAATCCTGATTATAGAAGGCCTACTTATTGTAATACATATTAAGTCATGCTATACTGCTTTAAGATTTTTTTAATCTGCTTGTGAATGTGGAGACAAAATAAGTTGGTGTTGGTGTTTTTTTGGTCCTTTGTTTTACTGGAGAAGACAATCCTATGTTTGTAGCTGAGTGCACAAAGTGGATGGTAATAATGGCAATCCAAAAGCTCATTACATTTAGTAGCTAGTGAAGGTTATAGTTGAAGTACAGGTGACTTCAAATAATGGCTTTCAGCTGACCTCCCCTGTGCCCTTCACTTTGCCTGTAAATGCCACAGCCCTCAATCAGTCAAGAGATGTCATGCCACCGGCAGACCATTGGCCATGACAATCAAAAGGAATCAAAGCCGCTGGCTGGAAGATAAGCTATGCTTAATGGTAGATAAGAGTTCATGAGTTGATCTTCATTTTTGCCTTCTCGCAGAATGTGATTCCCATTAATATTTGAAGCAGATTCCATTTGTCTACAATGCTGACAAGTTAATGGATACTGCACTATTTGTCTTTGAGCCACGCGGGTCTCTTTTGTCCTGCCCACCTTTCAAGCTTGACTGATTCGAAGGACAGTAGAGGGACACACCAGTCGCAAGGACACATGCATGAGGAAGTGCTTACCAAATCACTTTAATACAGCCCAGCGAGGGACGGGTGAAATAAGTTATTTGAGCCAGCACACATGGGATGATCCAGTCCTAAAGAGAGCAATATGTCATTAGATTTATTCCATGCCACTCGATTCTTCACCTGTCCAGAACAAATATTAGAACCTAACATGTCAGCCTTTATTTCAAGGTGACTTATAGCTTGTCAAACAATACCTTTTGACTGAGTTGGAAGAGGTGGATAAGGTGAAAGATATACACGTTGTGTTATGCTGCCATCTTGGCCAGGTCATTTTTGTATGACATTTTTAATCTCAGTCTGATTTAGTTAAAGGATGAATAAAATACGTTTCAACTTTTATGTGGTGATTTTCATCTGTAAATTTCAGAACATGTGATGTCAGTATTTCACACCCATCTCTTCTTGGTATACAAACATGTGAACATTTACAGTTGCAGCTTGTGTAAGAAAGGTGTAATGAGTTCCCAAAGTCCTGACTAATAATGGGCTTTTTGGGACCAGTGCCAATACTGGGAGCAGAAAAAAAGCTGTTATTCAATATTCAAAATGACAGCTTAGATATACACAAATTTTGCCTTGACATTGTTCCACAATTTGCACTAGCATTGCTTGCCATTTAAATGGTACGTCTGAAAAGCATGAAGATTAGTTTGCGCAGTGTTTGCATTCTTTTTATGCATAAGATATACATAAGTCAAGATGGGACACATTGGTACAAAATGCCATCCACCTACACAACGTACTTAAAGCTAAGTCAGATACTGTTGGCATCTAGTGTACAACATAGCACACACCACACTTATTATTCCCGCAATGGTATACATTGTCACCACCATTTCCCACATCCATGAAGCAGTCACGACATTATTTCAGCCCGAGTGATGCCACGGAAATACACATCATTTCTAGCTTCATTATTCCTGTTTGCAAGATGACAAACTCCAGCAAAGAAGCTCCTGTTGCATACAAGAAAAACTGTGTCCATTATCTCACAGCTGCAGTACTATTCCTACTTATTGAAGACCAGGAGAGAACGGAGAAAGAATGCATAACCCCAGCTAGAAAAAAGCAAGCAGATAGTTTGGGTGAGTGAGTGGCTGACAAGACATCACGTTGTACATTATGATCAGTTATTAACAGAACTTCAAGAAAAATCCAGGTGTACTTGAAAATCACCCCACTTGTTTCAAGAGATGGTAGAAAAGTTATGGAAATTAGACATTGTGTTGTTTGCAAAAAGGTTGTGTTGCATTCATGACCAGTTCACACAAATGGCAAAGATTATGCACGCCAGAAATGTTGAACATTTGAGCCCCCCCACACAAAATTGTACCATTGTGAGGACAGAATTTCAAAAGTGTCAAGGTGGCTTTGGCTGTTACTGTTGCTGTCAAAAAAGCAGATCCTTCAACATGCTCAAGGATACTGTAGCAACCTGGCAAATAGAGAGCCCATGAATGCGACAGGCTGATTCCTGACAGCAACGTGCAGAGGACAGACTTGGTTTTGCCTGGTTTTGTGTTAGGAATAAAGAGACCAGCCACCTCCCTATCATCCTTAAATCAAGGTAGACATTAGTATGATCTGGGGTGCAACAGTACATTAAAATGTAATTTCAGTTCGTTCAGTTTTTTGAAGTGCTCGGTTCGGTTAATTTTCGGTACAAAAAAAAAAAAAAAAGACTTAAAATGTTTTTATTAAAAAAAATGCTAACTATATATTTATAAATAAAATATCTTCAGCATTGGAGAAAACCCACTAACAGAGGTAGTGAGCTGAAGCTATCGGTGTTTGCACTGAGCTTGTTTTCTTTCTTGTAGATGTAACATTCACTGCCAGATGATACCGGTTTAAGTCCGCTAACATGTTAGACATTTTCTGTACAACAATGTCGACACACAACTTTGGATTTATCCACTTGCCTTTATCCAGCCGTAATTTTAACAGGGAACCCAAAGTGTTCCCAAAAAGGAGACCCTAGTGAAATGGGAGTGTCTTCCGGCTCAGCCTTCTCGCTGGCATTTGCTATGATTGAGCTACTAACGTTCCTCCCTATCAGTTAGAAGTGTCTGACACTTGGAAGAGTCAGACCAGGCCTTCTGTTCCACACGGCGCGCTTAGATCACTGCAGTCATAATTTATTGTGAAAAATAGGATAAAATATAACCAAAACAGTACGCAAGTGTACCAAACACGCTAAACCGAAACAGTTCAATATATTCATGTGAACGTTACACCTAGTCATGATACAACACAGAATGTTGTAAAACAAGGGTCACCTGCACAGTAGACTTTGATTGCAGGTACAGTACATCAAAAATGGCATTGTATTGAAGAAATATCTTAAATTATGCCCTGTTTACACAAATATGATTATTTAAATACAACACATTTTTCTAAACCTTTTGGCCTCTCATTCACACGCAAACAGAGGTTTTTTGGTAGGATTTCTGTGGTGGCTAATACTGCAAACCCTGGTTTGCAGAGACAGAGCACAGCAGAGACACAGCAACGCACACATAACAAGTCTTTTTATAATCACAAGCAGGTGCAAGTACTCACAGTAGTGCTGGATAAGGCAACACAAAACGACAGCGGAAAAAAGCTCTGTGAACACCCACACAGTAGTCTTGGCAGCAGCAACACGGAAGGAGTACATCTTGGTGTCAGCACAGGCACTGTTGCCTGGGCTGGGCTTATAAACCCTACTAATAGTAATTGTACACAGCTGCACCCAGTTCCACTGGGCTAAAACTGCTGAATCTTATCCCCAGAAGGAAGTGCAGCATTCCAAAATATGAGCGCAGGACAGGAAGTGATCATTTCTGTTCTGTGTAGTATGACAGTTTTTTTCTTAAGAACTGAGCTTTTTGAAAATATTTGGAAAATTGGACCTTTAGCTGGTTGGACATTGACGCTTCTGATTGACTGGAAGTGCCAGGCAATCCAGGCTGGAGGGTCACTCTTACTTTGACAGCCAGTGAAGGCGTATTCGTGTGGACGGAAATATTTTTAAAACGACCCCGTGTGGTTGGATAATTTTTTGATACAGGTGAGGGGCAAAGGTGCATTTCGGAAAATTTTAGCATTCATGTGGACGTGGTCTTGCTGAGAAGGAAATATTCATGATAACCATGTGACAGTACATGTGTAAATGTAATACACACTGTGATGGTGTGTGTATACTGAGGATAGGGACTTTCAACACCAAGCTGAGGAGCTGTTCTCCCGGGTGAATGATTATTGCAACGCTTATGTGAGCCAAGCACAGTTTTCCAGGCCTGACAAAGCACCCGCCCATTATTTCGGCAAGCTTGGTGTCAGACATTCACTATCACTGTCAGCCCGGGTGCCTTTACAGAAGATCAATAAGAACACAAAATGACTTTGGATAATATGTTAAACAGCAGTAGCTTGTTAATCCGTGGACGTGTTTTGATGAATTTCAAGAGTTAATGCTAATACATCGTTAGATAAATAACACATTGACGTTTTGGTTATTTATCTTTACACAATGGGCATCTTTTGACATTATGTTTTATTTCTGGGAAGATAAAACATATTGTGTTGTATTTTCTTGCATACCTTGTTGTATTTAACTGAAATCCACTCATCAATTTCTGGATATCTTCTCCTCGAACTATGAACGGATCCTTTAAGGCATATTTGCAGGTTACTACTTTTATTACTTACTTGAATTTATTTCATATGCAGCCTCAGTTATACTGTATCTTGCATGAGTTCCCTCTGATGGTGTGTACCTGTAGAGAGAATAATCTAGTAGGCTTCTTCTTATAGGACACACTTGTGTGGGTTTGTGTGCTTGCAGTTTGGGAAAGGTAACCCAGAACTGTCATCACACAAATTCCAGGAAGGCGATTCAGTCTGCGCTGTGTTGATACACATCCATATTTCACTCATTTGCCAAAGATAAAACAAAACCATGCCACCATTTTCTTACACTACCTGGCAGTCAGTGCCAACAAAAGGGTGTTTGATATTTGGTTTGTGATTGCAGAAATGGTAAGACTTTCAACTGAAAGCTTGTTCAGTCACTGGGAAAACAATGATGTGCAAAGTGTTATTTTTAATAACAGGGTTATTTAGGGTAAGGGTATACAGCATATTTCATTCCTTGCAGTTTGCAATTGATTAAGACAGACTGTCTCCAGCTAAAGTGTTTTAGATTGCCCTTGGAGTGTACAGCATGGCAATGACAAAGAGGGAGAGAGTTTGAAAAGTGAAATGAGAAATTAATTGGACAACAACTACTCATCTTTAAGCTCGAAATGAATCTGCGGGAAAGAATCATTATAATCACTGAGTTATCTCACTTCATTATCAGGTAAAGGCCAAGGTTTCAACCAATCATTGGGAATCGTTAAATACAGGTATAAAACAGAGCTAAAAAGGCTAAAGGGACAATCACATGGTAACTGTCGCACCATTAAATTAAACACACACTGTTGGGTGACTGAGGAGCGAAAGAAAGGCGCGGCTTCCACAGGTCCATTGCACATTTTACCCTCTTTAGCCACCCTATCCGCTGAATTGGCATCTCTTTTTGTACATTTTTTTTAGAAAGAACAATTAAATAATAGGATTGTCCATACAGATCACCAGTTTTCAAGGTGTTGCACAGTGAGACTCCAGTCTCTATTTAACCACTCCTGTCATCATAATCATAAACGTAATCAATTCAGTCCCCCCAAAACATCTATAGCATATTTGTTTTTGGCTCACTCCAGACTCTTTTTAGGATAACTTCAGGATGGGCAATATGGCCTAAAATCCATAGTCCTGGAGGAAAGCCAAATTGTTAAAAACAAATAAAGAAAGAAACATATTATACATACTGTATACTTTTAGGAATATTTCTTGTGCAAAACTGTGCTTATACAACACAATGTTGCAGATGCAGCAATATAGCACACACATTTGGTGCTGTATTTATTTATTTATTTTTTTTACAGATCAAGCAATTCATTCATTGAATCAAGAAAATACTTCCAGTATACAGTATAGGCACATATACTTCTACTGAAGAAAATATTTCAAGTTCAAAAGTTTCTTACCAATAGTGCCATGGAGTAGACTTATTGCATTTACTATATTTCTTTGTTTCTTTTTCCTAAATGACACAAACGATGCAAAGAACAAAACAATGGCATCTTCTCATTAAAGAGTAAACAGCAAAACAAAAAAGACTATTTCATTTGTTAGGCTAGGTATGTCATTTGTTAGGCTTTAAAGGTTGTTCACCAGAAACACAAGTCTTGTTGACAGTTTACGGCATTAAAGGTGCCATCCCACCTTAGCTCTTTTTTCACCCATTAATATAACACCAACACCTAGCATCGTATGTTACCGTTAATGATTTAAAAGAACTGACTGTACAAAAAATGTCTATAGTCTTGACAATTACGAGTTAAATTTGTCATTTGGCCCGCAGTAAGGGATTGGTGGTGATTGCTGTCGTTCACTCACAGCTTGTGCGCAAGCACATGCCTGTAGTGTGCATGCATACAGTACAGATCTACACAATCTCCGAGAATATATCGACAATTAGCAGTCAGTCATGGCTGAGCAGGATGAGGACGGGACATTCAAACATGAGCTCCAACATTGCAGTACCTAACCACGACAGACAACACCTGCATTAACAGTCTCATTGTTGGATCTAAAATTCTAAATATTTTGCTTTTAAACATAACTGAAGTTAGGTCACCAGTTTTGAAGAATATGTTTTCCTTCATTTTTCCAAGCAGCTGTCTCGCCTAAATTATTTTAATGCCTAGAACACCCAAGTATACTGTAGATAATACTACTCGAATTACGTAAGGATATAAACTGGTGACATTTTTGATTCATTCATTTTCTATGCCGCTTATCTTCATTAGGGTCGTGAGTATGCTGGAGCCTATCCCAGTAGGCTTTGGGCGAGAGGCGGGGTACACCCTGGACTGGTTGCCAGTCAATCGCAGGTGTCACGATCCCGGTGTTGTTTGCGTGACAGTTTTGGTTTTTAGTTTCGAGTTAGAGTTCCTGTGTTGTTTTTCCTAGTTTCATGTTCGCCTTTAATTACACACACCTGCCTCTCATTACTTTCTTGCTATTTAAGTTCAGGTGTGTGTACCTTTTAGTTGGTCGGGTCATTGCAGTTTTGCCATTTTGTCATGTTTGCCGTTAGTGCCGTTTTTGCATTCATTGCCGTTAGTGCCATCACTGCCTTTCTGCCTTTTTGCCATTTGGATGTCATTTGTGTCTCGCTTTCCTGTGGACCGGTTTGTGTTTTTCTTTGCTGCTTCGCAGCATCATCCATTAAAGACTCTTTTTCGCACTTACCTGCCTGACGTCCTGCTCGCTATTTCCCCGGGGTTCTCGCCATGCCGCGCCGAGCTAGCCGAGCACCGGCGTTTCGTAACAGCAGGGCACATATAGACAAACAACCATTAACACTCACATTCATACCTATGGACAATTTAGATTCGCCAATTAACCTAACATGCATGTTTTTGGAATGTTTTTGAAACGCACACACGGGGAGAACATGCAAACTCCACACAGAGATGCCCAACGGAGATTCAAACCCTGAAACTCCTGATTGTGAAGCCAATGTGCTACCCACTCGTCCACCGTGCGGTACCCGGAATTATATCATTACCAAACCTAGCTTTACATCCATAACGTTTGTTTCCCTCTACATTTGGCATTGAACAACACAAGGGCTTTTGGATTTAGGGCTACAGTTTTCAAAATTGCAGGCTTACTATCTTGCAGTTAATGGATCTGTATTTTTAGATTTGCATTAAGACAAGATTTGTAAAGCTCCCCATAGAAGACTTTTCAGGAAAGGCTGAGTGAATAGAAGATGACATGCGGTGTTACATTTTACTGTGGAAAGGACACCCAATCATTTTCTTAATGGATGTAATTTGTTTAAAAAGACTGTCTTGGCAGAAAAAGTGTGAGGTTTTGCAAATATTTAGAAACTGAACATTTTAGTATGAACTTTTTTATGCATTTAGTGCAGCTATGTTGAATAGGAATACAGATTTATTTAATCCACATTGTAATTAATCAGGAACCAGTTCTGGATTATTATCATGGTATTAACTTCAACATTGAAGATGTAGTCAGAGCACATTTTCAATTAGTGAAAAAATAGGAAACCTAAAAGATATATATCTGTCAACTATATTTCTCAAATGTATCACTTAAAGAAAACCCAATTCAGTGTTATTCATCAGGCATTACATATTCTTCATCATCTTGACGAGTGAGTTTAACATAATGGCTTCTATTACTTACAAGGTGTATGAAATATTTACTACTGAACCCACAGAAGCCAAAATACTCTACACGCTGCCAGAATTGTCTGAAGTTGTCTCATAATCTAGTCTCAAACTTGAAAGTTTCTGACATGTTGATTTAGCAGCCGATGCATAGCATCAAATTAAATCTGTTATGATTTTCCACTCAAGTGCTATATTGAAACATTTCAAATATGTTGATTGTAGGGTAATTAAACATTTAAAGAACATTTTCATCATTCTTTTTGTATTGGATCCCTGCTTGGATTTGAACATGTGCATGGTGATCATGGAGTTGCAATGGCTGTTGTTTTGCAGAAAAAAGATCCTGTCCATCCATCCATCCATTTTCCACCGCTTATCCGGGTCCGGGTCGCGGGGGCAGCAGCTTCAGTAGGGAAGTCCAGACTTCCCGGTCCCCAGCGACCTCTTCCAGCTCCATCGGGAGGACACCAAGGCGTTCCCAGGCCAGCTGTGAGACATAGTCCCTCCAGCGTGTCCTAGGTCTTCCCGGGGGCCTTCTCCCGACTGGGCATGCCCGAAACACCTCACCAGGGAGGCGCCCGGGAGGCATCCGGACTAGATGCCCGAGCCACCTCAACTGGCTCCTCTCGATGTGAAGGAGCAGCGGCTCTACTCTGAGCTCCTCCCGGATGGCCGAGCTCCTCACCCTATCTCTTAGGGTGAGTCCAGCCACCCTACGAAGGAAACTCATTTCCGCCGCTTGTATCCGCGATCTCATTCTTTCGGTCATGACCCATAACTCATGACCATAGGTGAGGGTGGGAACGTAGATCGATCGGTAAACAGAGAGCTTTGCCTTCCGGCTCAGCTCTCTCTTCACCACGACGGTCCGGTACAGCGACCGCATTACTGCAGATGCTGCACCGATCCGTCTGTCGATCTCACGCTCCAACCTTCCCTCACTCGTGAACAAGAACCCGAGATACTTGAACTCCTCCACCTGAGGCAAGACCTCACTCCCAACCCGGAGGGTACAGTCCACCCGTTTCCGACTGAGAACCATGGCCTCGGATTTGGAGGTGCTGAGTCTCATCCCAGAAGCTTCACACTCAGCTGCAAACCGCTCCAGTAAACGCTGAAGGTCACAGCCTGATGAGGCCATAAGGACCACATCGTCTGCAAATAGCAGAGACGAGATCCTA
>QODF01000097.1:160876-232269 GCA_024372805.1 Oostethus manadensis | reverse complement strand
AAAAAAAAAAAGATCCTGTAATGAACGTAAATGTTTTCAACTTTTTGGTTAATTTACTACTAAATTCGTCTTTGTGGTTGCTCCTGCAAGATTTTACTACTTATTTTAATTTGTAGCATTTCTTTTGTACACAATGCGATGTGTCTTTCTATATGATGTACACTTGATGTGTCAGTTCCTCATATGTGCAGGATCAAAATAGGCCAAGAGATACGCGGTGTGGAGAATACAATAAGTCCAGTATATGGCGATGGATAACAATCATTACATGGTGATCTACTTTGTATTCATGCTCACAATTTTGTAGCCGTCGCAGTTTACTATTTCATTAGTAGGTCTCTTTCCAGACGATGAATCCCCGCTGATGTTTCCTAAACATTGTTTTTACCCATCACATAAATGCAGTCTCCTCATTTATTTGGCTGGATTTGTTTTTTTAATAACCATCTCCTCGATTTACTATGTGAACCTGACAATCTTACCTATCATCTTTCCATTTTATATCCATGTTTAGTTCAGGCCGCATGTTCAGTCATCTGACAAAATGTCCATTTTATCTACTGTGCCACAAGGAATCATGGCAACAAGAGATTTAATGAGGTAAGAATTTAACCAAAAAGGTCACAGAAACTTCCTTTTGTGTGCTGTTGACTATGCAATAGACATGTGATTAAATAATTTTTCTTTCCTGCTGAACATGCAGCCTCGCTACCGGCTTCTGGGGTTAATGTGAACATTCGACTCAGATTCTGGATGCGTACTGAGTGAACATCTAAGCCATTTCTGTTATGCAAGCATGTGTAGGTGAGACCTTGTCTGGGAAAAAGGTACAAACGATGGGAGGTGTCCATTTTGCAATGAGGCTAAAAAGGCTCTACTCGCTCACCAGCAAAAAGTAGGGCATCTGTAATGAGCCTGGGGTTGGGGGGTATAGACGTATTGCGAACACGAATGTTGCCACAAGCTGTAACTTCAACTGAATACTTAAGAGACAATGAACTGTGTATAGTTCTAGACATCTTTTATGTCTGCCATCGGGGTTTACAAACACATACCCAATTAAAAGTATTGCTTATAACTAGTGAATTAATTGTGTTATTCTATTTTGACTGTGTTTTAAATTAGTGCTGAATGATATCTGCTGCTAAATGCTCCCTCCTCTGGATGGTTCATCTCTGGTCTGAGCCTCCAGATCACCAGAGTTTAGCTGCACTCAGCAACCTCCTACTCACCTGTGGCAGTCAACAACTATTGCAGACAAATGTGAACCAGTATTATCCAGATGCTTTACAATACACTGACTGCCTCATATGTCAGTGTTTGTGCAATACTGTTCTTACAAAACAAACAGTAACATGAAAGAGTTGTCATGCAAATTTCTGCCGGCATGTGACTTTCAGCACGCCAGGATCCAGACGCACATTGGGAAGTATTTTTAGTTGCAGCATGTTTCTTATGAAGATGACGATTTCATTGATATTGTTCAAAACTTGCATTGGAGAATAGCACCGGGGGAATTACAGGACTTTATTTGAAAATTAAGAGCGTATGTATACATTTGATGTCTTTATTAGGTTGTAAAAGTGGCATATTTACCCATTAAATTCACTACCTGTCACAATGAACATTTCTGCACCGCATTTTACATTATGTACTGTTGTAGAAGACGTTTGCATTTTAGTTTTAGACAAAAGCATGGCTTACAGTTGCAGGGGCGGGTACACTAATGTATGGCCCAAGTACGGCTTATGACTTAGTCTTATCAACAGACTAAGACTTTTACATTATCGATACGAAGGACACTTTTGGGCAATTAAAAAGGAAAAAAAATAATGTGTATAATGTGTATAGTGTATAGTGTGATTCACTCCACGGTTTTCCTATTGATGGCTTTTGTCTTGGGCATTGGAAGTATCGAAGCGAGAAGCAATGGTTTGCATTTGCAAGTTTAATATAAAAATAGTTTTAGTCAGGAGCCAGCAAGCTTGTTACTGAACACCCACGGTTGTATAGACACTTTGGGTTGATGAAGTCATCATTTGTGCGCTGGAAAATATGGGAGCCATTTCTTGAAATCGGTTTGCACCGTAGGAAAAAAACATAGTGATGTTGACCGATGTTACATTTCAATGCCGATATTAGGCAGATAGTATTGGTGGGCTGTGGTAGTTGCCACATCCGTTATTCACGTGTATTCTGGGTGTCTTCTTTATGGTAAGTTTTTTCTTTACTCTAACACTTTTTTACGTTGCCACAATTTTTGTTACAGACTTTGGTTATATTCTATTTAATGCGCCCCTCCAGGCATTTTTTAAATCAACCCAGTCAAAATAATTGCCCTCCCCGGTATTAAACGATTAACAAAAATAATAGTAATTTGGTCTAATTTCCAGCAATGCTTTATAAAGTTTCCTGTTTTTGTAAGGCTGCGGTTTGCTGCTTTTAAGGCCACATAACCTGTTTTGATGGCGGGGACAGAGGAATTTGTATATGAAAGCCTTTGAGGTGAGGATGATGCTGGAGGCAGCCTCTGAATGCAAAGTTGAGCCACACCTCAGTGATTATGGGAATTGATTCTGTTCCATTGGGAGGGGGTCTTACCCAGAACATATGTGTTGTTAAAAAACCTACTTGTAATATTAACATTTTACATGAATTCTGGACTCACTCTGACATCATTGCTGTGTGTTCTTAAGACCACTGATCGATCAATAACTTATACCAGATAATTAGCAGCATATTGTACTCCACTGCAACAGGGTGGCTGATTTAATGACATTATCCAGCTTGCAGGAGTTAACCCCATTTCAGACTTAATAGTTTTAGGTCTACTGATAATGTAGTGCAATTGATGATGCACTGACAAACACAAAAGCTAGGTTCTCATTGTACAAACTTACTGAAATTAAATGTTTCAAATATGTGAATCATCTAAAATTGCTATCAAACATAATGAGAGCAGAACGTTAAGAGAGTCTCTCATCTTCAAATGGACTTCCAATTAAGACCTGGATATCTTCTTAAAGTCCTTTAATAGCCAGCATGCTTTCTGTCATCCATGATTTATCCATCTTTTTGAACTACTCCTTTTCATATCTAATTTAGTCTTCTTTTATGACTTTAGAATTCCAGTGTAGATTCTGCATGAGCATGTTCTGGACACACGAGTGAAGAGAGGGGCTGAGCTGTCAACTGACCACCACCTGGTGATGAGTTAGATTAGATGGCGGGGAAGGATGTCGGACAGACCTGGTAGACCCAAACGCGTAGTGAGGGTGTGGTGGGAACGTCTGGCAGAGTCTCCCGCTCATCGAGTCTTCAACTCTCATCTCAGGCAGAGCTTCGCCTGCATCTCGGGGGAGGACCGGGATATTGAGTTCGAATAGGCCGTATTCTGTGCCTCCATTGCTGAGGCAGCCAGTTGTAGTTGTGGCCGCAAGGTGGTCGATGCCAGTCGTGGCGGCAAGCCTCGAACCCGATGGTGGACACCGGGGGTTAGGGCTGCTGTCAAGCTTAAGAAGGAGTCCTATCAAGCATGAAAGGCTTGTGGGACTCCCGAAGCAGTTGACAGGTACCGGTAGGCCAAGGGGCACACGGCTTCACCGGTGGTCAAGGCAAAAACCCGGTTGTGGGAGGAGTTCGGTGAGGCTATGGAGCACGACTTTCGGTCGGCCTCGAAAAGGTTTTGGCAAACCGGACCAAGACTGGCGGGTGTGCTCCAACTATAGGGGGATCACACTCCTCAGCCTTCCTGGGAAGGTCAACACAGGGTGCTGTAGAGAAGGGTGTGACCGTTAGTCGAACCTCGGTTACCGGAGTTGCAATGTGGTTTTTGTCCCAGTCGCGAACCAGCTCTACACTCTTGCAAGGGTACTGGAGGGTATGTGGGAGTTTGCCCAATTGGTCTACATGTGCTTTGTAGACGTGGAAAAGCAGCAGCAGTAAGTCGAGCCTGTTTCCCGTGAACGTTGGCCTCCACCAGGACTGCCCTTAGTCACCAATTCTGTTCATAATCTTAATGGACAGAATTTCTAGGCGCAGTCAAGGCGTTGAGGGAGTGCAGCTTGGTGACCTTAGGATTTCGTCTTTGCAGACGATGTGGTCCTTATAGCCTCATCAGGCTGTGACCTTCAGCGTTTACTGGAGCAGTTTGCAGCTGAATGTGAAGCATCTGGGATGAGACTCAGCACCTCCAAATCCGAGGCCACGGTTTTCATTCAGAAACGGGTAGACTATACCGTCCGGGTTGGGAGTGAGGTCTTGCCTCAGGTGGAGGAGTTCAAGTATCTCGGGGTCTTGTTCACGAGTGAGGGATGGTTGGAGCGTAAGGTCGACAGACGGATTGATGCAGCGTCAGCAGTAATGCGGTTGCTGTACCGGACCGTCGTGGTGAAGAGAGAGCTGAGCCGGAAGGCAAAGCTCTCTGTTTAGAGATCTATCGATCTACGTTCCCACCCTCACCTATGGTCATGAGTTATGGGTCATGACCGAAAGAACGAGATTGCGGATACAAGCCGCGGAAATGAGTTTCCTTCTTAGGGTGGCCGGACTCACCCTAAGAGATAGGGTGAGGAGCTCGGCCATCCGGGAGGAGCTCAGAGTAAAGTCGCTGCTATTTCACATCGAGAGGAGCCAGTAGGTGGCTCTGGCACCTAGTCCGGATGCCTCCCGGGCGCCTTCCTGGTGAGGTGTTTCGGGCATGCCCAGCCGGGAGAAGGCCCTGGGGAAGACCTAGGACACGCTGGCGGGACTATGTCTCACAGCTGGCCTGGGAACGCCTTGGTATCCTCCCGGTGGAGCTGGAAGAGATCGCCGGAGACCGGGAAGTCTGGACTTCCCTACTGAGACTGCTGCCCCCGCGACCCTGACCCGGACAAGCGGAAGAGAATGGCATTCTGCATGAGCAGTTTCTCATTAGGCCTTTAGTCTTGCGGGGACTCACTCTAGTCGCCACATTGTTGCATCTTCAGCATACCGTCCTGTTCTAAGGGTGCAAATTTTTGCATAGTTGCTTTTGGCCACCTTTCTTTTTGGACTATTGTGATTACTTTTGTTATCTTTTGTTATTCCTGCCTTTTGCTTTTTGCTCTCAAATTGCTCAAGCCCTCACAGTGGGCCGCCGTTAAACTAGGGATGTGATGTAAGTTGCAAAAGGAACTTTTTGAGTGTAGCACCGTACTACCGTAATATAGCTCTATGCGTCCCTTCAGGGGTAGGAAACATGAGTCTTGAGAGCCAGATATGGCTCTATTGATGACTGCCTGTGGCTCACAGACACTTTTTAATGCGATAAAATGCATTTTTTCTGCTGACATTTTAAAGGTAAACATATAAAACATTGTTAAAAATAACGCTCAAAATATAAAACATTCGAATGCATTTTAATCCATCCATCCATTTTTTGCCACAATACTGGTGGCCATAGCCAATGCCAGCCGTCCTTCCTGTATTTTCAGTTAGACACCCAAACTTGATTATTATTAGAAAATATGGGTAGCCTACCCGGGTCGTTAAAGTCAACTAGTAAACTTTCCTCCTTTATTCAAATAGTCCATCCATCCATTCATTTTCTATGCCACTTATCCTCATTAGGGTCGCGGGTAATCAAATAGTCAGCTAGCTAATTCTGCAGAGCAAATCCTTTTGACAAAGAAAATGGTGAAAATAAAAAGATGAGGAGTACCATGCAAAAAACATACAACACCAGAAGTTGCATTAATGGTTAGAAGTATTTTATTATTCATTCATTAATTTTCTATGGCGCTTATCCTCATTAGGGTCACGGGTATACTGGAGCCTGTCCCAGCTGACTTTGGGCGGGAGGCGGAGTACACCCTGGATTTGTCGCCAGTCAATCGCAGGGCACATATTAACATATAACAACATTTTATTATTATTTTAATATTATTTTAACTATGGTTTTATTATTGGTTAGCTTTGGTATAACAATAATATTAAAAATAATAATTATAATTAGACACTTGTTTTATTCAAAACCCTTGGTTGTGCATAAAAATGCACACATTTAGTTGTATTCAAAATATTATATGGCAGTCATGGAAATACATTTTAAAGCGTTACACTAGCTTTAGTCTTACATGACTGTTTGCCTGTGAACAGACACAGCTTTAAGCAGCTCGATAAGAGTTGAATAAAAGTGGTTTTATATGTAATCATCATCCATTCATTTTCCTCCGCTTATCCGGGTCCGGGTCGCGGGGGCAGCAGCTTCAGTAGGGAAGTCCAGACTTCCCGGTCCCCAGCGACCTCTTCCAGCTCCATCGGGAGGACACCAAGGCGTTCCCAGGCCAGCTGTGAGACATAGTCCCTCCAGCGTGTCCTAGGTCTTCCCGGGGGCCTTCTCCCGACTGGGCATGCCCGAAACACCTCACCAGGGAGGCGCCCGGGAGGCATCCGGACTAGATGCCCGAGCCACCTCAACTGGCTCCTCTCGATGTGAAGGAGCAGCGGCTCTACTCTGAGCTCCTCCCGGATGGCCGAGCTCCTCACCCTATCTCTTAGGGTGAGTCCAGCCACCCTACGAAGGAAACTCATTTCCGCCGCTTGTATCCGCGATCTCATTCTTTCGGTCATGACCCATAACTCATGACCATAGGTGAGGGTGGGAACGTAGATCGATCGGTAAACAGAGAGCTTTGCCTTCCGGCTCAGCTCTCTCTTCACCACGACGGTCCGGTACAGCGACCGCATTACTGCAGATGCTGCACCGATCCGTCTGTCGATCTCACGCTCCAACCTTCCCTCACTCGTGAACAAGAACCCGAGATACTTGAACTCCTCCACCTGAGGCAAGACCTCACTCCCAACCCGGAGGGTACAGTCCACCCGTTTCCGACTGAGAACCATGGCCTCGGATTCTGAGGTGCTGAGTCTCATCCCAGAAGCTTCACACTCAGCTGCCAACCGCTCCAGTAAACGGTGAAGGTTACACCCTGATGAGGCCATAAGGACCCCATCGTCTGGAAATAGCAGAGACGAGATCCTAAGGTCACCAAGCTGGACTCCCTCAACACCTTGACTGCGCCTAGAAATTCTGTCCATTAAGATTATGAACAGAATTGGTGACTAAGGGCAGTCCTGGTGGAGGCCAACGTTCACTGGAAACGGGCTCGACTTACTGCTGCTGCTTTTCCACGTCTACAAAGCACATGTAGACCGGTTGGGAAAACTCCCACATACCCTCCAGTACCCTTGCAAGAGTGTAGAGCTGGTCCAGTGTTCCGCGACCAGGACGGAAACCACATTGCAACTCCTGTAACCGAGGTTCGACTAACGGTCATACCCTTCTCTTCAGCACCCTGGAGTAGACTTTCCCAGGGAGGCTGAGGAGTGTGATCCCCCTATAGGAGTGTGATCCTCCCTTTTTAAGGTCCTACGGGTGAAGACCTGGCCACCAGGCGCTCGCCTGGGAGCCCCTCCTCCAGGGTGAGGCCCCGTATATCCCACGTCCGGGCGAGGTGCGGTCACTCCTCTTTTTTTTTTTTCATAGGGGTCTTCTGAATCACTCTTAGTCTGGCTCGTCACCTAGAACCTGTTTGCCTTGGGAGACCCTACCAGGGGCATAAAGCCCCCGACAACATAGCTCCTAGGATCACTCGGGCACTCAAACCCCTCCACCGCGGTAAGGTGGTGATTCACGGAGGGGATGTAATCATCATGTTTACTTTAAATACATTGTGTTATTTCTCTTCAACCATGTCAGCCTTCTGGTTATGTTGTTCTGCTGCTGTTTGGTACCTGACTGTATTAAAATATATTTATATATAAAATATAATATACAACATGCTTGAGTTTTACCATGCAAATTTAAATTGTCCATAGGTATGAATGTGAGTGTGAATGGTTGTATGTCTTTGTTTGTCTATATGTGCCCTGTGATTGACTGGCAACCAGTCCAGGGTGTACTCCGCCTCCCGCCCAAAGTCAGCTGGGATAGGCTCCAGCATACCCACGACCCTAATGAGGATAAGCGGTCGAGAAAATGGATGGATGGAACATGCTTGAGTTGCCTGAGGTTCAGTCGGCCTAACTGTGCAACTCCAAGAGCAGAGATTGCATTTTATTGGTATTTGTCTGTTGTTGTTCCCAATGATTCTACTTCTTGGTGTAGCCTCCTGCAGGATACTGTATGTACAATCAATACTGACCCAAAGCACCACAGGAGGACGAGCAGTAAATTGTTTGGGGACATGGCATTGCACATGGCACATTGACGTTGGAGGAAAGACAAGGAGGTTGGGGGGGCTACCATGCACACTTTTCATTATTAACGTGTTTTTCGGACTACAAGCTGCTACTTTTTTCTCTCCCTTGCTGCTTTAATAACGAAGTGACTTGTTTATGGATATTTTTGCCACTTTGGGTGTGTTGGAATTCTCTACTGGTTGGCACGACAACACTAGTTTCCGTGTGTTGTGCAATTAATGTGTCACAGTTTTTGTGGATTGTGGGGGGCCTAAAATAATTTTATCTCCAAGATGGGGGTGCAAAAAACGTTTGGGAACCACTGCCTTGCTGTTTCACACAGGTCATGTGGATTGTGAATGATTTTAATGAGATGAGTGATTTTCACACAATTTTTCGTGCCCCCTATGGCTTGTCCAATCATTAGACAAAACAGGTCAAGGATTAAGGATTAAGTTGCTAATTCCTGCTCTTACCACTGCATATGACGTTTTGGTTACCAGGTGTTTCAATCAATCTGCCTCAAAAATATACCTGTGAGTCCCCAGAAGGGATGTACTAAATTTTGTTGTGATCTTTCTGTTGTGTGATTTTATTTCCTTTTTTTAATGTAATGACATGGTGAGTCACATTGGTATGACTTTGCCAATTCCAATGGGTTGACAAGCTCATTGCAAGTTCCATTTTGGCTACTGGTTGCCCAGTAGAAGTTAAAGCCCGATGAATTGCCTCTGACCAGTTCTTTAACAAGAGTGCCAAATATCTATTTTCATTTTTATGTTATACATTTATTACCACTTAGGGACTACCATCGTACACGCCCTTGTCATCTTAGTCATTGGTTTGAAACGTGGTTTTGGAGTGAATACTTGATGCGGCACAGCCTAACCCTGACTCTACCTCCAGAAGCCCCCAAGGTTAATTGAATTTAAGATCCTTGATCCACGTTGTGTACTGGTTACCTATAGTGACTTTTGTGCTGCTGCTCACAATCACCCTCTGTTTGACTGGTGATCGGTTTATTCTGTCCAAAGTTAGCAGGGAAAGTCGCTGAACGACTGAACGGAATAAGCAGTACACAATGAATGGATGGGTGATGTTGTGGAGGTCTAAGCAACGTAGCATTAACACAGACTGCATATGCTGTATCTGGCATATCTTGTAAATGTGGAAACGGTTTGTAGAGTGTGTGGTCGTTAAGAAATGACTTTACCCTTCTATTATTCTCTCTTGACAAAGAATTTAAATGAGGAGCTATTCACATGCAAGATGCTGCTGATACAAAGAGATACTGTGCTTCCTTCCTTTAGTTACAAGAATATCAACAATGCCTTCTTAATTATTGCTGCTCTTGTGTGCGTGTGAGTCATTTCACAGCCAGCCACCCACTCCTAACTGGGATTTAATGTTAATAAGCACTGCTATGATGAAGAAAACACCTCTAAGGGTGACATTATGTGGGAGATAGATGTGCGCAGAGCATCTGCTGGGGATTGGAAAGTGTTTGTTTGTGTGTGCCAGTTATGGCCACAAAAGTGATATTTGTAGCTACAATATGGCATATCCAACCATACTGCCATATGTGTGACAACTTAAGTAAATCCTCATTAGAAGCAGACTCATTTAGACACAATGCAATTTTCTGACTGGTAATTCCCAGGAAAATAAAAAACAACCATTGAAATATGTTTAGACTATATTGTATATACAGACCGTGCTTTCAAATGTGCCTTAATCATTAACTCCTAGGAATCCTAGAATCAAGCTTTTAACATTGCATTTAGTGTGTAATAGTCGTCCTGATTCTGCCACTACCGTTTATGTGCTAAAAGGTAAAATGGAACATATTAAACTTAGTTCAAGTGATAATTTAATTAAGCCTTTTTATATAGAATAATTTGTTGTGAACTCCAGGATCCTGCTGTCAACCTCTAACACACAAACACAGCCAAGCTGTTCATCACTCAGGCTTGTAGCAAAACATATGTACTTTACTTGGCATGCAAATACCAAACTTGGTAATGCGCGTCCACAATTGGCTTGTATGTTCCAAAAGTGTGGAAAAAAAGTTGAACAGTTTTAGATTCAGGACAAGGAAGACGTCTTGAAGAGACACAAACAAGATTTGTCAGGCCCAGTGAGTGCTGTCACGGCTGCCAGCATTAGCAGCGAGAGCCCACTGTCACTCTTCATGCCACACTCCTAAATGGGGCCACAATCCATTAACGGCATTGTTTTTGACTTTGCCACTTGTCCGTGACAGTGGAGGAGATGAGCACGAGGAAATCTGCGTGTCAAGTGATGATCAGTATGGTAACATTCAGGTAATCAGTGAATGCCAAAACCAACTGCAGGGGAACCTTGTCTGTAAAACATTGTGCATGTGTGTTTTAGGCCGCGCTTGTGTTTCCCCTCCCTGTCATCAAGTACACTGATGACGTGCAAATGTGCCCTGGGTTTATTTTGTTGGCTTTTGTGCACATGGCGCCTGCGCATGAGCCCCTCTATCTCCTCTGAACACCTTGAAGACAAATCAGCAGTGTGTTGGACAGACTGGCTGGTTACATTTAGATTATGGATGTTATTACTGCCTCCTGGCTGTCGCTCAGATTAAACCAATATGTCACAAGATGGAGTCTCATCATGCTCCATAGTGGACCTCATCCAGGGAAGCAATTTTTAAATAAATCATACAGTAGCCTTCCTTGCGTAATTACTGGTGTATGAGCCGCTACGTTTTTCTTTGAACCCTGTGGCTTTTCCAGCAGTGCAGCTAATTTATGTTCTAATCTTGTGGCATCTCACATACTTCAAAACTAATCGTTTTAATATTGGATAGCTCAGGAGTTGGTGAGGAAACGGTAGCTGTTTATTTGGCAGGAACCAAATACGAGCTACAAGTGATGCAATGAACTCAAACCGTCGGAAATCGCATGAAGTCATCACTCAACATAACAGTCTGACTCACGGCGCCGTAAAAAAGGGAACACTAAAATCATCACACAGCAACTTAACCTGCAACAGGTACGGAAGGTAACAAATAGACAAGGCGACAACAAATATTAGCATTCCAGAAAAACAAAGAAATGCATGCTGGGAAGCAGTTAACATACTTGTTGTTTATTATTCTACACTGGTATTTGTAGTTGTCATGTCTATTTGTTTCCTTACCTGTTGCTGTGTGATGATTTTAGTGTTCTCTTATTTATGACACCTGTTATGTTGACTAATGGGCTCCTCCTGATCAAGTTTAGCTATGTGTCTGTGTATGCTGTGATGATTGAATATTCATATCAAATGTGAGCCGTTCTTGGCAACACCATGACATGGATAGGACAGCAAACAACCACAAAAAAACTATTCGGAAAATATAAAGGCAATGTTAATGCTCTGCAAAAGCCTAGTCGTTAAAAGAAAAAGTCTTTTGAGCTACACTAACCCTGAAAGTTCAAATTATTTACGGATAAGGAGGCCAGATTGAGTTAGTCATTTTCTGTGTTAGGAAAAAGTTAAATGCATTACATTAATTCCTTGTTTATTACAGATTGTTCATTTCCTTGAAGTGTTTTTTGAAAAGGCGTGATATAGTAAAGCTGCACAATTTTAACTGCTAAGTGGCGAGAGACCACCGTATAAAGAATTTATTATGTACGGAAACAGTGAAAGATGAAATACATCTATCTATTTATTTCATCCATGATGTCAAATTCCAAGGGAATTATGTCACGCAATATGCTCATCCAGGAAGAATCTAGATTTCAAGTCAAATATGCTGGTGGGGCCCTGTATGAAAGTCAGTATTTTATGCATGCTTGTGATTCACTTTTTAAACACTTGGATAATAGAGAGAAAGACAATATTTATTTAAATGTGTGGGTGTGAATAAGTCATCTGCACTTCAAGGATTGTTTATATCTGTTTGGTCTTTGCGAGCATGTAGCTGCGATGTGCCGGTACCCTTGCGTTTGTGCACTCTATTGACTCCTATGGTAGGTGAATAGAGGAAATGGAATAGAGAAAACGACACTAAGTGAAGCGTGGAATGCTCACTGAAAAGTACAAACAGGAGCCACTGCTGCCAGAAGGATGAGAATTTGGGAAAGTGCTCAGCTTTTGGCTCCCTGTGACTTCAATACAAACGCTCGCTCACATTTTAAAGCGGCGGTAAAAACTGTGGTTGACTCTGTAATTGTGTCTAAGTCCCAGTGGCGTCTGCCTGACTCATTTCCCCTATGAGATTGTAACTGTTATGACAAAGGTTGTGGAATAAAACATTCTACGTAGTTTTTTCACACAAATGATCCCTAAATACTAAGTACGTATACTCTGCACATAGTCACTGAGGTATGTTTGGGAACACAATTTGATTTTCTTGCAATAGATTTGACTATATTTGCAGCAGCTTCATGAGATGCCATCTATAATGGTCTTCTGGCCTTCTGTGTGATCGCTGTGATATTAAGGCTCTCTGTTAATTCCTTATTAGTTTTCAATGCTCTGCATGGAAACATGACTCTGACATTGAGTCATGCTTCAATTACGCTTGCATGGTTATTGTGATCTTGTTTCATTAGCACTATCATTAACTGGTGAGGAACTGTCAACAGGCATATTTGAGTAGACTTTAGTAGTGGTTATCAACCGGTTTGACTGACGGACACACCATCACCCCTCAATGACAAGTGCCGACCCAAATTGCGGACATTTTTCAATTCATCAATATTTCTTATATTTAAAGGGCCTGCTTGCAATACATCATGAGTTGCTGCGGTTTGACACTGTTGCTCTCTTCATGGCATGCTCTCCTCCAGCAGCTATCTGCAGCTGTATGTTGGACGGATGGAATGTTAATTCCCATTGCATGTCCTTCTGCTCCTGCTAGAACAGGACACACATTTTTGGCAACAAAGTAAGCGAATAACACAAAAAATGTGTGTTATTGCAAAATGATCCACTGAAAACAGCTTCTTGACCTACTTTTGGGTCACCACACAGTAGTTGAGAATCACTGCTTGTATTTTCCTCTTACTGTATATTTGGAGTTTTACTGGGAAAACCACCTTGTGTGCATTTATTTTGATCATGCAAATCTTGTGTTTTATCTCACCACCCTATTAGTGATAGCCATCCAATTTGTCATCCCATTCGCCGGACCCCCTTGTTCTTTCACATCTGTGTCCAGTATTCTGGCCCATTTTGAGGACAATTTTATAAGCAATGATGGTGATGGAGCACTGTGGTAATGATGGTAGACGAGCCAAATCTCAGCCACTGTACTGGAGTGGAGCCTAGCAGTCAGTGGTTATAGTGAGCAAGCTCGTGTGCCACAGGGGATAATCCGACATTGGTCCAGAATGATGAATACATATTGGTCCAAGGCCTCCAACCAGGACGTAGAATAAATGCGTGGAGTAAATGGGGAATGGGCAGTTTTGGCAGGATCCTTAATCTGAAAAGAAGCAGGTGTGACTGTCTCTGCACTTTCTTGCAATGTGTGCATACTGCTGAAGCCCATATGTGATTGCATACGGCAGTTCGTGTTGGCCGCAGCAGTGGCTCGAGCACTGTACAACGTAACATATCAGCAATTATGCTAATTTCTCTTTTTTTCCTCCTCGTATGCTTACTGTCTTTACAGCATCAGATGTTGAGGAACCAATTTCAGTAGGTGGGAAAAGTTTATGCTTGACACCTTGATCTCTGTTGACTTGTGCATCATATGCATGCATGATTGTATCTCAGAGAGTTTCTAAGTCTCAACCATGCATTGTGCTTCTGTCACTACAAGTGGCTTTTGTATTTTTCTTATTTTACTCATCTTATTTTACTAGCGCCACTAGTATTCTGATTGGCTAAATGACAACCTACGTGTTGTGTATGTGTCCTGATTGGATAAGAGTGAACCCACACGTTGCGTTCTGCGTCCTGATTGGCTACAGGACCATTGTCAGTCTCCTCCGTGCCTTTCTGTACAGCACAGAATGCTTTTGATTTGCCAACTTTACGTAAATGTTCCCTTGCTAGTAGTGTGACTAACTCTAAAAACAGACACAATGTCGACAAAACCTTCTGCACCCTCAAAGGCACCTGTGGCCACGCCCGAAAGGCAGACGAAGATGCTAAGCATCGCACAAAAAGCTGGACTTCTTTGACATGCTGAAGGAAAGTACTGTAGAAGTTTTGAAACTGTAGGGCGCCATTATGCACATTGTTTGGTGTTGAAGCATTGTGGATTCTGCCACTTCATAGCAACGTTTAGTAATGTTGCTAAGAACATTTAATAATAATATAGACTTTTATAATTCTTTAATAATAATATAGCCTTAAAACATATATAATCTTTGTAAAATGATACAGTTGGCTACTTTGCGGAGTTCACTTAGTGCAGGCTATTTTGGGATCCTATACCCAGTGATAAACGAGGGAACACTGTACACCCTGGACTGGTCACCAGTCAATCGCAGGGCAGACAGACAATCATTCACACTCACATTCATACCTATGGGCAATTTAGAGTCGCCAATTAACCCAGCATGCATGTTTTTGGAATGTGGGAGCAGCCTAAGCAGGGAACCCCAGACTTCCATCTCCCCGGCGACTTTGTCCAACTCTTCCCGGCGGATGCCGAGGCGTTCCCAGGCCAGGTGAAAGACATAGTCTTTCCAGCGTGTCCTAGGTCTTCCCCTACCAGTTGGACGTGACCTGAACACCTCCCCAGGGAGGCGTCCCTTTTTACCCTTTTTCGGGCAAGAACCACGGACTCTGATTTGGAGGTGCCAATTCTCATTCCAGCCGCTTCACACCCAGCTGCGAACCGATTCAGTGAGAGTTGAAGGTTTCTAGAAAGCGTTTTTTAGAAAGCGCGCAATATTTTGCGGTGGCTATTATCTCATCAAAGTATCGTAATGGTGGCTTTAAATGGTATTACCCAATATAGTAGATATAATATGAGTAAATAAGATATGTACGACATAAATAAAACTCCTGCTTGTGTTACCTCTGAGAGCTTTTGAGATTTTTAGCCGGTCGTAAGTCATGGCCTCAACAGTAGATTGTGCTGTTCTTATGATGGTTATTATGTTTTTATTTTTATTACTGTGTGAAATAATTGAAACCTACAAAAAACTGCCTGTTCTGGTGATCAATTCTCATGGTTTGGTGATGCCTAGTGCCATTTTAGTTCATTTAGCCGTTGTAATGCTTGAAAATACTTAATTTAGGCCAAGATTATGTACAATTAGCGTGGTCTTTTTTTTTTTTTACTAATAGGCCGTATTCAACCACAATTAATTACTTTCATTAAAATGTGATGAAGTGAGGGAGTGATATTTGAACCACGACATAGTGAGGGACTGCTGTATATCTTATATTTTACTATAAATTATTTAAGACCTTAGACCCTAATGAGGATAAGCGGCATAGAAAATGGATGGATGGATTTAGGATAAGCAAATAGGTCTAACATAGGAAGTGCTGTCTTGGTCAAAATATTGTCGATCTGGATCTCAGATATTTAATCCTGCTTATAGTACAGTTATTGCAGTTAAACAAATGTGGAAAATCTATATGTGGCTTGTTCTTTGTCAGTACAGCAGCTTTAAATGCTTCAGCTCAAACGCCCAAAGGTTTTTTGTGTTCACATTTCATATGAGAGGTAGTGCACAGAGAAGAGCAGGAGAAACAATTATCAAATCTGATATCGACCCAAATTAGGTGTGAATTGCGACCACTGACCCGGAACTGGGCTTGGAAAGAAAATAGGACAGTATAATAAGGAAAGTTACACATGAGATCACACAGCTTGTCAGCAGCGCTCCTGATACAATTTTGCATATCAGCGTTTATCTTTTAATGTATGTAATTTGCATATTCTTGCCCTCCCGCTTAGGTGAAGGGAATATTTGATTCTTTAGATGAAGTGCACCTGAGACTAGTTGGTACATGCACATCATCGTCCTAAAGCACATTCACATTCAAATTGAAAGTCGTGGGTCGAGAGAAGAAAATGAAGAAAAGTCTGTAAAACATAGCAGAATATCGTCTTTCAGTTTGCTGTCAATCTGGAGAGACACAACTGATAAATTGGATCTATTTCATCTCCTTGAGCTGAGACGGAATTAACCTTTCTCTATGTTATAATGTCTAATTTACTACGTTGCAAATGCAAATTGTCTTTTTACTGTGACCCACTTTGAATTGGAGAGAAGATTTCTGAGCCGACTGCGCCACACTAAGCACAGACCAATGTGCATCACCGTTTTTGTGACTTTTTAAAATTAATTTAATGAACCTAATGACTTTTTTCTCAGTGTAGTCTGATTCTACTCGAAACAAAATGTGTCCAGCTCAGCTTAATGGTGTGTCATTGTGATGGCTCCCTGCTTTTATTTTCTCTCAAGAGCCTCTACTATTTGAACAACCAAATGTTCCTCTTCAGTATCAATGCCGAGTAATTTATCACATGCTCAAAGCCCTTATGGATGCTTGTCTCGTGCATCTGAGTGTGTCATACAAAATGAGAAGAACACAAGGCCATGTATTCATCTTAAAAGAACTTTTGTTACAACGATAACGTTCTATCTTTTATAAATAACATGTTACGCACATATAATGAGCGTTCCATTTATAGCATTAGGGTCAAACTTAAAATGAAAAGAAAAAAAACGGGTTGAGTTTGAAGTCTGTTATTTTGTTTTCTGACACAACTGTGTCAGAAATACTCTTTATCTTCTTTACCATTACCCTCCCAGTCAGCATATACAGTATTACATACACATGTATACAGTATCACAGTATCAGGCTATAGATAATAATTGCTGTGTGTAGACCAATTTACATTTTTATAATTACAAGATGTACACTTACTGCTGGTGTTACAAGATCTTGTGAGATTAAAACGTAACGTGATTTCTCATTCAAAAAGAATGTCTCGTGGGTCAATAATAAATGAATTAATCACACAATAACTGCAAATTGACTTAATAATTTACCAGCCTCAATATATTGTCACGTGCATGCGTGTCTGTTTTCCTCGTCTCTCGCTTCCAAACCGGAAGGGAGATAGTTCACTCTGTGCATTGGTCTCAGCACCTTGCCGCGTTTGCTCCATAGGACAACGGCATGAATGGAATGAGCCCTTTTGTCAGTAATACAGACTCTTTGTCTCAGTGGATGGAGGAAGGGCTGGTAGCAGACACACAGGGTATGATCTCACACCATCCAGGAATGGTGAAAAAGCACAGGCTTGCTGCTCCCCCTCCCAGCTCTCCTGCTAGCTAGATGTTGACATTTCCTCTGATTTCTGATATGCAAGACTGTTGTAATTATTTGATTAGATTCAGCCACAGCAGTGGTTTTCAAACTGAGGGGAATTATGATGGGGGGGGGGGCTGCCATGCACACTTTTCATCATTAACGTATTTTTCGGACTACGAGCTGCTACTTTTTTCTCTCCCTTAGAACCCTGCTGCTTTAATAACGATGCCACTTTGGGTGTGTTCAAATTTTCCACTGGTTAGCGCAACAGCCCTCTTGAGTTTCCATGTGTATCCACGCACGCTGAGAGTATGTTGTTCAACGCTTGTGCCATAGTTTTGGTTCAAACTGAGCGTGCACACTCCCGCGTCGTGCATGCAGTTTTTGGCAGACATGCAAATCTCGGCACAACGCCGGCTCGGCCCCAAGCCTCTCCCGCCTTCCTCAACGGGCACTGACCCAGGACGGGAGTTTGGGGCACAGGACTTCAGCGCGCAGCAATGTGAAAATAATTTGATCTCCATAAGGGGGCCACCGCAAAAAACGTTTGGGAACCAGTGAGCTACTGTAATCCTCCCCATCTCTTTAATTGCGATTGTTCGCTTGCGACAAAGGAAACTAACAAGCCAAGAGTAGAGAAGCACAATCCAATCTTAAGCCCCATTATATACCTCATACACGTATTAAAGGCATTTTAGATGGTATTCACCATTAATGAATTATAGTGAATAATGATGATTGATGTGCGGCGCAGCGCGTGCTGACATGCCAAACTTTAAAAACATTACAGTGCTTCTAATTTCCTTCCTTCATTCACTCCATAATGACGACTTATGGCAACGGGAGGTTTTCCTTCCTTTAAGATGGTGGTTCAGAACTGGTGTGGCAGCGGGACCTACAATCAACCCTCAGTGACAAATGGTGACCCACACTGCATTAGGATTGCATGTCAATTTGCAATTTTAGTTTGAATTGTGCTGAATGTATGCACTTACACAGTGGAATGTATGCACTTAAAGCAAAATCTTGCATATTTGCACATGCCCTGTGTTCTGTATTGCTTCTGGTTTTATTGTGATAATTGTGACAACGTGATTTTATTTCATATTGGTGACATTATTACTTATTTATATTACTGTGGATATTAAGTCTTTCGGGTACATACTAACCTTTTCAAATGTCTATTGTTGTCATTATACCAACTTTGTCTTCTCCTCCAAACACTATTTGTGTGTTGTGTTTAATGAACATTACTTATTTGCCAAGGGCCCTTGAAATTGCCAATAGCACTCTTCATAAATTTGAAAAATGTACAGTTAATTCATCTGATCAGTATCGGTATTAGCCGATCTCACTCATGGATGATCGGTATCGGAATTGGTAGCATAAAAGTCATAATTGTGACAAAGAAAATTTACAAGAAGTGTGTAGCCCTCGGTGGGGAAAAAAAAAACCTTTTTGACACCCCCAAGCTACAGTTTAGTGGTGTGTAATGTACACTAGCTTTTGTATCACAAAGGCAAAAGAAGCTGTTATTTTAAGGCAATCAATGCATACTATGGCTTTAAAGCTCTTGGTTACAGTCAAATAACTTGTATCCACACTTCTAGGAAAAAAACAAAACGTTTTTTTAATCTGCACGTGTCTGTGACGGTGAACCACATATTGCTTCTAAAAAGGCTGGCACAGTGTTAGTTTAATTAAAAAAACACCTGGTAATTGGTGTTACTAAAGACAAATTCATGTTGCTCACAATCAAAATCAAGAAGAAACACCTTGTTTAGAGGAGACCTTTAAATACAGTGCTGTGACATTTTCATGACATTTAGTCTCTGACAAGACTCTCAGAAAGATGGCCATCTTCAATATGACCCCTCAACTTGCATTACTGTTTGACATATTCTAAGCCATTTTGTCTCCGTGTGGTTCCTAATTCGCTGGACGCTGAGTGCATTTGTCTGACTTTGTCAAATGCTGATGGGCTGGAATGGCAAAATTGTAAAAGCGCAGCAGTGTGATCGTCTAAGGGCTCTTACAGCTCGAGCACTCGCCAGCCCCTGCTGGGAGCACAGATGTAATATTGGCGCTACGGTGCCAACGTTGATGGGTGGAGGTGAAGGATGGGTTCACTGACCATGAGCTTGTGAACCTGAGAGGCCTATCTGTGAGGATATGCACGGTTAAAATAGATTTGACACAATTAGGCCATGTCAGATTTGGCTGTAACTTGGACGGCTGCACAATCACAAAAGAGGAGCTTCGATATAAATTTCACACTCCCCGAGGGCTATGGAAAATTTCCCTTAACATTTGACAGTGTGGACCACAGGCTGCCTTGTTGCTTTTAACTACGTAGTGTGAAACACACCTAATGATGGAAGTATGTGCGATACTAAAAATGTAGGGGTGTACCTATTCATCCACTACTTCGATGTATCGAATTGTATTGCTATGATTCAACTACAATTATCTGTGTTCACCAAATTTTCATTCCAGACGACATATATCGATCTAACATCATTTCAAAGGTAATCAATCTATAATATGAATACTACGAAATAAAACATTGGATTCAGCACGGAAGTCTTTATATGAATGTGTGTGTGTGTGTGTTTTTATAGCAATTTTAATTATTTGATTTGGAATAAGTCAATTAGCCGTGCCTTTTGACTGGGAATGACATCATGTAAAGCTGAGTGTGCACACATTGGTAAGAGAGTCCGTGTGAACATCCTTAAAAATGAAACTTTTTTCATAGAATATGGGGTGCATTTTTATCGGCATACATGTTTGTTAGGTAGATTATTTCCTCTTCAATTTTAAGGGATGGACCACATGCAAAGTGGATTTTTTCAATTTTGAGCCTTTCAAACTCATGAATTAGCGCTTCAGGAGACGATAAAAAGCACCCCTAAAGTTGTGCTGATGTGCATGTTTTTGTTTTGGTTGTCTGACTGTTTCAGGTTGCTGTGAGCGAACTAGGAATCGGGGGGCGTGTCGTTTAGGATTCAACTGAGGGAGCTACTGTTGTCTATGCCAGTGTGTGTGTCATGGTTACGATTGGCAATAGCCATTATTTCTTGCAGTAAAAAGCTTGTTGATCCAACACGTCGTTGTGGCTTTAATAGAGTCTGTGTATGGGATATTCATTCACTTTAATATACATCTGCATATTCATTCATTCATTCATTTTCTAAACCGCTTATCCTCATTAAGGTCACGGAGGTGCTGGAGCTTATCCCAGCTGACTTTGGGCGAGAGGCGGGGTACACCCTGGACTGGTCGCCAGTCAATCGCAGGGCACATATAGACAAGCAAACATTCACACTCACATTCATACCTATGGACAATTTAGTGTCGCCAATTAACCTAACATGCATGTTTTTGGAATGTGGGAGGAAACCGAAGTACCCGGAGAAAACCCACACACGCACGGGAAGAACATGCAAACTCCACACAGAGATGCCCCACGGAGATTTGAACCCTGAACTTCCTGACTGTGAGGCCAACGTGCTACCCAGTCATCCACCGTGCGGCCCATCTGCATATTAAATTTCATTAAAATCAGACATAACCTTTTAATTACATAGGTTTGAGAAATGAATGAGGTATCAAATTAATGTTTTATCAGATATAATTAATGACAGACTTGATTTAATTTTAATTGAATCTGTTATTCCATTTATTGTTAATTCAACCTGAATTGTTAGTTGCATTTTATTTTATTAAAGCATTTGCCATGAATTGTTGTTTAATGATGATGATTTGATGTTGTTTGTTTATATTCACAATTAACCTATACTTGTTTCCCCTACAAAAAACAACGGCAATCTAAGAAACTTCACCTGCACTGTCCAGTGTCCAGGTAGTTATTTCAGTTATTTGTCAGACTGACTGAATGTTTGCCTTAAATAGTTTTTTTTTAAATTGAATTTATTTCATTCAAAATCAAAACAAGTCATTCCAAACAACTACAATAAACGCAACACAATAAATGAATGAAAAGGAGCAGAAACAAGAACAGTCTTATAATATCTGCCCCTTTCAAATAACACTCATTTAACAGTTCATTTTTATATCATTTTTATACATATAATATCCTCAATTTAGTTACAGATAAATGCACATTTTTAACATTTTGATTTTTTCAGTCTTTTAGATTTCCCAACATACATCGCTAACATTTGACTGAAATTTTACAATTTATGAAGCTTCTGTTCATAACTGTTCATACTTCTTCAATATTGCAGCTTTTATGAATTTCTTCAACAACAGGATCGTCTTAGAGTCTTTTATTTCTTCCTGAAGCTTGTTCCATAGATGAATTCCTTTTACAGTGACAGTCTGTTCCATTGCTCTGGTTCTGAATCCCGTTTTTTTGAAAATATCTTTTCCTTTCAGATTGTAATGACAGTCTCGTTTTTCAAAACCTTCCTAAATGTTTGCTGGTAACATATTTTTATTAGCTTTTTACAAAACCCGAAAAATTTTATGCTCAACTATATCATAAAATTTTAAAGTCTAGCATTTAATAAACAATGGGTTTGATGGCTCTATATATCTTTTGTTATTTATGGCTTTCATGGCTTTTTGTGTAAGATAAACAATGGATTGGTAAATGTTTTATAGGTTGTTCCCCAAATTTCTACTCAGTATGTTAAAATATGGCAAAAACATTGTGTTGTATAAATTGAGGAGAGCTGAGTGAGTCAAAAAGAATTTCACTTTATGCAAAACAGCAATAGATTTGGGAACTTTACCCTTTGTATAATTTATATGTGATTTCCAGCTCAGGTCCTCATCAATGATGACTCCTAGAAATTTAGTTTCTTTTACTCTTTCTATGTCAATCCCATCTACCTTTAATGATATATCAATATTTTTCTTTCTATCATTGAATATAATATAGTTTGTTTTTTTAACATTAAGTGCTAATTTATTTTGGTCAAACCAAAGTTTTTTTTTTTTTAGCTCCTTGTTCACTTTATGTTCCACTTCTTGCATAGTTTTTGCTGAATAGAATAACGTCGTGTCATCGGCAAACAGAAAACTCTGAAGCACATCTGAGGCTTTTGGAAAGTCGTTCATGTATAATATGAATAGAATTGGTCCAAGTATTGAGCCCTGTGGCACCCCACAACTGATGTCGCAAAGGTCTGACTTGGTGTTGTGTATCTGAATATACTGTTTTCTGTTCTCTAAATAGTTTTTAATCCATTTTTGAGCCAATCCTCTTATTCCATATTTTTCAAGTTTCCAGAGTAATCTTGAGTGATTTATTACATCAAAAGCTTTTTGTAAGTCAATGAAAATGCTTACAAGAATGTTTTTACTGTCAAATTCTCTTGCTATATTTTCAGTTAGTTCTATTATAGCCATCGCTGTTGAGTGGTTTGCCCTAAAGCTATACTGACAGTTATTTAAAATATTTTCTTTTTGCATGAAATTTTTAAGTCTAATTGCAAATACCTTTTCTAAGAGTTTTGAAAATTGTGGAAGATAGGAAACTGGCCTATAGTTATAAAAATCATGTTTGTCTCCATTTTTGTAAAGGGGAACAACTTTAGCCATTTTCATTTTATCTGGAAAAATTCCTGTTTTCAGTGACAAATTACAAATATACGTAAAAGGTTTGTGAGGAAGGTGCCAACCCTCCCTCACTGATCAGGTGTACACTTCCATTTTCATTCCTGTTTTGTATATTTCATATTTAGTATTTAATGTTTAATTCCATAGATTTGCATGTATTTCATAATTATGCTTTGTGTTAACTGCTAAAGATTGGATCCTTATTTAGTTAGTTTTTACACAGAAATAATTATGAAATACATGCAAATCTATAGAATTAAACATTAAATACTAAATATGAAATATACCAAACAGGAATGAAAATGGAAGTGTACACCTGATCAGTGAGGGAGGGTTGGCACCTTCCTCACAAGGTTCAATAACAGATTCAATTATGTTTTTAAAATTGTCATATCTAACCCTTCACAATTTGTCAATCTCTTCTTAGCACAGTTTTGTGCAATTTTAGGTATTTCTTCTTTTTCAACATTTGTAAAAAAGATACTGTTTACACATTAGTTACAAGTTACTAAATCGATTTGAAGTTACTGAGCATCGTTTTGGATCGTATCATTCTAAATCAGTGGTTTGCAGTTATTTTGTGTCACACACCCCCTAGGGGCCAGAAATGTTGCATGAACTAGCATCATCCTTGAATGGAACGGCAATCAGCGAATCATAACACCAAACAAATCATTACACCCCTATAATTTACTATTTTTATTTATTTAACCTTTATTAACAAGGGAAGTCCCATTGGAGTTAAAAAACTCTATTGTAAGGGAGCCCTGGCCCAAAGGTAACAAAAATAAATTTAAAATACAATTAAAACATCATAAAAACAACAATAAATCAATTAACACAAGTACAAAATTGGGAGATCGTTAAAAGTGCTCTCAGTCTGGATTTAAAATCACTCAACCAAATAAGTTCTAGTTTTAGTTTCCAGTCATTTTGCAGCTTGTTCCATGTAGTGGGGGCAGAAAAGACAAAAGCCTTTTTTCCCAACTCAGTACGGGCAAATGAGAGCAACAAAAGATCATTAGAACGCAAACAGTGCGACTCAACACTTCTCTGTGTGATTAGGCAACGGATGTAAGTGGGAAACAGTCCAAGCATGGCTAATAAATAAAAGTATACCAGTGAGTCAACCTCCTGGTCGATAAAGAAGGCCATCCCACTCGGGAATACAGTTCACAGTGATGAGTCAAAGCCCGACAGTTAGTGATAAACCTCAAAGTAGCATGACAGAGTCTATCTAACATTGATCTGAAGCGTTCATATACAACATGTCTTCATAATCTGAAATAGATAAAAGGTTGCAGTGACAAGGCGCCTTTTAAACTCAAAACATAAACAAAGCCTATTTCAAAATAGAAAACCCACTATCATTTTGAGTCTCTTGGTGTTGGTGTGCTGCTGACCTCGACTCAAGATGTTGTGGACCGGTGGAAGGAATACTTTGAAGACCTCCTCAATCCCACCGACACGGCTTCCAGTGAGGAAGCAGTACCTGGGGACCTTGTGGCGGGTTCTGCTATCTCCCGCCCAGGGTTTCTTAGGGCCATGGATGCTGTAGGCGTGTCTTGGTTGACGACAGCATCGCATGGACATTGGGGGCGGTGCCCCTGGATTGGCAGACCAGGGTGGTGGTCTCACTTTTTAACAAAGGGGACCAGAGGGTGTGTTCTGTAGTGGGATCACACTCCTCAGCCTTCCCAGTAAGGTCTATTCAGGGGTTCTGGAGAGGAGGATTTGCCGGATTGGATGAATCTTGGATTCAGGAGGAGCAGTGTGGTTTTCGTCCTGGTCGTAGAACTGTGGACCACCTCTATACTCTTTGCAGGGTCCTTGAATGTGCATGGGAGTTTGCCCAACCAGTCTACATGTGTTTTGTGGACTCGGAGAAGGCATTCGACCGTGTCCCTCGGGGTGTACTATAGGAAGTGCTCCAGGAATTTGGGGTGTCGGACCACCTAATTCAGGCAATTCGTTCCCTGTATGACCAGTGTCAGAGTTTGGTTCGCATTGCCGGCAAAGGGTCGGACCTGTTTACAGTGAAGGTTGGACTCCGCCAGGGCTTCCCTTTGTCACCAATTATGTTCATTACTTTTATGGACACAATTTCTAGGCGCAGCCATGGCATCAAGGGGTTCCGGTTTGGTGGCCGCAGGATTGGGTTCTGCTTTTTGCGGATAATGTGGTCCTGTTCGCTTCATCAAGCTGTGACCTTCAATTCTTGCTGAATTGGTTCACAGCTGAGTGTGAAGCGGGTGGGATGAGAATCAGCACCTCCAAGTCCGAGTCCATGGTCCTCGTCCGGAAAAGGGTAGAGTGCCACCTCCGGGTCGGGGACGAGATCCTACCCCAAGTGGAGGAGTTTAAGTATCTCGGGTCTTGTTCAGGAGTGAGGGAAGGATGGACTGCAGGATGGACAGACAGACAGCTGCTGCAGTGATGCGGACTCTGCATTGGTCCGTTGTGGTAAAGAGCTGAGCCGAAAGGCAAAGCTCTCAATTTACCGGTCGATCTACATTCCTACCCTCTCCTATGGTAATGAGCATTGGGTAGTGACCAAAAGGACAAGATTGCGGCTAGATGCGACCAAAATGAGTTTTCGCCGCAGGGTGGTTGGCTTCTCCCTTAGAGATAAGGTGACAAGCACTGTCATCCGGGAGAGACTCGTAGTAGAACCGCAGATCCTCCGCATTGAGAGGAGCCAGATGAGGTAGCTCGGGCATCTGGTTAGGATGCCTCCTGGACGCCTCCCTGGGGAGGTAAATAGGCGAACCCTGAATGTAAGATGACCGGTCTTTGTCAGGCTGTTTCCAGTAATTCAGTAATTAGGAATTTTAACAATACAGTAGTGTGGAATGTATTGGTGATAAATTGCGGCGTGAAGCCACTAAGGAACGGAGATGAATTGAATATACTACTTTTCTGCAAGCAGAGGGATTCGGTTCCAACTGGTCAGTTATAGCTAAGTTAAAATGCAGTGTGTTAGAATTGCTAATGCACAGGATACTGGTTTTGACATCTGCTGCCTAAGGTGCAACGGTACATACAAACAGTACAAAGTTGTGATAGATTTCTAAAGAACACAGAGATTATTGTCCTGTGTTTAACCAATGGACAGGTATTCGTAGCTGATTGATTGGACTCTCTTTGCAGCCATGAAAATAAATCACAATGCTTGTGCTTGTGCTGGACCCAGTGCCAACTCACATCAATCACATGCGAATGACGGTTCATGCAGCAGAGGAGCTTCTGACATTCAGACAGGAAAGCTGCCGATGTTTCCCTCCAGACATGCATCAACCAGGCAGGCATCACGCAACGAACAAAGAGCAGTGAAGGGAGCACTGAGTGATGTTGTCAGACAACCCACACAAGGTCCAAAAGTTGCATGTTTGAGAAGTGAAGCATCCTTTCATCCCTGTTGTGTCACTTCTACCTGTGATCCCTATGTAAATAAAAGTTGTTCATGCATTGATTTGCTTGATTTAGGAATGCATGACAAGACTAACACCTCCAAAAAAAAGCTTTGCTGAGAAAATATGTCATGTCTACCAGTGACCACTCTTCCAATCATGGAAAGATAGTAAATATTTTCTTCGATCATAGAAAGATAGTGAATATTTTCTTGTCACCACAATCTGAGGAATGATGATTACATTTGTTCTAAGCCATTTAAGTGTGAGAACAACTTGAGAGCGTCAGAGCAGTATTCATGTTGAACAAGATGTAAATGGAGGAAGAAGAGACCAAAAGTTATGACAATGACAATGACAATTTAAAGCATAGCAGAAACACACAATTCTCTTTCTTTGTCTTGCTACCTACCACCTCAAAAGCAGGTAACAAGGGCACCACTGTATCTTCACATTTATCTGCTTGTTATTTTGTCGGTGGTGAGTTTGGCAATATCGATGCTGTAAGTGGACCATTACTGACCGTTTTTGTGCTCTAAGCCTCTCTCTCTCTCTACTCAGTCTCTCTCAAATCTCAACCCAACTGTTCAAGACAGACCCCACAAAGCCTGGGTTCCCTTTGAGATTTCTTCCCTGGAGGGCTCTTGCTCCTGCCTGCCAAGTGCTTGCTGTGGGGTTTAGCTGGTTCTCTTAAATGCATGTTGAGCGTGGTTCTAGAACTGCTCCATGTGTATAGTGCCTTGAGATAACTTATGTTGGCCCAGTATAAATAAACAAACATATTGAATTTCATTATATGACCTTGAATTGACATATTATCTTATTTGTCAACCGAGTTTTAAAAGTTTAACAAATCTGGTTCAAGTAGGTACAAAAATAATCACAATGTTATAGTATCTCTGTAAAGTACATTTTCTCAATACAATATAGATTAGTTTCATATGTGTATGTGCACCTTGTAGTCAACCAGCTCCGTAAATCGTAGTTGTTGGTAGATAAACGTTCTAATATGTTTTATGTCTAAAAATATTTTCTTAACTTAAATGTCACTGCCATTCAAAACACAATGTCTCGGTATCTCTGTCAGCCCCTGTTGCCTTCTCGTTCCACGTTTTTCTGCCTTTATGCCTTCTCCATTAGTGGGGCTGTCAGCACGCTTTGGTGCCACTATGAATCGTCACGTCAAGCCGAGAAACCTGTCACCTTGTCCCCCTCAACAGGCCTGGCCTCTGCAAAAGCGATTATATATTGTTCTGTTCAGCTGATTAGCCCCCACCCCATTATTATTACTGATGCAGGCTCTCACTAGGCAATGCTGCCGTGCCGATAGGATTACTTTGTAATTCTTTTTCAGAGGTTAATTCCAATAAGGGGGGCAATAATAAGCTTACTTGCAATGTTTTGACTATATACAGTATATATGTGTGTGTGTGTGTGTATATATATATATACTTTTTTTTACCCAAAAACATCCTGCCATATATGTTTTAGAAGGTCTTGAAAAGAAAATCAGGGCTGGAGATACAAATGTCAAATCAAAATGTCATGGCTGTTACCTTGTGATGAAGCAGCATGGTTCAGAGATTTCTTCTTTTGGTTCACTGATGTCATACGGCAACATTTTTTTTTTATATTGAAAGAAGAAAATATGATTCCTGGAAATATATAGGAGTCGCCTTACATGGTTGTTTTTCTCGTTCTGTAGATGAACAACCTTCTAAAACCATGCATTGAAAGGTGCATGTATGTACAGCATGTACAGTCATCCCTCACTTATCGTGGTTAATTGGTACCAGACCTAGCCGTGATAACTTAATTTCCACAACGTAGATTCTTTATTTATAAATGGAATATTTTGGAGAATAGAGAATGGCCTTTACTTGTCACTTATAAAGGATTTACCATATAACACACTGTTAGCACAGGAAATGTTCATCGTGGGACCAAAATTCATCAAGCCTCTGTTTGATTCAGATTCACCGTCTTAGATTTATTTTACAGTGACTGATTGAAGCAAAAAGATACAATATCAGGTGGCCGTCATGGGAGACATCCCATTCTCTTGGCTCCATTCCAAGATGTCTGTCTCTCTCCACATTTACATTGTCCCCCAACCCTTGGGATGGAAACAAAGGAGAGTCTTTAATCTCTCCGTTTGCCATGGCTCACCATGACTTGGCTTCATCTGTGCTTTTCCGCTCGTAAATTCCTTGCAGTCATGTTATTCCTGTGATGTTTTATCTTTTAATTAGCATTCTAATGACATGAATGACTGAAGTAAATGAGAACTGCATTCTTTACCATTTGCCTCTGTATAATTAGATATATAAACTTTATAACAAATACATATGCTGGCTATCTCAGGACAATACATATATATTGTTTACATAAGACTAACATTACATTTTATTATTTCTATGTATGCATATATACCATACACAGTTATATACTAGATCACATGACTACATCATGTCATTTTTACCAGGGGAATACAAGAAGAGAGGGTAGAAAAAAAAAAAAAACAAGTACCGCAAAACTCTGCCCTATGGGGCAGAACAGTGGGACTGGCAAAAAACCTCTACAATCTGGACACAAATAAACACACTTTACAACATAAGAACCAGGGGAGAGGGAAAGGGTGTTGGAGATGTTCCAGCGCAGGCCGGAAACCAGCCACTCGCTGCAGCCATATTTTGGCTCGTGCTATGCCTGTCAGCACTCGGGGGATGAATTGCATGGTATGGGGAGGGTGTGTGTAGCATACTGTATGTGTGTGAGTGTCCTTGGATGTTTGTGCGTTTGTGCGTAGGGGCCAGCGCACAGTTCCAGGGCCTCAGTTCCAAGGTGGCATTGCGATAATACAGCAACTGCCATGGAGACGGTCATGTCTTGTTGTCTCAGTCCACAGGAGTTGGGCCCAGACAGAGTTGACAATCAACAAGTGTCTGTGAAAGAAGGGGTGAAGGTTCCATAGGGTCTGAGTGCAGCAATGTCCTGAAGGAGTTGTTCCTGCTGCAAACTTGGCCAGGGGCAGATGCCAGGGGGAGGCCAAAATGCTATTTACATTGTTTGGGTTAGTTTGAGTGGCCGCATTCCAATAGACTCGACTACTGTTTGTCCATTCTGGTCTCTCAATTGATCCATCAGTCATGGTGGACAGCTGGTTTGCACTTGGACTGCTGTCTCCATCTTCCAGGTTTTGTGGTACACCAGGGCAGTGCCTAATCCAATCAGCAGCAATGCTGTTATTAGGGTTCCGGCTAGGTAGATGGTTTTGATGTTCTCAACGGGAAGAAAAACTCTGTGAGGGCAGACAGGTTCCCCTGACCCAGGCTTCTCGTTATGAATATTTTGTTAATTGTGTAGACAGACCATTTGCTCAATTCCGTGATTTAGATTTGGAGAGCAATGTAGAGTGAGGCTCTTAAAAAGTATAAGATGAGACATGAAAAGCAAAGCAGGGAAATCAGGGAGAGGAGAAAGAAAAAAAATGCGACCACCTTTGTTGAGAGTCAGCAGAATGAACATAAAAATCATAGCTCACGCAGGCATAGAAAACCTGTTTATGACCTTTTAAATACAGTTTTAGCATTATTAAAGCCCTCTAAACATAATATAACATCCCTATAGTCACCATTACACTGATATTATCCATAGTAGACATAATAAAAGAAAATAAACCATTTAAGAAATACTGTAAATAAGACTCATGCTTGTGTGTCGCTATGTATATGTTCCCTGGGGCAATGAGTGGCGGGTGGACAGGAAGTGACAACAGGGGTTCCGAGTTGAGTTTTAGCTTGGAGGAGGTTACTGCAACAACAAAAGCTTGTGTTTTTATTAGTGGTTTGAATTAGTGATTATTAGGCCTAATGTCATGAAGTAATTCAAACCTACAATAAAAACCTTTTGGTCCGGCAATCAAGTCTGGTGTGGTCCCACCGCACATTAAGGTAAGTACACATAGTGACCAGTGTAGAATACTAAATATCAGTCACAGCGGCTTTGACTGCGTCTTCTGAATTCCTTGAATACAGTATGCATTTGTTATTTTGCCACTCAATGCTCAACAAGGCAAAAATACATACAATTTGCTTTAATATGCATGTCGTTGACTAATAATAGGCCATATATTTATATTTATATTGATATATTTTTGTAGTGAGGTTTTTTTTTTAGATAAGTTCTAGTTTAGAGAGGCGTGTTGGAAGCTGTTTTTGTGGCTCTCTCTTTTACTTTAAACAATTACTAAAATCATATAATACAGTGGTTTTCAAAGTGTGGCACATCGAGAGTTTCCTTAGATCAGTGGTTAGCAAACGATGCTGTACTATACGGTCGCTTATTCCTTCAGGCATTTAACCTGAAGACATGTACTCCCTACTCTTTGACACTTAAAAAACCTTTTTATGTTAATGAAATATATAATTAGTTCATTATCATTTATATACTTTTTGCATTTTACAATTTTAATTTGGGGTCCAAAATGTGTATTTTGCATGGTCACATTGTGACAGTTTCACATGAGCACTGTTAAATAAATAAATAGTAATCATCCTACACATTTTTTTTCCATTCTGGTGTTGGCATCCTTCCATTTGAATGGGTGGAATTTCAGTGGACAATCTTTTTTGTCCACTCATGATGGCTATAATTTAAGTCTGCATATTAATTTAATAACAAATCAAAGCGGAAAGTTTAACAATCATGTTCACACCAGATACTGAAAAGGCATCAATAATATACTGTACACTTAACAGAAAACCGACAGATAAATATTAAATATAACTAAAGGTAACTAGAAGTATATAATTGGACATATCACATGACCAGAACTTTCCATTAATGCAATCTTTATTATCAAGGCTATTGTTACCACCAACAAAAGCTTCAATAGTGCATGTCATGCACATTAATCAAGCATCTCAGGTTCTTGAAAATACTTGGGTACTGCATTGAATTCATGTTGAGTAAATGGCCATTGTATGAGCACAGCTGATGACAGAAATACTGCACACAAGTTTTGACAGCCTGTTACCAATTGGTTAAAAGATGAGACGTTGGCTTCCCCTTGGTTTATGAATCTAATAACACCTGCTTGAAAGACCTTGTCATGAGAACTTAGCATGGGTGCGAGGTTTTGGGTAGTAATATATATGATTTTCACAATTTGAGATGAGGGGGGGTTATTAATCATCAGTGTTCTTTTCTTTTTTTAAACTAAAATGTTTTCTTTTGTCTCATGCAGTAACTATCCACACATACAGATGATGAAATGCTTTATACACCGCAAATGTTAAATAGAATCAACGGTAGTGGTGGATGAGTAGCTCCATACACACTATTATCAATACGATTATCAATTCTTGACAAATGAGAGTGTGACATCAAACGTGTGTTTTGTAATAAGTATATTTCACCTGAGTGAAAATATGCAAAAATGGATACTTTAAACATAAAAGATTGGCTGTTTGAAAAGCTAAATTTGTTTTAAAAAGTCCATTAAACTTGAAAGCATTACTCTGAACGTACATTTCCACAGTGTTAATAAAATGTTTTTGACTGGCTTCTTCTTCCCCTAGAAGCTGCCTCGGTATTGTATTTTATATATATACTTTTTATTTTTGAATTAACAGGCAATGCATTTACCTCTATATTCATGTTTATTGGTTTTGTTTTTTTGGTTTGATTTGTATTTGTTTATTGCATCAAACATAATTCTTTACAAAGTTGTTCTTTGTTTTTATGCAGGGCCGTGCCACCCAAACCCTTGCCACAACAGGGGGACATGTGAGATCAGCGAGACCTACAGGGGTGACACCTTTATTGGTTATGTCTGCAAGTGTCCTCCAGGCTTCAGCGGAGTACACTGCCAACACAGTAAGTTGCACCCCACTATTTATTGTGACTTTAAAGGACCTTGACATTTCTAAGCCTCACCTAAAATAAATCTAACATGTCACGATCAAGTGGGTGTGCTTGTAGGACGTAAGCTCCACATGATATTGCTCTACTGAGAAAAACAAAATGTAATTGAATTAATGTACAATGGAGCCAGCTGTATAGTGATATGGATTTGTATTGGTCAATTCAATTCATATGCTTAGTCAATACAATCAAAATGGAGTACAAGGTTTATTCGAGTGCTAGACTGTCTGTCTGTTTTCCAATAGTGGTGTAATAACGCATTTAATAACGATTCAATTCATATCACCATTCGTGCTTGCCGATACAATTCTATGGCGACATTAGTTCATTTATAGTAGAACAATACGATCCTAAAGCTTTCAATAACTTTAAATCATTCATTCATTCATTTTTTATTCCGCTTATCCTCATTAGAGTCGCTGGTATGCTGGAGCCTATCCCAGCTGGCTTTGGGCAAGAGGCAGGGCACACCCTGGACTGGTTGCCAGTCAATCGCAGGGCACATATAGACAAACAAACATTCACACTCACATTCATACCTATGGACAATTTAGAGTCGCCAATTAACCTAACATGCATGTTTTTGGAATGTGGGAGGAAACCGGAGTACCCGGAGAAAACCCACACACGCACGGGGAGAACATGCAAACTCCACGCAGAAATGCCCAACGGAGATTCAAACCTTGAACCTCCTGACTGTGAGGCCAATGTGCTACCCACTCGACCACCGAGCAGCCTCAACTTAAATCAATTCAGTAAATTTTAGCCAAAAATTCAACCAGTCTGACTGTGAAATAAATACCGTGGTAACCTGGGATACAAAATTAATTTGTTCCTAAAGGTTTTTTGTAAGGTGAATTTTTCGTAACCTGATCAACATTTATCATGTACATTGGCTAATTTGTTCCACTAACCCGGAAGACCCCTCATACGAACACTGTTCTGCACATTTAATACTGTAAAAAATAAAAAGTATTGTAATACAAATGTAATGTAATAAAAAAAAACCTGAAAAAGAATGCATATTGAGTTAAAATTCTAAAAGTTTCTTACCTTTGATATGCAGGCGAGTGGAGTCCAGTACAGTACGTACGCTGGCAGCGATAAAGAAATCAGAGAACATTACGTAATACGTAGAGTATGTACACTTACCTCCGCCATGCCTCCAGTAGGTATCTTACCGGCATGCTGCAAAATAACATTTTTGCTTACGCCCGACAATGATGACAGGGAACCCGGCAAGTTTGACGGCAAAATTGCCCAGCTGTTCAATTCCGATGCAGAAGATTAAAACTTTGATGGTTTTGTAAGAGAAGAGTGATAAAAAAATACAGTAAGTGAAATGTTCAATAGTAGAATAAAGTTCAGCTACAGTAAACTCACTGTTTTGTTTCTGTTGTCTTCAAGTGTTGGCAGTGCAGGTGAAGTTTTCAATAGTCATGTTTTTTGTACGGGAATGAGTTATAAAGGAATTATGGATGTAAACATACAAGTAAAATACAATTAATGGGAACTGCATTTGCATTTAAGTAAAGTGCAACCAACACGAGATTAAATTAACTTGAATGAATTAACAGGTTGAATGAAATCAAGTTGTGAATAATTCTATCTGATAATTCATAACTTGAACATTAATTTGACACCTCATTCACTTCTCTATCCCAAGTATTAAAGAAGTTAGAACAAATTTCATACCGGGAAAGAGTGCTTTTGGTTCCTACTACTTTAACATTGAGTCAAGACAAAAGCTGTGATCGACCTTGGGAAGTGCAGCCGTCCTACAAAATATACAACTTAGGCTGTGTCCATCCATTCATCCATCTATTTTCTATGCCGCTTGGGCTCACTGGGGTTGCGGGGGTATGCTAGAGCCTATCCCAGCTGTGTCTGACATTTGCTTTAAAAGTCAAAAGTGTATCCATCGCCGCATGGTGGCTGAGTGGTTAGCACATTGGCCACACAGTCAGGAGATCTGGAAGACCTGGGTTCAAATCTCCGTTGGGCATCTCTGTGTGGAGTTTGCATGTTCTTCCCGTGCGTGTGTGGGTTTTCTCCGGGTACTCCGGTTTCCTCCCACATTCCAAAAACATGCATGTTAGGTTAATTGGTGACTCTAAATTGTCCATAGGTATGAATGTGAGTGTGAATGTTTGTTTGTCTATATGTGCCCTGCGATTGACTGGCGACCAGTCCAGGGTGTACCCCGCCTCTCGCCCTTAGCCAGCTGGGATAGGCTCCAGCATCCCCGTGACCCTAATGAGGATAAGCGGTACAGAAAATGAATGAAAGTGTATCCATTTACATGTTTTTGATAATCAAAAGTATAGGGAACAAAATCAAATGTTATCATTTTCATGCAGGCCTAGCACTCTTAGGGCAGCACCACACGCAACACAGCGTAACCTCAGAGCCAGATTTTTGCTTTGCTAAAATTCAGGGACACCGTTGCCTTTACATGACGTCATCTGTGCGCCTCACTCAACAGGCATGACTAATCAACTTACGCCAAATAAAACATGTTACATGAGTAATGTTTAATGTCTTTATCATTAAAAGTGCTTAGAAAAACCTCCACACACCCACATATATAAAGCCTGTCGTGCTTCAATCCAATTCTGTATTTCCTAGCATCGATGCAATCAATTGAGTACCTATTAAACAATGTCAGATCGGTATACGTCATCTGGAATGGCAACTAGCTGAACAGATTGATATAGTTGGATCATAGGAATATAAATAAATGTATGGATGTAGAGGATACATTGTCACACCCTTATTTCTGCAAATGTGTTGCAGATGTTGTTGCTGAAACATGTCAATTAGAAACCTTTGCTTACCACATACGATGACCCGGAACACTTATGATGCTGTTCCTACAACAACATTGACATGATATCGAATGAGCTGTTTGCCAACATTTAATCACATTTTTATCAAAAGACAAACGCAAAAAAAAATGGAACAAATCAGCCTATCAGTGACACTTTATTATATCTGTCTCCAGCCAGAAACGTGTGCCACTGGCAAGTGTTCTCATTATAATTCAGTTATTGTTTTCTTTTAAGCCCTCATGGTTGTGGGAAGCTGATTTGAAACGGGCTGAATGCACAACGTCTGGCAATTTTCCTCGCAGTCGTTACAGCTGAATGCAGGGAAATGGTTGAGCAAAAGAAAGCTAGATAGAGAATTGTTCATTTTGAGAGACAAATAATCAAATCTACTATTATCTAGAAATGCAATGTAACTGAAATATTGTGTTGACTTTTATTGAGAAATAAAGTATTGCTTTTGACTCTTTGGACTTGATATTAAAAAATGTTTTTAAGTATTTTTCATGGTCTGTCATTTACTCTTGAAAATCAAAGTTGTCATTATTAACAAATACAGAACCTCAGGTTACAAGTGATACGAAAAGACCTTTCTTTCTTTTTTTCTCTTGATTTTTTTTTGCATCAGCTTACGAAAATTTTTTCGCTTTACAAAAAGTTGTCGATCTTGCCAAAACTTTTTTTGTTTTGGAATATTTCTGATTTACCGTATTTTAAGTTGCATGCTAAAACGTACGGTTTACAAAGAAAGGCAACAGAAGCAAAACAATGAGTTTATTTGAACTTTATTGTACTATTTACCACTACACTCACTGTACTTTTTAATCACTTTTCTTTTTGGTTGATTGGTTTATCGAGCCAGCGTACATACCGTACTGTACTGCACTTTACTGCACATTAAAGGTAAGAAACTTTCAGAATTTTGACTTAGTATACCTTCTATTTCAGGTTTTACTATTACATTACATTTGTATTACAATACACTTTATTTATACAGTGTTAAATGTGCAGAACAGTGTTTTTTTCATTGTATGAGGGTCTTCTGGCTCTGTGGAACTAAAATGTGGCTTACGAAAATCCTTTCAGTACGAATTAATTTCGTATCCCGGGGTTCCACTGTTTGTCTCTTTCTAATTAATCATACAGTAATTGACCAACTGAACACAACTACCAAACTGAGATTTCTTTTACACAGAACCGAGCAAAAGGATGATATCGCTGCAACCTTGTGCGCTAACACGCAGTGACGTGGCATCCTGCAATCAGATAATTAGACAGTCATGCATCTTATTAGGTATTTACATTATTATTTCATTCAACTTGCATGTTACAAAATGCCATAAATATAAAAAGGCATTGTTTTTGTCCAAAATGTATGTTTTCCTTTCGATTTGGCACCTGTATCAGATTAAATCGAAAAGTTACTCATCACTACTTAGTAGTAGCAGTAGTAGTTAAACATGAAAGCAAACACAAATCCAATGTTTTAAACTATATCCCCTGGATTTTAACTGCATTTACTTTATTGCTCTGTCAGAGCCAAATCCAATTTCACACCTTTGAACATTATCCTTAATACGTGCATTACACATTCTGCTTGTTAGACCTGCTTTATGAAGCTCTGCCTGGATTGTGTCGCACATGGACAGGAAGGATACCTACGGGTTCTTTCCTGGGTTCTTAAAGTGAGAGTACTTTTTTGGTAGACTTTAGTGACTACAGAGATTACAAGGAGATTGAGTGTTTTGAGTAGTAGAATCACATAAGACAAGCAAGTCATTACATGTGTACATTAGTGCTGTGCACCAGCATTAAACTTGTACAATGCTCCCAAGCCTCATGCAATAACCCAATTCAATGTCTGCGTTGATGGCAATGCTTTTATTATTTGAGCTTTCATTCTCTCACAAAGTCATTTATCTTTCGTACTAGTGTTGCGTCATGAGCCAGCCGTGACAACAGAGCAAGCACTAATATTGGGAAAGTAGTCAACCATCGTAATGAACTGTCACTGCTCAAAGATAGCGACTGATTGCCTCACTTGTCATAGGGTGCCAAATCATTTTTAGGGTGCATGCTTTCAGTTGACCAAGGACAAATGAAGCATAAAATGCTCTATTTTTCACTGGCAAGTGTGCTATTTTGCCACCTCTCACCACAAACCGTAAGTCACGCTCAACATGGCGGTGCCTTGTTACATGAAAAGAAATGAACAGTGCACTCTGCATGGCTGATAAGTGTCTAGTGGATGATGCTTGCTGACTACAGATTTTTGCCATTCCTTCCTGGAACACACCGGTAAGGTAGAAATAAGGATGTAGGGGAGACTGATGGAGGGAGAATGTGTTCATCGACAGCTGCTATGACTCCTCTTGCCACAGTACAATGGGTCTGATGTAAAGTACTTACCACAGATCACAGGCTACCTTGCAACAATCTGTACTAATGCATCTTTTACGTCAGGGGTGGACAAACCTTTTGATTCATGGGCCATGTTGGGTTAAAAAATGTGCCCAATATATCCTGTAGGTGTCATCAAACAGAACAGCATACTTGCAGTGCAATGAAATAACACAACTGCTACTATGTGGGTAATGAACAACTAAGCGCTCAACATAACATGTAACTTAAAACTGTTACTTACAAGTACCTACAGGGCATGCGGGGCAGTCGTGTGGCAACAACAATGTGAACTAGGAATGTTAAAACACTGGATACCAGGAGTATGTGAAGATCTCTCCTTGTTTACTTCCCTGACAACCTCAACAGTTGCAGTCAAGCAAAAATGCGACAAAAACATCAATGTGTTGTGAAAGTGCCACACCCTACCCAGCATGCCTTGCAGCGGAAATATATGGGTGTAATTTTGGCATGGGTGTTGTGCGTAGACATTTATTTGTATGCCCACATGGTGCAGTTGGAAGGTTACTTTGTGTGTCACGTGTGTATTTATCATTTGCTTTTTTTGTGCAAGCTACAGATTGCATCTGACTATTTTCTGTGCAACTAAAAAAGTGTGTCACACTGCAAGTCATGTAGCCATCTAGTTTGGATGTAAAAAGTTGTAATAAGAAGTCATTTAGAAATTCCTGGTCGGCCGGATTTCAAATGTTTGGCGGGCCTGTGGGCCGCAGTTTTCCAACCCCTGCTTTATGTTGTTGTTGTTCTACAATTAGGTCAGCGCAACGTTCACACCAACTTATGAATAAAATTGCTTGTGATAAATTGTGGTATGTAGCATAACTGATTAATAAACAGAAGTTTAAATAATATTGTAACAGATGTCTTATATTCACATTGCTGTGTGCCTTCAGATTTCTATTTAGTGAAGTCGGGATTCATCAATTTGCCACAGATTCAAATAGAACTTCATTGAACCCTTGGGCAGTTTTAGGAACCACCCCAAGGAAATAAAAAAAATGCATTGATATATAGATGTAGATATGCTGAAAATAGGACAGGTATGACAATCATAAAAACAACAATATTTACAGTATTTGTACTTTTGTTTGTTTGTACTTTGCTGTATAGTATGTATATAAAGTGGATGGATATGGTCACACCAGCAGTCACGATTGCAGATGTTTTTTTGTGTAGATTGTGTCCCAGCTGCTGATATATACATTTTGCCGTCATTCCCGCAGCTGCTTCTTAGTCAGAAAACGTACTGTCGATTCATAATAATAATTGAATAAAATATCCTCCAATGTGACCACAAAAGCAGTTTGCTATTCAACTCATGGGCCCAAAGCCATCTTTATAAGCAGCATAGATAAACTCATTTTTAGGGAAGATTTTCACCTCATCCATCCAAAAAATATGCTTTGTGGGCAGGTTTAACTAAATTGATTAAGACTGAAGTACAGCTAAAAGTTTGTGGAAATGTTTGCTTAGAGGGAAAAGGAATCCATGGTAAATAGGCAAAATAAATACTTGGTCCAGAGAAAGTTTAAGTGATGATGCCTCAGGTCTGTTCTGTTCTTGTTTGTTTAAATCTGGCTTTGGGTACTAAAGTTGTATGGAAAATATGCTAATCTTTACACTAGTCTTGTTCTGCTACTGCAGTGGTGACAGCCATGGCTAGAGGCATTGGTGCCAGCATTTCTTTCAAAGCACTTTCAGTAGTGTTACTGTCTCTCCAAGTCAACGGCAGAAAATGTCCACATAATTGAACTTCCTACTGCCCTAAAGTTCCTACTGCACACCATGTGCTCTCAGTTTAAAGAAGGGGTCCCAAACTCAGTTTCCCTGGGGGCCACTGGAGTTTGAGTCTGAGTGAGGCTGGGCCACATTAAGTATTGTCAGGTACAGATTTTTATTTGTTGTGTGATGAATTTAGTGTTGTTAGTAACATGTTCTTTGGATGGTGACACCTCTTGTGAGTCAGACTGTTTAGTTGTTATACTGGTATATATAATAGTGACCTCCTGCAATTTCCAATGGATTGATAGCTTGTTGTGAGTACACTGATCGCTTGTGATTGACTCCTGCCCCAAAAAAGATAACTTTCCTCACTGACTTGCAAGTGGTACATTTTAAATTTATATTAATAATCCATAGAAGGGATTAATTTCCCAATAGGTTGATATAAAGGTGTTTTGTCACACCCCTAATTGGGGGTGCATTGTGGCAGTCGGTTTGTAAAAAGTTGCTGAAGTTAACATAGTTTGTTATTCCCCATAATAGTGAGTGTATTTCGTGAAACAAGTTTAGTGGGTTAGAGCCCATCCCAGCTGACTTCAGATGGGAGGCGGGGTACACCCTAGACTGTTTGCCAGTCAATCGCAGGGCAACATACCAACATTCGCACTCACATACACACTCTATGGACAATTTAGAGTCCCCAATTAACCTAACAGGCATTTGGAATGTGGGAGGAAACTGGAGTACCCGGAGAAAACCTCCTGACTGTGAGGCCAACATGCTACCCGACCAAAGTGGGTTTCCATTTGTTGGAAATAAGCCAAAATGGCTTTTTTGACGCTAAAGGTTGCCGACCAATATTCAATAATCCAAATTTTATATGCATACATGTGTACGTAGGGGAGTGTCAACTCTTGCTTTGGCAGGTGAACATGTCACTGAATCAAAATAAAATATATTCCTTGATGTAGCACAGTTTGTTTGTAAATGTTATTTATTGACAATATGGCAGTAGGTGACACTGTAGTAATGTATTATAGTCACAACATTATTGCTTCCATCAGATATTCATTAAATGTATGGATTTACGCCTCTCCAATGGAGTTTCCTATTTTATAGCCAATGTAAGCACACCGGCTAGTCGCTACTCTATTACTGAAAAATAGACCTGTTTAGAGGGCACAGTCATTTTCAACGACTGCCATAGCCCACTCACTGTTTGCACATTTACAGGAGAGGGAAGGTAAGACATTTGCGAGTGAAATGTTCCATTGTTCATAAAATATTTTAAGAGGTGACCACAATCACAAAACCAGACCCAGACCATTGTTGGACAATGTCTGTAAGTGATTATGGTCTATGAAGTTTAACACATTACCACAGTTTTGTTACTGCATGCGGTAAAGACTTGTTGTCCCCTAGACAAAAGAGATGCGGTGTATTATGGTAGCGTCGCGGCATGGTGTAACGACGCCGAGGATGCAGAGAGCTGGACGTCAGGCAGGTAAGGTTTGCAGGAATCTTTAATCTAAAAGACTGCGAAGCAGCGGCAGGTGCAAAGCAGAGATATAGGAAGAGGGAAAAGTAACAATGAACCGACAAAGGACTGTCGCACACACCTGAACATAAATACCATGGAACACAAATGAGAAACAGGTGCGCGTAATTAACAACGAAGAAAAAACTAGAAGGCAAGGAAAACATGTGAAACTAGGAAAATAACAACACAGGAAAACCAACTAGAACGAACTGTTACAAGTACAAAACACCCATTGTGACAGTAGCTCCCCCTCAAGGACGAATTCCAGACGTCCTAAAAAGTTCAAAAGTCACTAGGATACTGGAAGGGCGATGGGAGGACTGGTGGTGGGTCGCCGGCGAGACCCCTCCAGGAGTCGGCCAAGCCGGAGACGCAGGCGAGGCCGGCGAGACCCCTCCGGGGGTCAGCCGGGATGGAGACGCAGGCAAGGCCGGCGAGACCCCTCCGGGGGCCGGCCGGGACGACACCTAGGCAGGACTGGAACTTTTAGTGTAACCTTTAGTGGAAGCGCTGAAGCGCCCTGCTTCGTGGGAGGCACGACTGGAGCTTACGATGGAACTTTCCGTGCTTGAGAGCAGGGGTCAGCTGCCCACGGCTTTGGAGCCGCATGCGGCTCTTCAGCCTTCTTGTTGCGGCTCTCTTGTCTAAGCGCGGTGATTTATTTTTAACATTTTTGGAAGGAATATGAAATATCTGACCCGTTGCCAAGTCTTTTGACTGCTGATTGGATGTAGTGATGTGTCGGTCGCGAACGAAACAGCTTTTAGAGCCGGGTCTTTGAAGTGAACGACAGGAGCCGGCTCCTGATTGGGAAGCAAGTTTTTTCTTCTTCTTCTCTCTCTCTCGCTTTCTCTGTATTTCTCTCGCACGCTCTAACTCTCGCTGTCTCACTTTCTCTCTCTCTCTCTTTCTCTTTTACATTTTCACTCTTCAAGCCGCACTTTATTGGTCAATATGTGTTTGCATAAGCCAAACAGAAGGAGAAGAGGCAATAGTTCAACTCGCAGCAGCAACTGCAAACACACGAGAGAAAAAGACCCGTGCCAACAAGAGACAACATCGACAGGTAAAATGGGTGAGACCAGGAAAACAAGTAAAACATGGAACTATTTCAATATTATTGACGATACGAAGGCAGAATGGAGACCCCGCAAGAAAATAATTTCATATCGAGCCGGCTCCACAAACGACCTGCACAGGCACCTGAAAACTGTTCACCCATCAGTACAATGGGAAAAGAAAACACAGTCAGTTGAGTTGTATTGGTTCACTTTAAATTTGTTTAAAAAGAAAAAGCTGAACATTTTTATTACAGTAGTTAAACGTTGATTTGTAAATCCTATTTTATATTATATTTTTATATACTAAAAATATTTTTCAAACAACCACTTTTTCATTAGTTATTAGTAATTAATTTTGTGCATTGTTTTTGTTAAAATGTATTAATCAATTATAACTGAAGAGCCGGCTCTTTGTAGTGAGCCAAATCGAAAGAGCCGGATCTTTAAAAAGAGCCGGATAATGGCGGATATTCGGCACCGTAGCTACAGCGGTTGTCCTCCCACACCGTGGCCGGACTGTTCTACTCTGCACACATTAAGACCCTTGAATACGTTTGTACGCTTAGCTGCTAGCCAGGTATACAAGTATACATCTTTTTGCATTTCAATTTCCTTTACTCTATAAAACCTGAATTATGCTCCTGTGTTGCCCTGTGATTGACTGGCGAACAGTCAATCACAGGGCTGGAATAGGCTCCAGCATAACCCTGTCACCCTAATGAGGATAAGCGGAATAGAAAATGGATGGATGGATGGATGGATGCTTGTTTGTCTAGACACCAGCGCACGCTACATCAGCTCACTTCGCCCCCTGAAAACTATTTTTGTTTGTAATTCCCATTACAAACATTGTTGGAATTGGGGTTGTAATATGTATAATGCTTTAATAATAATGTTTTCACTGATACAGTATGAATTTTGCACGGCATCTTTCAGACCCTGATCTGTTTTGTGTGTTGGCACTCGGCTTCACAAAAACCTACACTCTAAACTGCTATGGAAAGCATTCTTGTTTTTTTGGCTATCACTGCAGGATTTTTTTTGCATGGTGTTGCTTTGCTGTAAAAACTGTTTTATTAACAAAAACAATTAGAACATCTTTTAAAAGAAATGAAATGTACAGTCTAGTTTGCCACCTCCTATTTTAAGAACTAACAAAAAACACGACTGTTGCTATGATTTTTTGCTCAATGTACTGTTTCTCCCCCTTTCAAAAAGAGCTTTCAATGGCTCACTTTAAAGCTCCCTTGGCTTCACTTTAGCTATGCTGTGACCTCCTGGTTCTGCAAGAAGGAAGACCTGCTGGCTTATAGTGACATAATCAACCAAGAGGCATTTCTGAAACCACTGTTGAGTTCACACTCAGTCTAGTCTCTAGCTTCTGACTGACACAGCTGAGCACTGATAAAAGTTGAGCTTGACTAAACAGAGATGCATTAAATCAGTACTCCAACAGAAGTATTGAGATTATTCCTATGAAGAGAGTGCATATTGTGTTATGAATGTTTGTAAACATAAAATACTTTAGTTTGATCCATAATTTAAAATAATTACTCATTACTGACCTTTAAATGGTGGCCAGTATGTGAATAATGAGTTGTTCCTATGATCGTTAGATCATAGATGATCGTTTAATCATCAGCTTCTCTCAGCTACAACCTTATCGTGGCGGAGTCAACCTTATCATGCGTCTTCATGTTCGTAGGAGCTAAGTTGTAGGGTCACCCAAGGCAAACAGGTCCTGGGTGAGGGACCAGACAAAGCGTAGCTCAAGTAGACCCCGATGACGAGTAAGATACTGTAAATGAACTTGGTTTTCCCTTGCCTGGACATCGGTCACTGGGGCCCCCTTCTGGAGTCAGACCTGGAGGCGGGGCACAAAGGCGAGCATCTACTGGCCGGGCATGTACACTTGGGGCCCAGCCTAGCCGGGCCCAGCCTTGCATGAGGTTGCCACTCATGGAAGAGGCCAAAGCGGTCTGGTGCAGGGTGAGTTGCTTGGCAGCCGAAAGCGGGGGCCTTGGTGGCCTTATTCTCGGCTGCAGAAGGTAGCTCCAGGTAGGACGTCCTGAAGAGACTATGTCTTTCAATTGGGATGGCCCTAGGATCCGCCGGCAGGAGCTGGACAAAGTAGCCGAGGAGAAGGAAGTCTGGGCTGGGAGTTATTTGCTTTCTTTTGATAAATGAACCAGATATGCTGTACAGTTGTCACTCAATATTGCAGTTTTAACTGCAATATTGACTGTGATGAGTACATTATCATGAAATAGGTTGGACTATTTATAAATGAAATATTTTTGTAGTTAGAGCATAAAGAAAATCTCTTTATGACCTTATAAATAAGTTATTTTTTGCAATTATTTGAACCCAGTAGTCTCTTAACAGCCCACAATCACCTTTACAGTTGTATTATGTTTTTCAGTAGACATCATACGTGATAAAAATACATAACAAAAATGCACATTCTCGTAATCTTCCAACTCTTCTTACGATTTTGATGAAGATTGTATTAGCACAAGACAGCTACACAGGTTCTTACATCTATTACAGGATAAATTAATAAATACAACAATAAACAACATACTGCAGAACGATCTCAACAATATTTTCTTTCATTTTTTATGGAAGGAGTGTCTAGTTCTGATACAAAAGCTTGTTTTTGCAGTCCCATTCAATCATTTTCCTTTTATCTGTGTAGTATATTGCTAATATTATACATTGCTAAATAGACCTAAGACCTTGTGCCTAAGTGCCTTTAGAGCAATGCACTGGTTGTAATCAGTATTCCACTCATGCGCACTGTGGCGTCTTCGTCTGTAGGTTTAAAATGGCACTGAAGACTTTCCTTTGTGTGTCCTTCTTAGTCTGTCCTGTGGGATTTTTACATTGTGCCCTTTTTTGGTTCATAGAGCCCCTTTGTCTGCATGTCTTCTGAAATTAGTAGTGTTATTCCTGTCAGATACACAGACCTCTCTGTACTGCATCCTCCAAGATACCTTTTCAAGGGCTCTTGGAGTGCTGCTGTGAATAACTCCTCTGGAGGCTAATCCTACTTCAAAAAGAAATAGTCCTTGGAATACACCAGTCTTAATCCTGCAGCCATAGTTTAATGCATCATCACATCCCTAGAAACACAGCAGCCGACACTTGGGTAAAACACACCTACATAACAATCTCTGTAGTAGAAATCACTGCGATCTCTACACAGAACAGTGCCTGGCCAACGTATATCACTTTGAAAAGAGTGAATTTCATTGATGCAGCAGGCACTTCATTTCATGTGGTGTTTGTAACTACAGTTGCCTGGTATGGCAAGAGCTGCCTAACTTCGTTTAACTTTGTAGAAACATTGGTTACCTTGGCATTGTGTAGTTTTGAATGACAACATTTCAACAAATACCTAACAAGAAGACTATACTATAAGTCCAACATACTGTATTGTAACTGTGTTTTTTGTTGAAAAGCTGCAGTGCAGAAAAGAAAGATGAATGGTGGAAAAACAATGGCTGTGTCCTTTTTATGCTTCAATGTGAATGTGTGGTGATCTTTTGTTTATGCTGAAATGTGAGCATATGGGTCTTTTAAAACCACTAAGTATTCCAACCTGATATTGGGGAAGTGAAATTTCACTATGAAAAGAAAATAAGTGAGCACATGAGCTGCATCCTGAAAAGGATGTGCATATTAATAAATGGTGGTCACAGGAGATTCTGCTGTATGAGCAGTTAAGGGCGTAGTTTCCATATCCCATCACATTTCTGTCTCGATTACATGAAACATGCAATGGTGATTTCAATCCAGTATGTTTGGAATCCTTCTTTGGATAAAGGTCTGATATTGGCATAACAATGACATATCGGTTCATATTAGTAACGTTTTTACTGCCTAAAATGATATTGCTGCACAGGTGATGATGTTGTGCTGCACACAGCAACAACCTTGCTTGCTTGGTACTGTATGTCCGCGGTCTGGAATTATTAAGTAACTCTAAGTTTCACCCTCAGATCGTAAGTAAGAACTTTCCAATGACTGTAAAACTCTGTAAGGCGGGGTGGGTAGGGTGTCTTTAATACTTTTTAATATTGCACACTCCTACTCGACCATGTTGATATATTGCCAATACGATTCTCGTCTACGTATGAGGTGTGTTATAAAGCGGGGGTGGTCACCACATTACCATTAGGAATGAAGCAAGACACTGACTAAACCATTTCTATTCTAATACATCATAACCGATAGGCCCGACTTTCATTTTTGCTACTACTGCTTGGAGCAACTAACAGTAATGAAGTGCTGCACAGTATCAGAATATTGGACATCGGTGAGAAAGCCAATATGCGGCATCTCTGCTACCTAGTGATGGTTACTGAATGAGTGTTTGCTTTTACAGAGTCACTACACTACCAATCAATGTAAAATTGATATGATGTCTTTTATGTGGACTCCACTTAAAAATGTTAAATGACCTTCATCACTCAGACATAAACTTCTTATAAGTCATGCTCTTATAACTTATTTAACAAAGTGCTCCGCCATTGTGTGTATAAGCCTATGATATACTGTACATTCCTTCCACTCTGCCTTTCGTTCAAACAAAGTAAATCACAGGGTGTCTGTTTTTCATATCTCCCCTTAATGAATTCATGCTGTTATTTTAAGAATTGCAAGCTTTTCTGTATCCAATCCAATGTCCGACTGCAGGACCACCATGAATCACATCAGCAGGGAGGTTTTCCCAGGCTAAACCCTCACCACAAAAGAAAGCGGGATGATTACTTCAAACAATGTTTGAGCATTCAAGGTTGGAGGTTAATTACTTTGTCTTTTTCATTCATGTCGCTCATTAAGCAAAGAGGTCAATCTCGAACTCATTGCCTGGAGGTCAAAGGGGCTCACTTGCTTATTAGCAAGAGATGAAACCAAGAAGTTGATCTCTACTTAACCAACTCAAGAAGTTGGAAAAGACATATTTTGACTGTTATTGTAAGCAGTGTGATGAAGGATCTATACGTCAAAGTCTTGGTAACTAGTTAATTCTAGCAACGATGACAGTAGTGGCTTGGTGCTCTACTAGCTCTTCCAGGTGAGACACGAGGGATTTCAGAGGGACTGAATGTCATTTCCAGTCTATAACCCACTTTTTTCATGCTTTTTGAACCCTGTGGCTTGTACAGGGAAGTAGTGACGTGGACGAGTGAAAAGGAAGCTAATATCACATTTGGAAGTTTTATGCAGCAATTTTTGACACATCTTAAGTACATTTTATTACTTTTGAATTGCTTCTAAGGTAGGCTACTGTTTAACTAGCCATGTTACAGCACACTGTTCGGCACTGTTTGGAAAAAACCAAACCAAACAAAAAACATAAATTGAATCTAAAATTAAAAACATCTTTCTGGGTAACATCTTTTTGTGGACAGCTAATTTGTGGTATGATTTTAGAATATAAGACATGTTTCTTAACACACTTTTTTCAACGCAATAGTAATTTATTGACGGTCCCTAGTATAAACAGTTATAGGCGTTTAAGGCAGCACTTACCGTGGGAGCTACCTGCACAATAATACAGCAGTCCGAGAACAGTGAGGGAGAACTACCGCTGTAGCTACGGAGCAGAATTACATCCAACGTAAAACTGACTTACCACGGTACACAGTGGACATGTCTGCATGGTGTTGTTGTGTTTTCTTCTTCATCCGGTGGCAACCAGCTTTGCGTATTTGATGGTTCTTTGCAAAGGGTTTATGTTTTGCAGTTGTCATTTCAGCAATATGCTATATATAAATATTTGTTGACAACCTGTGCTGTCTAGATGAGCAGTTAACATAAAAAACACCCGAGACCATTATACTACAGCTTCCCTAATACAACAAATCTGGTAGTCTGCGACTTGAGCATAATACTGTATAAACTAGGTTTCTGAAATGTTTGTCCAAACTTGTGTTCCTTTTTTGTGCGTTTTGTGTCAAAAATACTAGTTTTAAATTCACTGTGACTCGTGTGCTACAAAAAAGCCTTTATTGGGGATTAACTACTGTATGTATCCAGTGAATATCATTGGAAAAGTTTTAACTTGTTCGCTGACAATGAAAGCCATGCATTCTCTTAGTTTTGCTGTTTCCTTAATGCCATCTCTATGCTAATCTTTCATCTCAAATAGCCACTGTTCTACAATGGTCTGGAAGAACCAGGAGGCTGAATTCCTCTGGCCATGTGTCCACAGCAAGTACTGTAAAGGTCATTGCAGCCAAGTGGAAAGGTCAGAATTGACCCGTATCATGGCAGACCTAAAGGTGTGTTTCTGCTCCCTGGGCATACCACAGCCAATTTAGCGCTCATGGCCAGTGTTAGTTCCTGACATACAGCACTATTCATTGCTCTCATTATTGCCCAACGGAGACACTTCTCAGAGAATAATAGGAGCTGAGGCAAAGAAAGAGACAATCCAGTGAACTGATGAAAGCTTTTTTAGAGTCAGACCTGAGACCCAGAGACCAGCGTGCCACTATATCTCAACTTTTATGCAACTGGTCCACTGTTTCTCACCTGGTTATAACCTTGAACAGAACTTGAACGTCATTGCAGAGAGCGAGATGACATAATCAGAATCATTGTCATGGCTGTTCTCAGCATGCAGAATGAGTATGGCTGCGCAAAAGGACAACACATTGTTGCAGTAATACAGATGCGCATTAAGATATTAAATGACTTTCTTATATACAGTATTGCTGTTACAAGATGTATTGTTAAAATGCTGCTGCTTGTTACAGTTTTACAATCAAGTCATGGGCCCGTGGGCTCGGTTGCAAAATGTATCGCAAATGTGTTCATGTTTGCATTTGAATGCATCATCTTTTCGTCAGAGCACATATTGGTATGCAAGCTTGTAAACATTTCTGTGTTCAAGAAGTCTCCCAAATGAGTTTATTTACCTGATCACTGGCATAGCGACTTGCCTCCCCTCTTATCTCTTATCTCTGTCTGTCAAGCTGTCACTCTTTCACTGTCTCCTCCTTTTCACTCACTGTTTTTACTACTTTCCTTCAGGCAATTTATTTCCTCTCATCTGATTTACCGGTAGTGAAGTCCTGGTCCTGATCTCCTAGGGGGCTTATGACTGCTCATAAAATGGACGTAAATGGTACGATGTGCTGCCTGTGCTTTCCTTTGTGTGTTGGGCCTCAGGCTATTTTAGTGACTTGCCCATCACCTCTGTATTTGAACCTAGCGATAACAAAAACGCGTGATATGAACCTAAAGAAGTAACTGCAGCATTGTTTAGTGGTGCTACTGCTGTGGCAAAATAATACTGTCGCTTTGTGGGTGGGCGGTTTGTTTATTTTCCTTCTGCATGCCAAGGATGGAGACTAGAGGGAAATCAATGCAGCGCATTATCGCTACAACACACCAATCAGTACATTATACAAGTTCAAAGGTGCATACCTTCGCACAGGTTTTCCTGACACAGATAGTTAGTTGGCTTGACAATACTGTTTATTTTAATTCAACATATCTGAAAAGGAGAAGGAAGAATCCTACTTCTTCTCCATGACTGTGCAATTTGATTGTTTGTTCACATCCTGTGTTGTCACTTACGTAATCAATTATATGTTGGGATGTCCTATATTGGCTTTTTTCTGATATCAGATATGGCGATAAATCTCAATTTCTGATTCCACTATCACTAACAACATACCGGTATGTGTATGTCTGTTTTTATAATCGGTTTTCATTATAGGGAAAAAACCCAATACCGATATCTACCCATATTACATTTGTATGCCAATATCAAGGACAATATTATTGGACATCCCTAATTTTAGTGTTTACATGTTTTTCTTAACAGTTTGGTTCACTTATTGCCTTTACTATTTCCCAATAAGTAGAAAACTGAATATATAATGTGTGGCAATATCTTATCCTGTAATGAAGGAAAACATGTTAACAAAAAATAAATCAAATAAGTGAATATATTACCCAAGTAAAACCCAAATTAATGAAACATAATCATTATACAAATATTAGATACAATAATAATACAATACAAAATTAAAAGTAGAAATAGTAAAGTAATAAAATTGTAAAAATAGACTTAAAGGGCATAGAAAGGTATTTTTTTACAAATGCATCTGATGTAGATTTTAAGATAGTTTGAATGGAAATAATCAATAAGAAATTGGTTTTACAGCCCTTTATCATGTTTTTACTAAGCAATTTTCATTAAAAGAAACCCTAGCAGATGAACGTGTATTGTCCGATGCACTCGGAATGATCGGGATCGCTGACAATTTCCGATGCGTGACCTGCCATAGACAAATGCGTACCGTACAGGGCACACATTCACAGCGTGCTTTTATGGTGCTTGGAACTTTATTTTCACAGGGTTTTATTTGATTTTGAGAAAAAATGGATTACTGTGCAGCTCCAAACTGCACAAAAGGTACTCGCCGCAAGACAAAAGAAAAGGATGGTATGCGGTACTATGCATTTACAGCTGATCCAACGCATTTAAAAGCATTTGGTTCCTGTGGGCGCGAATTCACATTTCTGAATTTTTTTAAACATGCATAACTTTATTTATAGGCTTCCTATTACAGCCAAATTTCATAAAATGATTTAGATGAGCTGACATATCATACTGAAGAAAAAAATTGGCATTTAAAAAAACATGTTGCATAAATAATTCAGACTATAAATTGAGCATTTCCATTTTAATGCTGATTTTTGATTTTGTCATACATGTTTGTTATGTTTTGATGAATAATTGGTGATTAATTGTCAAATGTAATGCTCTAAAATTTACACTGCTGCAATATTCCAGTTGTGTTGAAACATTGTCATTGTTGAGTGTTGACGACTTTATTTAATCAAACTGCATAAATCTTTGTTAGGTTTCCTTGTAGTTGAGATGATGTGATCTTAATATTTCTTCACTTCTTCCAGTTCTCCATCTAATCTGATGTAGATTTTGCAGTTGCCACTGCAGATGTCTTGAATGTGTGCTTTATTGACAATGTCAGCGTTGCGTTGAAATACCCATTCATGTAGTTGTTTGTTCCTTTCAGCTCACTTTGTTGTTCCAGCAGAATTTTATTTAATTTTTTCTTCTTGAACAATGATCACTTTATTATTATGACAGGTGTGGTGTTATTTCTGCCATACGGTGGGATGCAAGTATTAATGTTTACATCCACTTCCTTTGATTGCAGAATGTTGGTCACTTGTTGCGCTTTTGAGGAAACAGCCTTTTCCTAATGTCCACAGACCTGCCACAATTAATTTATGATTTTGTATGTGTTTTTTGTGTCTTCAGATATAAATGAATGTGAACGAGAACCATGCAAGAATGGGGGCGTTTGCATCGATCTGGTTGCAAACTACTCCTGCGAATGCCCCGGGGAGTACATGGGGAGGAACTGTCAACATAGTAAGTGTTTATTGTTTTATCTTTTAAAACTGTTTATGCAAGAACCTCTCTAATGATTTAGGTTACGGGTGTCCAAATCTTTTCTATCAAGGGCAGCATACACAAAAACTGAAGTATAAAGGACACTTTGGTACATTTTGTGCATTAAAGACACTAAAACCAAACCAACCTGTTGTATATACAGTAGTGTTAACAAAAAAATAGCAGTCCAATGTGACTAATTAGATTAACCACTGTTATTAGTATATTTTTATTGCTACATGGCAAACAAGTTACCAGTAGGTGCAGTAGATTCTCAAAAAACAAAGACAAGACGAGACCCAGCATTCATGACATGCACACTCTTAAAGCCTTGCAATTGGGCGATTAATTGAAAGGGATGTGTCCAAAAAATAGCAGTGTGTCATTCAATCAGTGATCAAATTTGGGTAAAAACAGGTGTGAATCATCGTGTTTAAGGATGAAACCAGCACTTGTTGAACATGCATTTCTCTTAGAAAGCCTAAGGAAAATGGGTCATTCAAGACATTGAAAAAAGTATACTTTGATTAAAAAGTTGATTGGAGAGGGGAAAACTTATGAAGAGGTGCAAAAAATGTTTGGCTGTTCAGCTAAAATGACCTCCAGTGCCCTATAATGGAGATCAAAACTAGAAACACGTGGCAGAAAATGGAAGACAACTATCAAAATAGATCAAAGAATAGCCAGAATGGCAAATGTTCCGCCAATGATCAGATCCATGATCATCAAAGACAATCTGGAGTTACCTCAAAGTACTGTGACAGATGACGTCTGCGTAAAGCCGAACTTTTTACAAGAATCCCCCACAAAGTCCCTGTTTAAAAAAAAAGTCATGTGCAGAAGTTACAATTTGCCAAAGAACACATCAGCTGCCCTAAAGAGAAATGGAGGAACATTTTGTGGACTGAGAGTAAAATTGTTCTTTTTGGGTCCAGCGACCGCGGACAGTTTGTGAGATGACTCCAAACTCTGAATTCAAGCCAAAGTACACAGTTTATTGCATAGTAGGGATCATGGATCAGTTTGCATATGTCAAAATACTTAAAGAGGTCATGTTGCCTTATGCTGAAGAGGACATGCCCTTGAAATGGGTGTTTCAACAAGACAACGACGCCAAACACACTAGTAAATGAGCAAAATCTTGGTTCCAAACCAACAAAATTAAAGTTATGGAGTGGCCAGCCCAATCCTTAATCCAATGGAGAACTTGTGGGCTGTCATCAAAAATGCCGTTTCTAAAGCAAAACCAAGAAATGTTAATTAATTTTAAATGTTAGAGAATCTTGGAGTGAAATAACAGCTGAAAGGTGCCACGAGTTGGTTGACTCCATGCCACGCAAATGTGAAGCAGTCATAAAAAAACTGTGGTCATACAACTAAATATTAGGTTAGTGATTCACAGAATTGCCAAATCCGAGAAAACGAAAAGTTTGTACAAAATAGTTTTGAGTTTGTGAAGTCGAGGGCAGACACTGCTATTTTTTGAACACACCCCTTACAACCAATTGGCCATTTTCACAGCCTTAAGAGCGTGTGTATCATGAATGCTGGGTCTTGTTTGGTTTCTGAGAATCTACTACGCCTACTGGTAACCTGTTTGCCATGTAGCAATGTAGCAGAATGTGTGATTGTAATTTTCTCATGTTTTCTTTCGTTTCCAAATGTTTTGTTCTCTCGAGCGTATAAGTCAAGAAACCTCTCCAAAATATTGTTAAGTGTCCTTTTAATGATTCTGTTTTTGAGTCACACAGTCCCAACACCTCTTTTTGGCACTCTCACACTTACACAGATACGGTATGTTAAAGCTGCATTGGGCTTCTTCCAAAATGAAGAAAGTATGATTTGGACCACATCAATGCTGGTAGACGGATGGGGAGGTAAAATGCGACCCCTTGAAGAAAGCCATATTTATTCTAATAGAAACATATCTTCTCTGCCAGATGAGCAGGAGACAGACACCTGAAAAATACATCATGGATTCTCTCTGTGTACTGTACACACACTGCAAGATAGAAAAGCAGATGAATACATTTGTGAGTCGCAATGCAGCGGAGGCTCACGGCTCCAAGTCCACTGGAACATTAATCCTAATCTTCTCCTAGACTGAGCAGGCAAAAATCCTCAGAAAGGCATAGTATACACACAAAGTCCTTTTTGAGCTCTTGAGTGTCTTGTAAAAGAAAAAAACAAGGGTACCACTTTTGGTAAAAACATCAGCATTGTAATGTTTCAATATGTCATCATTGGTTTTGTTATTTGAGGTATATTGAATAACTCATTTTAGCTTCAACACTTCCCTAAAATAAAAGATTGTTTACGCATACATGGGCTATTGTTAACAGCTGCAATTACTTCTGTATGTGCCCACAGCAGTGGTGTCCAAAGTGCAGATCAAGGGCACTTTCTGACTTGCAGCTCTTTTTTAACTGGCCCTTGGCATATTCTGAAAATATCAAGAATTAATTGTTAATGGAATACCGTGCAGTATATTACACAAATTTGCTTGTCACCTACAATACACTGATAAGATGCCAATGTTTTGCTGAGATAGCTTAGCACAGTGATTCTCAAATGGTGGCTCGGGACAGAAAAGTGGGTCGCAAATTCATTCTGGGTGGGTCACAGCTAGTCAAAAATGACTTTAAAATATGTAACATACAACCAACTCTACTTTAGTCATCTTCTCCTTTGTATACAATCACTGCACAGTTCTGTGCTGTGGTTTTATTTACTGCAATTATGATATTTATTTTAATGTATTATTATTATTATTTGCTCAGTTATGATCATCCTCATTATTTGCTTAATAAAATGCCTTCACGTCCATGAAAATGCATGTCACATGTAATTACATGTATTAATGTTGAAAATGATGACAGTCAATTTAAGATAAAAAATTCATTTGGCTTAAATAATGGGTTTCAAGGTATATCATGTTATGAAAAAGTACCACTTTCCTAAAATTCCTCTATAATCGTCTGGGTCAACAAATGTGGAATGGCAATTCAGAACGAGACTGCAGTTAAATATAAGTGGTATAAACTGTTTTTTTGTTTGTTTGTTTTTTGCCCAAGGTTGTCTTACTATTAGAATCTCATACAAGTTCAGGGCCTAATGACCATTGGAACATGTGTGTCATCAGGTGAGACTATTTGAGAACCTTGAGTGATAATAATAGCAGTTAAAATAATAGCAGTCCAATGTGACTAACCAGAGAACACCTGCATGTAGCAATATCTTTATTGCTACATGGCAAACAAGTTACTAGTAGGTGCAGTAGATTCTCAGAAAACAAACAAGACACAGCATCCATGATATGCTCACTCTTAAGGCTGTGCAATTGGGCAATTAGTTGAAAGGGGTGTGTTAAAAAATAGCAGCATCTGCCATTAACTTTACAAACTCAAAACTATTTTGTACAAACTTTTTTTGTTCATAACATTTGGCAATCCTGTGAATCACTAAACTAATATTTAGTTGTATGACATAGTTGTATGAGTGGCATAGAGTCAGCCAACTTGTGGCACCTTTCAGCTTTTATTGCACTACAAGATTCTTTAACATCATTCCACAATTCATAAACATTTCTTGATTTTGCTTCAGAAACAGCATTTTTTCGTGTCAAAAGGTCTTGATTTGATTAATGTCCAGGGGTTTGGCTGGCCACTTGGTTTGGAACCAATAAAACAAAAGAACCATATTACAAACTATTTGAAAAATGTAATTTAAAACATAATACATTTAAAACATGATAAATCAATTAATAAAAAACAAAATGTTATTGTTGTAATTTACAAAAAATATACTGTATTGACTAGACCAAAAATACTATTGACTAAATGTAGCCGCAACGGGGTACAAGCCAGTCTTACTGTCCCAGTCCCAAGCCCGGATAAACATATATAGATACATATACAGAGGGTTGTGTCAGGAAGGGCATCCGACGTAAAACTTTTGCCAAACCAAAACATGCGAATCAAACATATGACTTCCATAACAGATCGGTCATGGCCCGGGTTAACAACGCCCACCACTGGTACTATTCACCGACAGGGTGCCGGTGGAAATTGTATTACTGTTGGTTCGAAGAAGGAGAGGAGGAAGGTGTGTCCGCAGGAGGAGACAGAAGAAAAGATGCCAAGAGTCTAGGACTGAGAGTAGGCACTTTGCTGAATTACTTCTACGCAAGGTCTGAGGTATAGAACAACGTGACGGCAAGGAAAAACACACCTCCTCTCGACGACCAGGTGCTCTGTCTAACCGCAACTCAAGTGAGGAAGACTCTAAGCAGAGTTAACTCACGAAAGTCTGCTGGACCAGACAACATCCCTGGCAGGATGCTCAGGGAATGTGCAGTACAACTTGCGGATGTCTTTACTGACATCTTCAACATCTCCCTGGGCAGCACCGTTGTTCCCACGTGCTTCAAGACTACGACCATCGTCCCAGTGCCGAAGAAGTCTACAGTCTCCTGCCTCAATGATTACCGTCCCGTCGCACTCACACCCATCATAATGAAGTGCTTCGAGAGGCGTGTCATGAGGCACATCAAGTCTCTGCTTCCACCTTCACTGGACTCTTTACAGTTTGCGTATCGTCCGAACCATTCCACTGACGATGCCATCAACTCCACCCTTCATTTCGCCCTCACCCACCTGGATAACAAGGACACCTATGTCAGAATGCTGTTCATCGACTTCAGTTCAGCATTCAACACAATCATCCCACAGCACCCGATCACGAAGCAGTTACATCTCTCTCTGTAACTGGATCCTGGACTTCCTGACTGGGTAGACCTCTGTCAGTCCGGATCGGGAACAGTAACTCCAGCACCACCACGCTGAGCACCGGGGCCCCTCAAGGCTGTGTACTGCTGTTCACTTTACTGACTCACGACTGTGTAGCAATGCACAGCTCGAATAACATCATCAAGTTCGCCGATGACACGACCGTGGTGGGTCTCATCAGCAAGAACGACGAGTCAGCTTACAGAGAGGAGGTGCAACACCTTACAGACTGGTGTAGCGCCAACAACCTGTCTCTGAAAGTTGACAAAACGAAATATATGGTTGTTGACTTTAGAAGAGCAAAGAGTGACCATTCTCCACTGATCATCGTCACCGTGGAGATAATCAAGAACACCAAATACCTTGGTGTTCATCTGGCGGAGTCACTAAACACCAGCTCCATCAGTAAAAAAGCCCAGCAGCGTCTCTACTTCCTGAGAAGGCTAAGGAAAGCCCATCTACCTCCTCTCATCCTCACAATGTTCTACAGAGGGACCATCGAGAGCATCCTGAGCAGCTGCATCTCTGTCTGGTTTGGGAACTGCACTGTTTTGGATCGCAAGACCTTACAGAGGATAATGAGGACGGCTGAGAAAATCATTGGAGTCTCTCTCCCCTCTGTCATGGACATTTACACCACAAGCTGCATCCGCAAAGCAAACTGCATTGTGGAGGACCCCACACACCACTCTCACACACTGCTCACACTGCTTCCATCAGGAAAGAGGTTCCGGAGCATTCGGGCCCTCACAACCAGACTGTGCAACAGTTTATTCCCACAACCCATCAGGCTTCTCAACACACAAAACTTGAATTGATATATATTATCCTTCACCATTTCATTCCATATTCATGCACATCTCCATCATACTCATGTTTATTATTTATTACAACTATGTTTACTTGTACATGCTATTTGGCACCTTTTGCTGCTATGTATGCTATTTTTGCACATATTGCACCTTTCACATCCTGTTTACAGTTTCTGTAATACAATCTCTATACATTTTTGGTTTTTGGTCGGTGTTATTACTTTATGTTCTTTGTTGTTTGTCCTGCACTGTCTTTTCTGTTTTTGCACTGTGTTGTTTCTGCACTGTTAGCACTAGGCTGCACACAATGCACTTTATGTTCTAAGTTAGTCTTTAGTTCTCTGTAGTGTTGTATGTGAATATATGTTGTTTTATGTAGCACCAGGGTTCTGGAAAAAAGGTTGTTTCATTTCACTATGTACTGCTTCAGCTTATATGGTTAATATGACAAATAAAAGCTTCTTGACTCTTGAATGTTGGAACTATGATAGGAAAAAGTTAGAGAGTTGGTTGACATGATGCCGAGGAGGAAGGTAGACATATTGTGTGTCCAGGAGACCAGGTGGAAAGGTAGCAAGGCTAGAAGCTTAGGAGCAGCGTTCAAGCTGTTCTATCATGGTGTAGATAGAAAGAGAAATGGAGTAGGAGTTATTTTAAAGTAGGAGTTTAAAGTAGGAGTTTGCTAAGAATGTCCTGGAGGTAAAATGAGTTTCAGACAGAGTGAAGAGCCTGAAGCTACAATTTGAAGGTGTGATGTTCAATGTTGTTAGTTGGTATGCTCCACAGGCAGAATGTGAGATGGAGAAAGAGAAATTCTGGTCAGACCTGGATGAAGTGATGCAGAACATCCCTAGAAGTGAGAGAGTTGTCATTTGTGCGGACTTCAATGGACATGTTGGTTGCAGGAAACAGAGATGATGAGGAGGTGATGGGCAAGTTTGTTATCCAGGAGATGAATGCCGAAGGACATTGGGTGTTTGTAGTGAATACTTTTCTTCCAGAAGAGACAGGAACATAAGGTGACCTAAGAGAGTGGAGGTAAGAGCACACAGGTAGACCACAGGACGAAATGATTGAAGCTGAAAAAGGAAGAGTGGTGTGTGACTTTTAGGAAGGAGTTGAAAAAGGCTATGGGTGGTCAGGAAGTCCTTCCAGATGACTGGACAACTACAGCTACTGTGATCAGGGAGCCCGGTACGAGAGTACTCGGTGTGTCATCTGGAAGGAAAGTAGATAAGGAGACTTGGTGGTGGAATGAGGAGGTGCAGGAGTGTATACAGAGTAAGAAGTTAGCTAAGAAGAAGTGGGACACCGAGAGGACTGAAGAGAGTAGACCGGAGTACAAGGAGAAGAAAGGTGAACGTAAAGGTGGCAAAGGCCAAACAAGAAGCTTATGATGACTTGTATGCTAGGTTGGACAGCAAGGAGGGAGAGAAAGATCTATACAGGTTAGCAAGGCAGAAGGACAGATGGGAAGGACGTGCAGCAGGTTACGGTGATTAAGGATAGGGACAGAAGTCTATTGACAGATGCCAGTAGTGTCATGGGAAGATGGAAAGAGTACTTTGAAGAGTTTTTGAATGAGGAAAATGAGAGGGAACGAAGAGTAGAAGAGGTGACTGGTGTGGACCAGGAAGTAGCAAAGATTAGTAAGGAGGAAGTGAGGAGAGCATTGAAGAGGATGAGGAATGGAAAGACACTGTCCTGATGATACAGTGCCTTGTGAAAGTATTCGGCCCCTTTGAACTTTGCAACCCTTTGCCACATTTCAGGCTTCAAACATAAAAGTTGTAAAACTGTATTTTTTTGTGAAGATCAACAACAAGAGGGATACAATTCTGAAGTGGAACGAAATTTATTGGATATTTCCAACTTTTTAAAGTTTGAAATACCCAATAAAGTTCAGGGGCTGCAGGGGCGGCACTTACCCTCGGCCCTGCCCATGATCATGAAGCAGCCGCCGCCTCTGTCACTTCAGTCTGGAAGCAATAAATTTCGTTGGATATTTTAAACTTTAAAAAAAAAAAGTTTGAAATATCCAATACATTTTGTTCCACTTTATAATTGTTTATAAAGTGAAATTACAGTTTTACAACTTTTATGTTTGAAGCCTGAAATGTGGCAAAAGGTTGCAAAGTTCAAGGGGGCCGAATACTTTCATATGGCACTGTATACCTGTGGAGGTATGGAATTGTCTAGGAGAGGTGGCAGTAGAGTTTCTGACTGGGTTGTTTAACAGGATCTTAGATAATGAGAAGATGCCTGAGGAATGGAGGAGAAGTGTGCTGATGCCCATTTTTAAGAACAAGGGAGATGTGCAGAGTTGTGGCAACTACAGAGGAATAAAGCTGATGAGCCATACAATGAAGTTATGGGAAAGAGTAGTTGAAGCTAGACTAAGGGCACAAGTGACTATTTTTGAGCAACAGTACGGTTTAATGCCAAAGAAGACTACTACAGATGCAGTATTTGAATTGAGGATGTTGATAGAGAAGTTCAGGGAAGGTCAGAGGGAGCTGCATTGTGTTTTTGTAGATCTGGAGAAAGCTTATGACAGGGTGCCAAGAGAGGAACTGTAATATTGTATGAGGAAGTCTGGAGTGGCAAAGAAGTATGCTAGATCAGTGCAGGACATGTACAAGGACTGTAAGACATTAGTGAGGTATGCTGTAGGTTTGACAGAGGAGTTCCGAGTGACGGTGGGACTCCATCAGGGATCAGCTCTCAGCCCCTTCTTGTTTGCTATGGTGATGGACAGGCTGACGGACGAGGTTAGACAGGAATCTCCATGGACTATGATGTTTGCAGATAACATTGTGATATGTGGCCGCACGGTGGCATGTTGGCCACACAGTCAGGAGGTTCAGGGTTCGAATCTCCGTTGGGCATCTCTGTGTGGAGTTTGCATGTTCTCTCGTGCGTGTGTGGGTTTTCTCCGGGTTCTCCGGTTTCCTCCTACATTCCAAAATCATGCATGTTAGGTTAATTGGCAACTCTGAATAAATTGTCCATTAGAGTGTGAATGTGAGTGTGAATGGTTGTATGTCGGGACCAGTCCAGGGTGTACCCCGCCTCCTGCCCAAAGTCAGCTGGAATAGGCTCCAGCATTGAAGGTTAGCCGCAGCAAGACAGAGTATGTGTGTACATGGGGGGTACCTAAGTGGAAGAGTGAGGTTACAGGGAGAAGAGATAAAGAAAGTGGAGGATTTTAAGTACTTAGGGTCAACAGTCCAGAGCAATGGAGAGTGTGGAAAAGAGGTGAAGAAGCATAGGCAGGCTGGAATGGGTGGAGAAAAGTTTCGAGTGTGATGTGTGATAGAAGAGTTTCAGCTAAAATGAAAGGAAAGGTGTACAAAACTGTGGTGAGACCAGCCAGCGATGTTGTTTGGTTTAGAGACAGTGCCGCTGAGGAAAAGACAGGAGGCAGAGCTGTAGGTAACAGAGATGAAGATGCTGAGGTTTGGGATTGACAGGATCAGGACTGAGCACATGAGGTTTTTGAGATAAAGTCAGAGTGGCAAGACTCAGATGGTTTGTACATGTCCGGTGGAGCGGTAGTGAATAAATTGGTAGAAGGATGCTGAGTTTTGAATTGCCAGGCAGGAGGCATAGAGGAAAACCAAAGAGGAGGTTTATGGATGTAGTGAAAGAGGACATGAAGGTAGTTGGCGCAAGAGAAGAGGATGCAGAAGACAGGGTTAGATGGAGGCAATTGATTCGCTGTGGTGACCCCTGAAGGGATAAGCCGAAAGGAAAATAAGATACTGTATTGACTAGGATATAAGAACATAATGTTTCTTTGTTTTTTCATGTTTGTTTTCAATAATTCGTTCATTTTCTATTCCGCTTATCCTTATTCGGGTCGCAGGTATTCATTGAATATAAAAATACTGTTAGCAAGATGTAAATGATTTGGTGACTTGAAGCAAACAAACATTTCTAATAAAAATTATGAAATAAAATAAAGCAAAGCAAAGTGCTTGACTTTGGTGGTTGAAGACTGGTTTGGTGAGGGAATGGTCAGTTTGGTTGTAAATTTTGGTAGGCAATATTTTATTTTTTCCTTTGCAGATAGATGTTCCAAAATTATTCAAATTGTTAAATCCTGAAATTATGGAACACCTGCTTGCTTCATGTCCATGACTTCAAGACAAGCTGTGCTATGCTACTGCTTGCCCTGAACAGAAAAGGTGTTGACGTAGAAGGGTATTTTTTATGTCTTTGTTACATGTTATTTATTTTTGAAATTGTTGCATTTTCATTTTCAACCTATGCACCACTGCACTGCAACATTTAACACATTTTAACATGATTGCGCATAGATGCATTATCACATACTTTACTCATACAGGTGTGTTTCATCCAGGCTATTGTGTTACATGTTGAATCTTCTGTTGACATCTGCTTCCTTGTTGATATAATTATTATTCTTTATATCATCTGCTGCATGCTCATTAGTATTGCTGTGCTCATTTGTTTAGGCTGTAGGTAGGGCTTGTGGGAGATGGATTCAGCTGTCACAGCATGGTGGTGCTGCCGTTAGTGATGGGGCCTGTCGCCGGGCTGATGTATGCTCAGGGGCCAGCAGGCCAAGGCTCACGGGCTGGCTGCCTCTGCTGCTCTGATAGACGACTGGCAGGCAGCTCATTAAGCACGGCCATTTGTGTTCTGCAAGGTGAAGAGGACCGTGACTGTTGAACAGTGTGATGCCACACCAGTCATACTAGATGTCTTGCATGTCAGCATGTCCAGTGGGTACAATACTGTGCCATCAAACGCATGATTCAATGTAAGATGGTTATACTTGAAAGTTGCATGTTCAACACCTAGATGCATTTCAATTCCATCAGCCTGGTATTGACCCACAAGTTCTGATGCATCATTTGTGTGTGAAAGAGCCACAGTAGTTCATTTGCTTCCTCCTACGGCAACGCATGTCATCACTGCCATTCAGCTCACTTACCATATCTATCAAGCTTGGAATAACTCTTCATTAAGTAGTCTGACTCACATGCATTTATCAGAGGCACAACTGAAGCAATGCAAATATTCAGATTGCCCGCTGTGTGTACTGTAGTTTAGTATTTAGTAGATGGTTGGGAGAAGCACAACCACACTTTTAATATTTTCAGAATGCCATGCTTTAAGACTGCTTTCTCATCTACAGACTTATCACCTCATTGTGAAGTGGAATTGATTGCTGAATCAGAAAATGTACCCCAAAGGATTCAACAAAATATTTGCATAGGTTTACAGTTACTGATGTACGGATGTATTAAATCGGATTTGTTGATGTCAGGCCCAAGTGGTGTACTTCATTGTTACTGAGATTCCCTTGTGATTTTATTGTTGTATGGCCTATGTAAAAAGCCCATATATTGGAAAGAGGGCCCCATATTGTTTAGATAATCAAATGACCTAAACCAGCAGCAGAAGCCCACATTCACCTTCAAACTGTTGAGTCACAAAAACACACACAAGAAAGGTCTTCTGAGGTGAAAGTATGCAGTTTTTTTTTAGTTTACACGCACGCACAGCTGTTCCTCGCTCTTCATGTCTCAAGTCAGTCCCCTTTGACAATTCAGTCATCGCTGGCTCCATGTTGCTTAAGAAACTTGTTTTAGCAGCTGGACAAGACATGCTTGATTTGTTTTCCATCCATCCATTTTCTATACCGGTTATCCTCATTAGGGTCGCGGGTATGCTGGAGCCTATCCCAGCTGACTTTGGGCGGGAGGCGCGGTATACCCTGGACTGGTCGCCAGTCAATCGCAGGGCACATATAGACAAACAAAGACAAACAATCATTCACACTCACATTCATACCTATAGACAATTTAGAGTTGCCAATTAACCTGAAATGCATGTTTTTGGAATGCTGGAGGAAACCAGAGTACCCGCCCGGAGAAAACCCACGCATGCACGGGGAGAACATGCAAACTCCATACAGAGATCCCAAACCGAGATTCGAACCCAGAACCTCCTGACTGTGAGGCCAAGATGCTACCCGTTCATCCACTGTGCAGCCCTCAGCCATCGTGGCGCCCGATATTTAATGTTAAATAGATTTTTTAAACAATAATGCAAACACCACAATACATCCATTATGTGGTCATTTGAATATGATGTATCTTACTCAGTGAGGTACAATAAATTTGACTATTCTTCCTTAACACCTCCTTCCGTGGTGAATTCTTCTCAAAGCTGTAAGCCCTGGCAGTTCTGTCTTGGGGTGTCTGCGTGTGTGTGTCAGTACTGCAAATTAAATGTGTCAACAGCATCACACTCTTGCAAAGACCACAAACTCAAGCTTTAGGGCAGCAGTAGCTCACTCATGAGGACTTGGGCTTTGCTGTGAAAAAAAAATTGCAAGTAGGAGAGATGCTAGTCTGCATTTGGACTACTGTCAAGCTACCCTTGAGTAAAGCGCCAGCTCCAGTGCCGCATCACACTGACATCTCTCTTTACATGCATGGTTGTGTGATCTGCTTCTGTGTGTTGTGCAGTACACTACAGTATATACATAGAAGAGTGTACATTGAATTTGAATATTGAATTTAATATATAATAAATGCATTTTAAAAATTCACAAAATCCTGTTTGTTTGGCATGCATATGTACTGTACAGTACATGGACACACACATTGGCTGTTTTGTTGTCTCTGGCACACACATGACAAAAAAATCCATGTATTGATGTGTTGACGTATTGCCTCAAGCCTTTTAAACGAATATACAGTAGCTATATTGTTTTATGTGAAATGAAGAGGAAAACAAGCTGCTTATAGGAGAAACATCAATACTCTGTTCACTCCATCCACTTTAATGTGATATAGCCCATCCGATCTTAAAAACACTGGAAGTGTAAAGTCTGGTGATCTGTAAATTTTTACAGTGGAAAATATCCAGCTGTCAATTCCACAAGAAGGTAATTGTCTTGTTGTTTTGCTCATCAGCCTGGAAACTTTTGTGGCGAGTGGGTTGTGACCAAAAAATCATATTGGTATTCAAAGGCTGGTGGCAAAATAAAAATGTATTTATTTTGTGCTATTGTAATTAGAAATGTCTGATATTGTTTGTTTTTTTTGCCTATATCAAATATGCCAAAACTCTCAGGTTTTGATTTCAATATTAACCGGTGCTGATATGTGTAACATTTCATATCTAATGCCATGGAATTAACACATATCTGTTGTGAAGCTAATGGATGCAGCATCAGCAATTTACTCTGTGACGTGGCTGTAAACAACATTTTACAACTTTGTAAAAGATCTGAGAAATACTTATCATTGTCAAAAGAAGGCGTGGTTTCACAAGTTTGGTGTATCTGGCGTCTTGCACGATAGAAAAGGGCTGGTTATCCAGTGCGATACAGTGCATGATTTTCTGATTTTGGCTTTGGCCCTGGGAATTGGAAGTACTGAAGGAAGAAGTCTTGGTTCCGCCTCACATAACCAACACTTTGCAGTCTTTGGAAATCGCAAGTTTAAATTCCGAAGAAGACACCGCAGACATAGCGTTAGTCAGGTACAGAGCGAGCAAAATTCAGTGTACAGCAAAAGATGGGGAAAGAACCTGATCAACCATGTGTGTTCATAAATTGGCCACATTGTCTTGTGTGTCTTCAAGATCAACAGGTTTTTTCGTGCAGTTGCACATATTGTACTTTTAAGAGCTGGAATATGACAACATGCTCCTGTGTGTCTTTTTGCTCAGAATGCTCTGGACCACTGGGCATGGAAGGCGGCATAATCTCCAACCAGCAGATAACAGCTTCCTCCACTCACCGAGCGCTGTTTGGCTTGCAAAAGTGGTACCCATACTTTGCACGCCTCAACAGGAAAGGTCTAGTCAATGCGTGGACTGCAGCTGAAAATGACAGATGGCCATGGATTCAGGTAAATACACTTGGTAGCCCACACAGAAAGCCAAGTTGAGACCACTTATTAATATATCAGCAGCCAGTTTGATATTGTCCATGTTGTTTTGTCTGCGGTATTGCAGTCTATGGTAAATATTTAACATTATGAACAGATTGTATACAAGCAATGCTGGAACAGTTCAGGGCTATTCGCCAGTGGTGTCAAAAGTTGGCAAACAAATTGAAAGCTGCACATTCATGAACTTTTTGTTGTATTTTGAATTGGAGAAATATTTTTTTTGGATTTGTGTAGGCAGACAAAATTTTGGCACAGACAATTTAAAAATTTGACAAAGACAATTTGTCTTTTTAATCATAGATTATGCTTCAGTGATGATACCAGAGCAAAATCAAGCATGTTTTTCTTACTTAATTGCAAATTCAGTTAAATCCACCATACATTAAGCATAAAGCTGGGCTACTAGAGTGAATTCTCAAAACATGCTCCATAGTTGCTCATTTGCAACCATTTTCTGTTTCAACCCATCAGATATAAGTCAATTTGGTGATAAGTTGTTAAATTGAGGAGATGCTTTTGTACTACGTATCTGTTCTTTCTTTTTCATAGACCTGTACAAAGCCAGCAACTGTCGTGATATACTTTCCTGAGAGCCATTTGATGCTTCCATTTCACTCAAATCCATTAAAATCGAACCTAAATTTAACTGTTCACCATAAACCCATCATCTAAGGGTATTCTCATGAATATCTGAAGATATATTAGTTAATTGCTGTTTTTTTTTTCACATCAGTCAACATGCATTAGTGAACCATGATGAACAATAACCTGTTTTATTCAAAGTTTAGTGACCCTCAGAAAAAGAGTCACACAGGCAACTAGAAAAGGAATACATTTAAGTCATCGGCATTCTTCTTTTCAGATGGACAGTAATTATAAGTAATTCGTCATATCATATCGTCACAAATAACAGTATAATTGCGATGCTTTTTTTTAATGAATTTGGCTATCCATTCTCTATCGCTCTATTCTAATTTGTACCGTAGCTGACCTTGACTTTGAAAGAAATTTCAATAACCTGAACTGCTCACCAGATTTTACAGTGAATTGAACTTGCGTCAGAGGCACTGGACTGACAAAAAATGTATTTTTCTGTTAAAATGTATATGTTTTTTTAGCTTCCAAAAAAAGACCCATTCATGATGATACAAACACTTGCACCAGTTGAAGTGCAGTACGATTGAACACATGACAACTGAGATTAACCTTGAAACTCAGCTTGATCAGTATCTACAGTAAGTACCATTGTTTCACAAACTGATTGGGCTTTGGTTAGTTAGGTGAAGATCGGACTAATTAGGACTTTTAGGCGATATTTGGGTTACGTTTCTGTCTTTAGATGTGCTAGATCATCATGATATACATTTTAGGGTCGGGCGAGAACTTTTATATACCAATTTGCGTTCTTCCAATGACAATTCAATTGCTTATTCTGGTATAAAAGAGCATTTCAAATGGAAAAAAACAGGCTTGATGACGTTGTTTTTCTTAAGACTGTGCACCATGGCACACTGTTTGATGCATTGGTGCCTCATGTCTACCAGTATATGGTCCAGCGATGCCAAAAGAGAGAAGATTAGCTGCTGAGGGTGGAGGAGAAGAAAAGAATATAGACGAATAATGTGTTGTTGAACGGTGAGGTTCCTCTGTAATATGGAAGTGGTTCGGTTTTGATAGAGCAAATGTGGAGCAAGAGACCATAAATTGCAAAGTTTGCAAAGCAACAGTGATGGCAAAAGGTAGGAACACGACAAATTTGTCCTACCATCTCAAGCGCAAAGACACAGTTGAGTACCCATAGTGTGTGACAGAGTCAGCAATCACGTCTACTCTTACCCAGTCAAAAATACGAAATGCATTTGCTCAAGACCTTCCTTACAACAAGAAAAAGTAAATAATGGCATAGACCTTTTCTGACTCTCAAGAAAGGCGGTCGCAGCTTTCCCCTCTCCCTTGTCTTCGCCGCTTTGCTTCAATGTCTCTCTGCACTGCTCTCCAAATCTAAATCATGGAATTTGTTAACTGATCTATCCACGCAATTGACAAAATCTTCCCAATGAGAAGCTCAGGTTCTGTCTCCCCAGACAGAACAATGGACAGTCGGGGAAAGTGGAAGATCATGTGCCTGGCGATCCTTCTTTCCGTGGAGGAAATCTATTCAGAACCATAACATGTCTGTTGCTGATTGGTATTATGCACAGCTCTGGTGTATTGAAGAATTCGTAAGACTCACACAGCCCAACATGTCAAGCACCCTAACAACTGCACGTCATGATTTATATGGTGGGTAAAGCTGTTAGCACTCGGTCTGTGACTGTGAATCACATGATGGAAAACATCTTGTGGCTTTGCATAGGCAGATGGTTCCATTGAGAGATGAGAATGGACAAACAGTGAGTCTATTAGAATGTGGCCACTCGCATAAACCCAAACAATCTAATCTGCATTTAGGCCTTCCCCCTCGGCACTGGCCTATCTAAGATTGTGGCTTGAACAACACATTTCCTTAAGAGATTGCTGCATTTAAGATGCTCTGGACCACCTTTTCTTCTATCATTGACACCTGTTGCTGTCGCTGTCTCGGGCTTGATCAACAGTCATGGCAACTGCTGTGTTATTGCGATGATATCCTGCGGACTGAGGTACCAAGATCGAACACCTGTCGGGGGAACTTCTTCAGGTCAACACATTTCTGTATCCAAGAACACACACATGCACACACGTCCCCTCAATATAGCTGAGATGACTGGCTGGCGGGCTACCTACACTGGAAAATCTACATCTCCTTTTTACCTTCCCATGGTGCTAGTGCCACATCATTTTGCATGTCTCCATCACCCTTCAGGCAATTTGTTTGGCTTTAATGATGTCATACAGGATGTTGAGCAGGACATTGTGTTTATACACAAAGACTCAGATAATTGGGACATGAGCAACCATGTACGATGATATCAGTTTGAGATTATTTTAAGCAGTTGGCAGACAGCTTTTGAAGTGTAGAATGATGTGGCGAGACTGTGTTTGTGTGTCTGTCCTGTGAAGCAGGTAATACTGACAGATGACAGCCATATCTGTAAAGAGATCACATTCTTCAGGCTATTGGAAAGGCTTTTTAGGTGCAGTATGCATCTTTGGGTGGAGCTTTTCCTCTGAACCTCAACAAATGAATCACAAAAGGAACAGACTTTGAATAATACATCACAGAGTTGCCGGCAAGCTTGCATACACTGTTTGTTTGTGTTGGTTCGTGCACTTGTTTCTGTTCACACATCTGTGTGGTGTGAGAATGCCATTTTTCCCTTGCCTCAACAGCCTTCTCTACAAGTACCTCACACATAAAATTGCATTTGAACACTCCAGGGAAATATACTGCAGGTTTGACCAATGTTGGTAAAATATGTCTCCAACTGGCACTGTTGGGGTAATGAATCACCTGTGAAACTCCATACATAACTGAATATATCATCAGCAGTTAATAATATAATAGCCAGAAACAAATGTTTTACATCTGTGCGGTAAAATAGGAAAGTTTGTCATTTATACTTGTTATTGGAGACGATTGTGTTTTTGCAATGCATTTTAAGAATTCCGTTTCATGCAATCTAGCAAGAATGTTGTGATATGTTATATCACTACATAGCTAGTGCATAAAATGATTGTTGGGCTGAATAGGGAAAAAATGTTAATTTAGCCTTTTTAGGCTTGAGCTTGATGCATGTCAAGACTATGGATTGTTTTCATGCTGAAGTCTGAAATAAATACTTGGTGGTAGCACGAAAGAATACGTATGAAGCTTTGTAAAAATATGTTTGAATTTATAGTCAAAACACTAGACAGCATTTTTACTGTCTTCATGTTGCAAAATAACACCTAAGTCCTTCTTAGCTGTGTTTTTGTGTTCTCTCTAATTGAGCCTATATTTCTTTCCTCTTAAACGTTGCTGCTGTCATTGTCATTGAAACTTGTTATTGCAAAAGTCATAGTAGTTTCTGTGTTTGCTCCTTCCTCTTGAGAGTTTCAGTTTGGGAATATAAAGCTTTTTATTGTCCTGGCTGCACTTGCTGCTTTTTTCTTCTGGTTCCCTTCTTCCTGCCAATAAATTGACAAAAATGTATTTCGTCAAGGGCAGCCGGCATCTCTTAATTATCCCGTGAGTGTTTCTGTCATTTAATTTGTGCATTAACTTTGTAAGTTTTTGTCATTGCTGCCCAAAGCACAGTTTTAGACACTTTCTGTTAGCGGTACCTTTTTGAATGGGTATTACCACTCGTTAGTCATGCACTGAATTTGTTTCCAATCCAATAGTGAGTAAAATTCAAGGTGGTGTCGTTGATAAAATTCAATACTGACACTTTGTGCAATTGTACTAATATGTTTGGTAAATTTTAAAAAAGTATTGTATTTCATATAGCATAACAAATATAAGGTATTTATAAAAAATTTAAAAAATGAAATAAATTAATAATTTAATAACCTAACCTAACACAATCTTTCAAAAATAAGCATGTTAGGATAATCGGTGACTCCAAATTCTCAATGGGTTTGAATGTGAGTATTGTTGGTCTATATGGGACCTGTGTCTGGCTGGCAACAAGTCTAAGATGTACCCTGCCTTTCGCCCAATGTCAGCTGTGAAAAGTTTCGGCATAACCCCATGACCACATTGAGGGTTAAGCGGCATAGAAATTGCCAAGGTAAACCCTAGGTAAATATTTATTTTACCTTAAGGTACAGTAGTAATATTAGCACTGCAATTCGACTAACCAGATTTATTTACTGTCATTAGTATGTATTTTTATTGCTACATGGCAAATAAGTTACCGGTAGGTACAGTAGATTGTCAGATAACAAACAAGACCCAGCAATGACCTATCATTTGCAAGACTCATGATATGCACATTTGTAAGGCCATGCAATTGGGCAATGCGTTGAAAGTGGGGTGTTCAAAAATGGCAGTGTCTGCCATTGATTTTACAAACTCAAAACTATTTTGTCCAAACTTTTTTGTTTCTAAGATTTGGCAATCCTCTGAGTCACTGAGCTAATATTTAGTTGTATGACCACAGTTTTTTATAACTGCTTCACATCTGTGTGGCATGGATTCAAACAATTTGTAGCACTTTCAGTTGTTATTCCACTACGAGATTATTGAACAACATTCCACAATTCATTAACATTTTTTGGTTTTGCTCAGAAACAGCATTTCTAATGTCACCCCACAAGTTATCAATTAGATTAAGCTCTGGGTATTGGGCTGGCCATTCTATAACATACAGTAACAACATAACAATATTTTGCTTGTTTACTAGTGTGTTTGTTGTCCTTGTTTTGTTTAAACACCCATTTCGAGGGCAAATTGTAACCTTTTCTGCACATGCCTTTTTTTTACTAGAGGGACTTTGCATGGGATTCTTGTAAATAGATTAGCTTCACACAGACGTCTTCTAACTGTCACAGTACTTTGAGGTAACTCAAGACTGTCTTTGATCATCCTGGAGCTGACCATTGGCTGAGCCTGTGCCATTCTGGCTATGTTTCTATCCTTCTTGATAGTTGTCTTCCGTTTTCTGCTATGTTTCTCTGATTTTGATCGCCATTTAAGGCACTGGAGATCATTTTAGCTGAACAGCCAAACAGTAATTTGAACCTCTTTATACGTTTTCGCCTCTCCATTCAACTTTTTAATAAAATACACTGTTCTTCTGAACAATGTCTTGAAAGCACCAATTTTCTTCAAGCATTCAAAATGAAATGCTTGTTCAACACGTGCTGGTTTCATCCTCAGCCACCTGATTGAATTCAGTTTTTTTCCACAATATTGATCACTGATCAGTGATTGAACGGCACACTGCTATTTTTTTAACACATCCCTTTCAACTAATTGGCCAGTTGCTTCAAGAGTGCATATCATGAATGCTGGGTCGTGTTTGTTTTCTAGGAATCTACTGCACCTACTGGTAACTTGTTTGCCATGTAGCAGTAAAAATATACTAACGACAGTGATTAATCTGGTGTATATTTATTATTTTGAACACTACTGTATATTGAGGTAGCTAGATGATAGCCAAGCTAATATCTATATTAATATAATACAGTACTACCCAGAAAATTTTAATATACTGAAATGTTGGTGTTTTTCGGCAATTCAACTTGAAAGGTGAATTTGACATATTATATAATCAAATCCATCCATCCATCCATTTTCCACCGCTTATCCGGGTCCGGGTCACAGGGGCAGCAGCTTCAGTAGGGAAGTCCAGACTTCCCGGTCCCCAGCGACCACTTTCAGCTCCATCGGGAGGACACCAAGGCGTTCCCAAGCCAGCTGTGAGACATAGTCCCTCCAGCGTGTCCTAGGTCTTCCCGGGGGCCTTCTCCCGACTGGGCATGCCCGAAACACCTCACCAGGGAGGCACCCGGGAGGCATCCAGACTAGATGCCCGAGCC
>QODF01000097.1:68996-159697 GCA_024372805.1 Oostethus manadensis | reverse complement strand
CACTACGCGTTTGGGTCTGCCAGGTCTGTCCGGCATCCTTTCCCGCCATCTAATCCAACTCATCACCAGGTGGTGGTCAGTTGACAGCTCAGCCCCTCTCTTCACCTGCGTGTCCAGAACATGCAGATGCAGGTCTGATGATACGACCCCAAAGTCGATCATAAACCTGCGAACTAGGGTGTCCTGGTGCCAAGTGCACTTATGGACATCCTTATGTTCGAACATGGTGTTTGTTATGGACAAACTGTAATTCGCAGAGAAGTCCAGCAACAACACACCGGACGGGTTCAGGTCAGGGAGGCCGTTCCTCCCAACCACGCCCTTCTAAGTCACACTGTCATTGCCCACATGGGCGTTGAAGTCTCCCAGCAGAACTATGGAGTCACCAGCTGGGGTGCTCTCCAGCACCCTTCTGATAGACTCCAAGAAGGCTGGGCACTCTGAACTGCCATTCGGCGCATTGGCACAAACCACAGTCAGGACCCTTTCCCCAGCCCTAAGGCGTAGGGAAATAACCCTCTCGTTTACTGGGGATGACTCCAACACAGAGGCACCAAGCCGGGGGGCTAACAATAAGCCCACACCAACTCGCCGTCTCTCCCCTGCGGCAACTCCAGAGAAGAACAAAGTCCAGCCTCACTCAAGGAATTTGGTTCCAGAGCCTAAACTGTTGGTTGAGGTGAGTCCGACTATTTCTAGTCGGAATCTCTTTGCCTCTTCCACAAACTCGGGCTCCTTTCTCACCAGAGAAGTGACAATCCATGTCCCAAGAACCAGATTTGGCCGCCGAAGACCAGGTCGCCCGGACACCCGCCCTCGACACTCGCCCACACTCCTCAGCCTTCCTGGTAAGGTCTATTCAGGGCTTCTGGAGAGGAGGATCCGAGGAGGATCACCCTCAAGTCCGAGTCTATGGTCCCTGTGCAGAAAAGGGCGGAGTGCCATCTCCAGGTCGGGGATGAGATCCTACACCAAGTGGAAGAGTTTAAGTGCCACAGGGTCTTGTTCACAAGTGAGAGAAGGATGGAACGCAAGATGGACAGACGGATTGGTGCGGTTTCTGCAGTAATGTGGACTCTGCATCAGTCCATTGCGGTCAAGAGGGAGCTGAGCCAAAAGGCAAAGCTCTCAATTTACCGGTCGATCTACGTTCCTACCCTCACCTAAGGTCATGAGCTTTGGCTAGTGACCCAAAGGACAAGATTGCCGGTACAAGCGGCCGAAATGAGTTTTCTCCGCAGGGTGGCTGGGCTGTCCCTTAGAAATAGGGTGAGAGAGAAGCACTGTCATCCGGGAGTAGAACTGCTTCTCTTCCGTATCTAGAGGGGCCAGATCAAGTTGTCGGGCATCTGGTTAGGATGCCTCCTGGACGCCTTCCCCGGGCAGGTGTTCAGGGCACGTCCTACAGGTAGGAGGCCTCGGGGAAGACCCAGGACACAGTGGAGAGACTATGTCAACCCAAGCTTCGATAAGCCGAAGAAAATTAATGGACGGATGGATGGTGCTCTGACCATTTTTGTGGAGTTTGTGGAACACAAATGCCGAAATTGGTCTTATCTTGCAATGTTATAGAAATCATTAAAAAATAATTGATCCACTCCCAAAATGTAGTCAGTTCTTCCATATCTCATATTTGACAATTGCTGAAAATTTCATTAAGATCCATTCAAAACTTAGTTATTTTGAATACAAACAAAGAGACAAAAAATAGATAAATACCACCAAAATCGTCTATGGAGGAGGTAATAATAAAGCCATTAAAATAAACGATTAACTATTAAAAACTACTAAAAGAATGAAAATTGTATTCACAATTCACACATGGCTCCATTTACAATCAGTTCTTGTTTCAACAGACAAACATTATCTCAAATGATTGAATTATTAAAATAATCAATATTTTAAATAGAGTATCAATTTTAGAGAATAGGAGAGTATCGAGCATGACGAGCTGGTTTTAATATTTTAGTATTGATTCATACGTCACTACCACTAGTGAGTAATTATACACTGGCATTAAAACAAGAATGCAAAACATTCAAAGAGATTTTATTAAAATACTTTAAGTAACAAATTGTTGGCTGTTTTATTTCTTTATAGTTTATCTAGGACATTTAATGAAATCCCACACCATCCCTACTCTTGAGTTCACTCAATTGTTTTACAAAAAAGACAAACAAGACCTAATGATTTGAAATCACCAGAATTGTTTAAAAATTGCTGTTTCACAGTAAATTGATACAGTAGCTTTGGGGATGTTGCCTTTGGTGATTATAAGATAAAATAGACACAATCAGTAGTACACTGGGGTTTAACCATCATTCAAAAGCAAATACATTTCAGGTTAACTGATCTTCCTAGTTTTCTTCCATTTGGGTCATGCAAGTCTGCAAAGCTAAGTCTCAACAGCATGATTCCAAAGATGTCTCACTCAAACAAATATATGCATCACCATTAGTACTGAAGTGTCAGAGGTGTGTTTTAAGTGCTCATTAAAAATGTGAAGGATCACCCCAATTACGTGGCAGTGGCCTTTTAGTAACTGGGCGTCTAATTAGCGCAGGAAGTATCTGCCTCTGTGGAAGGAAGTGAGAAAAGAAATGCCCTGAATGAGAAAGAGTGGGTCACTGCAGCACTGAGGCGCTAAGCAGTGACCTTATTTATAATTAACTGTATACATTGGTTTAAGTTGGTAGAAAAGGTGTACTATTGAATTGCCGTCTTTTAACAAAAAATTGCGGAAATAACTGCTACAAGACAAGCATTGTACCCTACAATGTAGAACTGATTTCACACGCTTATAAAGAGGTATTTCAACTTTTTGCCTGGCTGGAAAGAGCACTCTTCTGTTGCATTATTAATTGGACATTTTGGCACCCGTTTCATCTTGAAATACCCGGTTTTCTTTCACCATAATTTTACCGCATACAATAAATTGAGAACAACTTCTCATTTACAGTGATGACCTGACAAGGTGTGTCAGTGAATCGGCTCGGGTTGTTGTTTAACTCCAAAATGCAGACACAAAGTGTGAGTTTAGAGTTTATTAAAGCTTAGAGGTAATGGATTGGGGAAAAGGGAATCCTCGAAGGACTGGGCAAGGACGACAGGGCAGCGAACATACCAACAGGTCCCGGCAGGGAAGTAGATAATCCCACTGCAAACATGTACAAAAAAACAGGTGGTCAAAAGGTGTGGCAAAAACAGGTGAATCTATCTTATGTCAACTTTGAAGAGAGCCAGTGGTTTTTTTTTTAGAAATGTTGGCCAACTGAAAAAGTATGAACATAAAAATATGAATGTGTACAGCACTTAAAACTTGGTCCGGGCTCCTTTTACCTGAATGACTGCAGCAAAATGGGGTGGCATGGAGTCAATCAGTCTATGCCACTTGTCAGGTGTTACGCCATACAGTTGGTCAGCAGCGGGAAGCATGATGTGCTCTAAAACCTGCTGGTAGACAGCTTCACAGCTATGTCAAATCAATGCGCCCAGGAAGGAAGTTTCGTCATAAAATATGGCATAATACTATAATAAGCATTACATGTTACATGTTAGGAATGTACCTGTCACTACGTGCTCACAGCGTGTAAATAAACCCATAAAACTCGGATTTTTGTGCCCTATAATTCCAATATGCAGCATTAAATCATCAATTAAAAGAAAAGGAAACATTATCTAAATTCATTATATCATCACTATGCCTCTATAACGTAACTATTACAACCATGGAATTTCCTTTTCACTACAAATAACAATTTCAAGATTTGCATGCTGTACCTTAGAAAATCCCCATCAGGGAATGTGTCATTATTAATGTCATTGTGTTCTACTATTCTTATGTTTTCGAATAATAAATAAACCAAGTAAAGTCAACCTGCTATGCCATGCATACATATCGGTATAATGATATGTATGGTTTATTATTCTGTTATGCAAACTTAAATGTGTGTGTACCATAACGGTCATGATCAAATCATCTTCCTTGTTTGCACAAACAAGATGTATTGAGGTATTCATCCCTTTCCTCTCTTTAACGCTCTTCTTCCTCCATGTGATTTACATTGGCACCACATTGATAGTCTACACAGACATGGCAGATTGGATCTGGACTGTGAGGATTGATTAAATGCTCTATCTGATCACAGACGTTCTGAAAAAGATGGATGGCCCTGACAGGAGAGATTCAAGGGACTAAATTGATTCCCATGTTTGGCATCAGTGCACTGACGACACATGCAAGCTCCCTGAGAATCCTGTCATTTCTGGCATTTACATTATATGTTTTTTTTATTTTGCTCATTTCCACAGATTAACCTGCAGAGGCGAATGAGGGTCACAGGCCTTATTACCCAGGGTGCAAAGCGAATCGGCAGCCCAGAATATGTCAAATCATACAAAGTGGCTCACAGCGACGACGGAAAGATGTGGAGAACATACAAGGTCAAGGGCAAAGACGAGGACATGGTACGAAAGACACACACACAAAACACAGTCAAAGACAGCTATGGCGTGTCTCCATTGTTCTAGCTACACATAGCAGCAAGAAGCTGCCCACTCAGTCAAGGGCAGGGCAGAGGACAAGGGGAGATGTGTGTTTAATTAGCAACCACACACCGCACATATCTTGCTACCTTTACCTCCTTCCCTTTTATGACTTTTATATTGAATTTTGATACTATTTGAGCAAGAAAAGACACTCGATAGGTCACAAAGCACTCTGTCATTCCTGACAGCACACCACCACTGTCCTCCCTCGGGCTGTGGAAAACCCTGAAACTTTTAAAATGAAGGCTTCTTGGCAACAAAGTCTGGCGCTTTAGGACATGCATTGTCTGACTTTTTTTTTGAAACTGTGATTTTTTTTCTTAAATTAGTATGGATACATGATGCAAATACTACATTTCGCACTTAAATGTACATGTTTATATTTGCATTATGCAGTATTTTAAAGATCACTGTGCAACTTAAGCTTAGTCGGTCCCGAAAAACGATTTATTTGTGTATTTATTTGACATCAATCCATCAGTGATATTGTAACTATTCTACACTAGTGCTACTAGCAAGTGCTACTACATACAGTGTTACATTTATGCACTTAAAACACAAAAGCACATATTTAGCACAAGGCAACTACAACTTATATATGTGCCATTTCATAGTGCATCGGTCTAAGTGAGTGTTTGTCTGAATATTCGGGGTCATTTGGAAGAAACACATCAGAGGGTATAGTGATATAATGGGACCACTAATTTTAAACACACCATAGTTTTTGTGAATTACTGGCTCAAATAGTGCGGGAAATTGTCTATTTTCAGTTTACTTAGTGCTCATTGACCTTGAATGAGAGCAATTTGCTGAGTGTTGAGTAGACACCAGAGACATGGAGCCAGGTAGGCTGCTACATTATGGTAAAATGAATCTGTTTCTGTGCCCTCCTCACCTCCATCTGCTGATATTTTATCCCCTGCAACAGATTTTCAGAGGAAATGTCGATAACAACGCTCCATCAGCCAACTCCTTCACCCCTCCCATTGAAGCCCAGTATGTGCGCATTTATCCCCAAGTGTGCAGAAGACACTGTACCGTACGCATGGAACTGCTTGGATGCGAGCTAACGGGTGAGTGTGCTGATAGCACAGCAAAAACGAATCTTAATGTGATCGGAAAAATTGTCACTTTGCTAAAACGGCTTTTTTTTGTCTCTAGGCTGCTCTGAACCATTAGGAATGAAATCAGGCCATGTCCAGGACTACCAGGTCACAGCTTCATCCATCTTTAGGACACTCAACATGGACATGTTCACCTGGGAACCTGGAAAAGCCCGGTTGGACAAACAGGGCAAGGTGAATGCTTGGACAGCGGGACACAGTGACCAGTCACAATGGCTACAGGTAAAGGATGCTTTATTGAACTTCACATTGTTTCTTTATGAAACAAACTAAATACTAACTTATGCAACATCCATTTCTCTCTATGCAGGGTCACATGTTTAATTGATGTATACATTTCACCAGAGTTTCCGTCAACAGCCTATTTTCCCTGCTGGAAAATGAGACAGTATTGAATTTAAAAAATGCATGTTGACAAAAACTCTAACAAAATGAGGTGACAGTTTTTGCCACAAATAAATGCAACAAACATTTTGACAGAAGTGAAATCCAATCATATCAATCATTTTGTCTTATAGACTGTAAGTACAAGTTAGTGTAAGTTAGCTATTTTAGCGGCATGCTCATGCTCAGTTAAAAAATATAACATCAGGTTAGTGTGCAAATGGTAATGACTTATTGATCTACTACTGCAGGTCTACTTTTGTTACCACTTTATACTGCATATATCTAAATAAAGGTGGTTTCAAGGACATTTAAAGGTGCGTTATCATTTATACTTTAGATTTGATTTGACTAAAATGTTGTGAAATACAGTTGACTAAAACAAAATGATAGCTGAATGAAGTATAACATAAAACTTAAATACATATTGATAAAAACAAAAAACTATTGACTAAAATCGCAGCAGTGCGATCACAAATCTCTTTTTGAGTGAACTTGCTTGAACTTGAGTTTTGACTGAATTATTTAGTCTCTTTAGTCTTTCTATTGTTTTCTTTTATAGAAGGTGACATTTAATGTATGCAACTGGCAACAAGCGATCTCAGTCAGTCAATTTACAACTCAGCTACCCTATATGTGTGTCTTTCTCTTGGAATTCATGAACATGTTTTACTCTTGACTTTACTGTTGGGAAAAGTTTGCATTTGGATCACTTCAAAGGCCTTAGAAATATTACTCTCTCATGATGCATCCCTATCTGACTGAATCTTCTAGCTGGAAATGTAAATGTACAGTATTGCAACTAGGCTTGTCCAATAATATTGACTGACAATTGTGATATTCCAATATTATCATAAAAGTGAGATGATGGTTCATATTGCTGGGTTTTTTTCCCGCCGATAATGATATCGGTGGGCGGGTGATGAAGTGTTGCATACAGCAAGCCCTTGCTAACTCAGTACGATCTGGAATGATTTCCAAGTTTAGCTTTTGGATTGCAAATATGTAGGGGGGGGGGGGCGCAAGGCATCTTTCTTTAATACTTTTATTATGTTTCGTTAATGCAGAACAGTAACAGCGGTGATATGTGAATGAGGCCAGGTTACAATTTCATTGATTGTATTGTATTAGTCCAAATTTTCATACTTCACACTTATTTGTGGAACATAGACATTTCCAATTTCCAAATGGTGCCATTGCCAACCTTATTGAATTCAAGTCTTATTTGTGAATTGATTGAAACGTACTTACTATGTACTTAGTACTGTCTTGTTGATATTAGGTAACATGTTATTTTAGTTGACTATTGGTCATGATTTTTAAATGACTGAATGAAATATATATGGCACTTTAACTTTAGTTTTATTTTGACAAATTGTTTATTTGTGAAATGCATTAAGTGGCAACACGGTAAAGGAATCGTGCTTTGTGTTCATTTATTCAAGTCTTACAAATTACAAACAGCTGCCTTTATTAGTATCGGTTGCCATTGCTATATATTTGGGTATTGGTAAGAAATTTGTGATTATAACACACAGTTATCCCTTGTTTATGGCAGTGTATTGAACCGTGCCACAAGTGGATGAGCGCTCATATCAAAGGCCTGAACCAAGGTTTTTTATCTCCTTCAAGGCAGCCAATCCCTTTGTTTTCATTGCAGTTTCTGATGGCTGGAAATATGTACTAAAATGGGCAGGCTTTTTGCCTCTGAGTGAGTGTTTGTATTACTTTCTTGTTGTTTAACAAGATAAGACCAGTAAGTTGTAAGAATTGCATCCATTCAGCAGCATGTCTTCATGTTAAGCCTTTTATATAAGCCCTGTTGTGTTGCTGTTATCCCTTTTAAAAAGCAGAAAATGCTGACTGCTTTTTTGAGTTAGACCTCTGCCCTTAGTTCAATCTGTAAAACGGATAGCATATAGGGAATGGTGATGTGGATCATCCTCCCAGGGTACTGAAGATCAGAGTGATTGCTTTGATCTATTAGCCTTTCTGATGCGCCCGCCGCTCCATGCATACCGCCTGCCCAAAAATGAAACTGTTCTATAGTCACACTGACTTATCTAGACGTTATTAGATTGGTTGGGCTTCAGTCAGATATGTTTTTGATTACGCTGAAAGCTTTTTATTGAGGTTGAGGTTCTGAAAGGCTGTGTGCCGAAAGAAACCAGTACTTAGGTAGGCCCCATCTTAGCTAGGGAGCTCGGTTGAGCAAAATTGATTGTTGTCGGTAAAGGAAAACTTGTCTCATATTACATGCTGTGCCTGCAGGAATCTTTAGACGCTATATAGTGGGACTGAGAAAATCGATGCTTACTGACAAGGAACCCGTTTGTGCACAGAGGCAGAGACAGTATCAGCTTTGACAGAGTAAACATAAATACTTGGTTATTTTAGGTGGTGGTATCACATTTATCCTTCCACTGCTGTTAAACCTTACTAATCAAGTAGTATTCACTGTTATATGTATTCAGCCTTAGCCCATCTGTTATCTTTGCAAATCATTATTTTCAAGCCACAAAACTAAATTAGTTTCAACTTTACAAATTAATGGAATAAATCATCCCTAATGACAAGTTAAGTATTCCAATTAATCAAGACACCCAGTGCTTCTCCTGCGCACTGTAGGCAACCATGCAGGCATTACATTTCAAACTTACCTTGAATTTCAACGCCACGAAGACATACCGAGTGTGTAAGTTTGTCTTGCAACAGTAAGTGCCCGTGGAGTTAGTTTGGCATGACAGAGAAACTGCGGCCAATCTGCAGCCAATCTATGGCTAAAAACTCAGCATGTCATGTTCACACGCACCGTATGATTGGTTGTGATGTAGTCTTAGGTTTGATCAAGTGTAGAATTACTACAGCTTCTGCTTGGACCATGGCAGCTGTTAAAAACAGCATCTCACGTCTCACTCATTGGACTGACGCCGTGCACACGGAGTATAGGTAGGACTACAAGGTTTATAGTCTGTCATTATGTAAAAATATCCCGTTACAATGTGGACACCTGGGGCTTATAGACAAGTAGGGCCCATATATGTAAAAATGTTCATTCTCTTTCAATCTGGTGGGTACGGCTTATTTTTTATGTGTGTTCAATAGCTTGGAATTCACAATAGTATATATTTAAATACTACTGCATAATCAGGTCTCTTATTTGTACAAATGGGGTATAAAAGTTGGAAAGAAATTATTATTATTTTTTTAAGTTAATTTCTCTTGGTGATGAATACCATAAATGCTGGCGTTTAAACCGCTGACTAGTAATTTGACTAGTATTACTACTAAATCATCTTTCTTCTTTTTGTTTCTGTGAGGGTTTTGTCATGAACCAGCAAACCAAACAGCAAGTCAACAGCACCACTTGATTCATTCATTTTCTTTGCCACTTATCCTCATTAGGGTCGCGGGCATGCTGGAGCCTATCAACAAGTACAACATCGCACGTATTTCCGTGTGTTCACGGAATTAAAGACTGCTGCAGTGTGTGCTCCACTGATGTGTGATACCATTGATTTTTTATGATTCGGTTCTGGGTGAAATTCAGGGTGGTTTTTTTTAGGGTGGCGATTTCTAGGTTTCTATGCAACAGTAGTCAATACTTTATCAACCAAAGAAGATTAAGTGTAGAAAATTAAGAAGAAAGATGGCAAGAATTTTGGTATGGAAGTTTGTAGACGACTTATTGCCACAGCTGGTCCAAGGTGCGTGTGGTTGGATTTGTCACGATCCGGGTGTTGTGCGCGTGACAGTTTAGGTTTTATGTGGGGTTTCCTTGGTTGTGGTGTTTTCCTGTTTCGTTGCTAGTTAGTTTTCAGTTGATTAGACACACCTGTTCCTCATTTGTGCTTCTTGCTATTTAAGTTCAGGTGTGTGCATCTTGTGTTTGTCGGGTCATTGTCATTTTGCCATAGGGTCATCGTTACTGTGAGTTCGGCCTTTTTGCCTTTTTGCCATACTGTCATCGGATGTCGTGTGTGCTTCGTGTTCCTGTTTTTGTTCCTGCCTCGCAGCTTTATCATTAAAAGACTCTTTTCCTGCACCTTACCTGGCTGACGTCCTGCTCGCTTCTTCCCCGGGGTTCTCGCTATGCTGCGCCGAGCTAGCCGAGCGGCTAGCCGTGACAGGATTGACGATGCATTGCCGAGAGCTGCTTCAGACACACACACACACGCACACACACACACACACTATAAAAATAATTTTCGGATAAGAAGAACTATTGCCTACATTGGTGAGTATCTTTATCCAAGTCTTGCACGATACAACATGCATTTGTATGATTGCCTACGTCAGTGAGAACATTTAAAGTCTTGGTAAGCACGACAAAACACAGTTTTTCGATAACGACCTGAGCGTTCATACTGCAGTCGCATCGCAAACATATCCGTGGATATAAACATATTTATATCCACATACGAATGAGACCTGAGTCGCATTACGAGCAATGAAATCGGAATTGACCTGCAGTGTGAACATAGCGTTAGGCTGAAGGATCAACTGATTAGATTCCAGTGATCATAAGTGTGAATCATCATAGCCTTATGTCCCCATCCCAGGAAGATGCTTAAGATGATTACAAGTGAATTAGCTACATATTGTTTGCTAATAACATAAGTAATATTTGTCCTAAATATGTGCGATGATAAAATCAGCATTGCAGGACAGCTCTAGCAAGTGATTCCCTATATGAATATAATCATACATTCCAAAGCTGATCATATTTTTCCATAACCAAATCAAAGTGTTGAAATTAGGCGGTGCCGGGAAGCTCTAAAATGTTAAGCAAACGTGAAAAGTGTGCCTGTCTGGGCCTTGTCCAAGACAGATTTATTTTGGGCTGCCAGGAAAGCAAATCATCGTTCAAGATGTTTTAAAGAAGAAAGCCGAAGCTTGTCTGACTGCATTGCCAAGTAGTGCAGCTGGTAGGAGAAGATTAGTTCATTATACACTTGAACACCTTCTTGCTGCTTTTCACTTTATTCGTACCGCTGTTAATATGCAACTGCAGAACACATGTTCTACAGTCTGTGCTATGAGGCGAGTTCATCAAACCTAGGTTATCTCTACAATCACAGCTATTCAAGCCATTTTGTCAATAGGCTTAGATGATATCTGGATTTATAAACTGTTGTTGCATTCCGACTCTCCTGTGTGGCGATCATCAAACCCAAGATACAATCCAGTAGTATTTTGTTTTTTGGTTGGTTGAACTCTGTCAACATTTCTTGGTTGACTACAATGGTTTTCATTATTAATATTTTTAATATTACAAAGGATTTGTCTAAATACAAATTGAATTGTGCGAAAACTGAAACAGTTTTTTCCATTAAAAACAATGTGAGTCTGGTAGACATGCTCCATTCAGCCCTTTATGCTGCCATTTCCCATACGATCATCCATGAGTGAGATCGCCCCATACCGATAACAATCACATGGATTAACTGTACATTGTTTATTTTAAACATGATGAACGCTATTGGCCAAGGCCACCATTAGACAATTCCAAGCGCCCTTGGTAAATATGTTTATTAAACAGTAACACACAAATAATGTTTGGTTGGAGACTAAGACATTCATCAACATAAGCATATGGCAATTATGTGTTTTGTTTTACGGCATCCCTAGAATCCGGGTTCATAAATGTGTTTATGTATTTATATGTAAATAATATCCTCTGTTCCTAGTTGTATTTATCAAAGACAAAGTCCCTAGGGATCTGCAAAGTCTCCAGATCAATTCAGAACAATGGAATAAAAAAATTGGGAAAATGCTGATTTTCTCATTTAACTCTCAATCAAAAAGGGATTCCACCTGAGACAGATCATCCCATCATCATGCAGAAGCTGAGCATCAAGGCTCGCCAACTGCCATAGTCTGAAATCAAATCATTGCTTTGTTTTTGAAATAGGAATATCTCGTTGGTATGCACATGTTGCGGTCTGTGCAACATGTGCAAGTTTCACTGCTGCAACAGGCCCTTATTTTGCCTATTGAACCGCTACAATAAATGATGTCATGTGATGCAACCCATCTGTTTATATGACATTTTTACACACAGTTTTGCGTCGATATTGTGAATTGTATCCATATGCTCAATTTAAAAGAGCAACAGCTGTCCCAGTCTCCCACTGATATGTGGTTTATTCAGCTCTTTTTGTATTAGCTGCATGTTTACACTCAAAGATAACATTCAGCAGCTGACACATCTGTAAAATAACATCTACACAATTTGAGTTACTGGAGGCAGCTTATGGGTAGCACAGCACTCTCTACAATTAAGAAAATGACATCCATGAGAGGGGAGTTTGGCATTGGAGTAAATAGCAGTGCCTCTCCCCCGGCACCCGTTTGACTGAGTTGAATATGAAAAAAGATGAGGGGTGAATAATACAAGTTTGTATGAGACAAACACATACAAGGTTGGACACTAGTGGGACAAATCAAGACTTAAGTACTTTAGCATCATGCCAGCCTGTAAGAACAGCATAGATTGTCTGATCACTGAAAATTAGTGACACACGGGATGGTCTGGATGGATCTGTGAACGCCTTAGATGCTCTCTAGTGAATACTTTTTGTAGCGGTATTAGCTTCTTGAAATATTGCTATTTTGAATGAAAAAGAGGCTGAAAAAACAGCCTCTAAAGTCTAGGTTCCCAAAGTGGGGTGCGCGTACCCCCAGGGGTACGCCAAATACAATAGGGTGTAAACAAAAACATATGCAAAACATTTGGTGCCAAACACTCACAATTACGAGTGCACCTGAACAGCTCACTCCGCGAATAGAGAGAAACGGAGACAGAGTGTGAAGTTGCTCATTGCTGTGTGTGCATCATATGGACAAATAAGTACATTTGGTGATTATTTTGTATATTAAGAGTTTTTCATGTTGAAGAATTCATTTGTATTGGTGTTCCAATCCTCATACGGCGCAGCGGGGAAAACCTGTCACTCTAAGTGGGGATTCCCCAAAAATAAGGCTATATTGTTGGTTGTATGTCTTTTTGTATTGAGACACTGCAGAGTTTCTTTTCAGTCGGTCACTAAAGCAGGTGCTTTAATTGATGAGCTCTTTCCCTCAAATTGAAGGACGTGTTGATCATTAAAATCACCGGCTGTAGTAACTGGCTGGAACGAAAACTTGCAGGGTTTTGGGCCTCCATTACACCAGTTTGACACCCCCGCTTATGTGTTTATGTTCAATTCATTTAACCATTTTCTTTGCTTGAAAATGCGTAATTTAGGCAAAAAATTTGCTTCAGCCATGAAACAGAATGCTTTATTCATTAATATATTTTTGAAAAACCATGATGAGACTGAAGCCATAAAATTAGGCACATCTGTATACAGGATTTCAGGGTTTTCAGTAAAGTCTGTTCATTGAATTTTCAGGAAATATAAAGTATATTCATTGAATTTGAACTTACATTAATTTAATGCCTGACTCGATATACAGTTATGTCAAATAAACCATCTGTTTGCAAGTGGTCACAAAAAGAGTAAGCAACACATTTACAGGAGCTGTGTCCCGTTTGCTGCAGAGACCAGAGGGACCAAAATTATTTAACGGGTAACTTATTACAGGTCAGTCTCTGTGAGCATGTGGCTGTGGGTTTTATCAGTTTGCTGATGTTTTTCAAATCCTCTTCATCGAATGATCACCTCAAATGTAGCACCACTGACGACAAACGTCTTTTAATCAGTAGAATTAGCTGGATGTTTTCTTCATCCTTTGACACAGGCGAAAGCCTTTAATTTTGAATCTCCTCTTAAATCAATATAGACAAAGCGTATCTTTTTAAAACACAATATCTGGCCATGAAATGCAAAAGCATCATAGCATAAAAGGCTTTAAATGTGGATTCTGGTCAAACTGAATCATGTCATTTTTTTTCCAAGGAACAAGATACAATTTGTTTTCTTTGCTGTGATTGTGAGCATAAGAAATAGACAGTAAAAATTATGACTTTAATCACTGAGCCATTGTCTGCCTTATTCAAACTTGATCCTGCAAATAACATAAATAAATAAACACCCCTTTTATTTGCAGCTGAATCCAGCATTTTAATTGCTGTCATACTGTGCTTGTCCACTTTGTTGTGAATCAGAGGCTGTACAACAAATAGTCACACGTTAAATTCTATTTGATGCAGCTGCAATTACGTGTATTACTGGCGGATATTTTTTTAACAAAAAAAAAGAGGAGAGGAGGTGTGCCCCGCCTCTCGCCCGGAGTCAGCTGGGATGGGCTCCAGCGTTCCCCCACAACCCTAGTGAGGATAAGGAGCATAGAAAATGGATGTATGGAAAAGAGAAGTATAAATATTAATTTCAGTTTTCTTTCTTTTTTTTGTTTCCTTCCCATTTCACTTTCAGTTTTGAGAAGTCCCTGACAGCATCAGTAAAGGCAAATGACTGACTATGAATCTAATACATTACTGACATTATGAGTAGGGTTGGGCATTGTTTGAATTTGAACGATTCTGGTTCTGTTATTTTTATCTAGTACATTCATCCATTTGTCCATCCTTTTTCTATACCGCTTGTCCTTATTAGGGTCGCGGATATGCTGGGGCCTATCCCAGCTGACTTTGGCAGGAGGCGGGGTACACCCTGGACTGGTCACTAGTACATACAGTAAACATCAAACTATTCAATTTTTTCTACAGAAATACATTTTCACAAAAGACATTTACTTTTGAAAAGTAATATACTTTGTTGGCGGCCTCAATTTTGGCGTAAGCTTTTTTTTATTACTCCCTTATTTTGTTAACACAAGTGAACATGATAGTGCTCTTACTGTGAAGGTTGGACGTGTTTTGTGTGAGTTGGGAAGGTTCCTTAAATGTTGCTAACAGAGACGGACTGTGACATGTAGGCAAAGGACTGGACCCCTAGATGCTGAGACAAGTTATTTATTTGGGTTTGTCGCCGTGGAACAAAAGGTGGTGGTGCTGAAATACTAACAAAAGGCAAGGCACCACAGCAAAACACAAAAATAGCCAGTGAGGCAGAGAAAGCAGCGAGAGAAAGCTGGTGTCGACGTTTGGTGCTTGCGAATACAACGACCAGCGTCTTCCAGCTGCAGCCCATCTGCTTAAGTACTCTCCAGCTCCTCCCCACTCAGGTGTGCTCCGTTGCCCCGCCTGCAGTGGGCAGCAGGACTCCTGCAGAGAGGAAGAAAAAAAAACACGCGAGAAAGGGCAGAGACTAGAGTGTGACAGTATCCCCTCCCCCCCCCCCCCCCCCCCCCCTTTAACGAACGCCCCCAGGCGGGCGACCCGGCTTCTCCGGGAACCGGCCATAAAACTCCGCAAAGAGTGCGGGATCCAGAATGAGCGACCGGGAAATCCACGACCGGTCCTCGGGACCGTACCCGTCCCAATCAACCAGATACTGGAAACCCTTGCCCGATCTTCTCACGTCCAAAATGGTCTTGACTGTGAATGCCGGGTGGCCGTCGACCAGCCTGGGCGGAGGAGGAGGCACCTCTGGAGGACTCAGGGGGCAGGTGACGACGGGCTTGACCAGGGAAACGTGGAACGTGGGGTGCATCCTAAGGGACTCAGGTAAGTGGAGTTGGACAGAGGATGGGCAAATCACCCCGTTCAATGGTGTAAGGACGGATAAACCTGGGTTGCAACTTCTTGGAGTCTGTGTGGAGGGGAAAATCCCTTGTCGAGAGCCATACCTGTTGTCCCGAAGAGTAGTTGGGGGCCAGCCGCTTGTTACTTTCCGTAGTCCGGACCAGCGCGTCCCGGGTGTTACGCCACGTAAGGCGGGCATGTCGCAGATGGGTGGCCACCGAGGGAACTGCGACCTCCGACTCCAGAGAAGGGAAAACCGGAGGTTGATAACCATATGCCGCGTGGAACGGGGAAAGACCTGTAGCTGAGCAGATGAAAGTGTTATGAGCATACTCAATCCATGTCAGGTTAAAAACCAAGAAGCCGGTTGCTGATGGCAAACACAACGTAAGGCGGCCTCCAAGTATTAATTAGCTCGCTCTGTCTGGCCGTTAGTCTGTGGATGATACCCTGACGATAGACTCGGCGAGGTGTCCAGAGCTTTGCAGAAGGCCCCCCACACTGCGGACGAGAACTGAGGCCCCCTATTGGAGACGACGTCAATCGCGATACCATGTAACCGGACCACGTGACGAGCCAGCAGGTCAGCCGTCTCCAAGCCAGATAGCAGTTTGGGGAGCGCGACAAAATGAGCCATTTTGGAAAAGCGCTCCACCAGAGTGAGAATGACTGTGCAACTGTTGGAGGGAGGGAGCCCCGTGACAAAGTCCATAGCCACATGGGACCAAGGACGGGAGGGAACGAGGAGTGGACGGAGGAGACCCCCCCGGTGTCTTGTGGGATGACTTGTTCTGCGCACAGACCGGACAAGCTGTCACGAAACTTCTGACGTCTGCCTGCAACGAGGGCCACCAGAACCGTTGGGAAAGGAGGTAGATGGTCCGGGAGACCCCAGGATGGCAGGCCACCTTGGAACTGTGCGCCCAACAGAGTGCGTCTGAGCGGAGCTTAGGCACAACAAACAAGCGGCCCCCAGGGCAGGCCTCGGGTGGAGTAACGTACTTCAGCGCATCCGCCACTCGCTTCTCTACCTCCCACTGCACCGCACCGACCACTCGGGGATGATCGTCTCAGGATGGTGCTCCTCCAACGGTGATGAGAACACCCTGGAGAGAGCTTTGGGCTTTCCGTTCTGGGAGCCGGGGCGGAAGGTAATAGTAAAATTAAACCGGGCCAAAAACGGTGCCCACCGTGCCTGTCGGGGGTTCAGCCTCTGAGGCGAGCGGAGATAGGCCAAGTTCTTATGATCCGTCAGGACGACAAACTGGAGCACTCCAGCCAGTGCCTCCATTCCTGCAGTGCCAGCACAACGGGCAATAGCTCCCTGTTGCCAATGTCGTAATTCCGCTCCGCAGGAGTCAGGCGGCGGGAGAAGAAGGCACAGGTGTGCAGCCTCTGGTCTCCGGAAGAGCGCTGGGAGAGGACAGCCCCCACGCCGGAATCACAAGCATCCACCTGGACAACTAACTGAACAGAGGGGTTGGGGTGGACAAGCACTGGTGCGGAGGTAAACAAAGACTTGAGTTTCACAAAAGCATTATCGGCATCTGGGGTCCAGGCAAACGGAACTTTAGTAGAGGTAAGAGGTAAGTAGAGGTTTACCCCACCCGGCTAAAATTCCAAATAAACCGCCGGTAGAAGTTGGCAAAGCCCAGGAATCTCTGGAGATGCCTCCTTGATGTAGGAGGAGGCCACTCGACCACGGCCCGAAGAAAAAAAAAACACACGCGAGAGGGCAGAGACTAGAGCGTGACACGGACTGAGCTAATAATAAACTTGCTGAGCCGTAGCTCCCGTCCTTTATTTACACCAAACTTATACATCAGGTAGCATCCTAAAACCCTCGGTTATATTCACATTAACCTGACGTCATTTATTGTTTGACATTCCTGATTCTGATTGCTTAGAGGAAGTTGGCACATCAAAGATAAGGTACTCTGTTATTTTCAAACCATGAACGTGTGACCATTAACCATGTTGATCGTGCACACTCCTTTAAATGATATCATTGTGTTGCAAATGTTGCACTGATCCGACCACTCTTTTTACAAAGTTATGCCAAACTTTTTAGCTGCTTCTACTTTGCTGGTGCTAGCCGGCCAGTTCCTTCTTCCTTGGTGTTCGCAACTGTTTCTTCCAGTTGGTAAAAACTTAACTATCTCAGGAGAATCGAAATGTTAGTCCCAGTTTGCATTGAAGATCAAGACTTGATTCACAACTCTAATTATGAGCATTGTAGAAATAGATGTTCTTACAAAAAAAAAAACATAAAATGGTGCTTAATCTTTCATCAGTCTTGCGTGGTTGTCATTGGATAGAAACAATGAAGAAATGTGAACAGTAAAAAAATCATAAGGCAAAAGAATTAATGAATATGTTTATATTAGTGGAATACTAGTGCTCTGTTGAAGAACTTTGTTGTATGGTATATACAGTATGTAGTGCATACTTGATGAAAATCAATGACTAGGTTGCCGGGTGAGCTACATTAATGTACATTGGCATTATTGTGGATTTTATATGATATTGTAATAAACTATAATATAAGGAATGATATTGTAGTGACCGAGGTTTAGTGTTGTGGTAGCTGTTTTGTTTTGTGTGGCCATGAACGCAGCATGTTGAGCACTTGTGTAGCTCTGGTGCATGTGTGAAGACCGCTACAATTGCTGATACTCTTTTGGCCAACTTTGCTGACAACATTAAAACACACACGTGGCTCACGGATCGGAAATCTCTGTAGGTGGTATTGTCAATTTCCGATATGTGGGTTACTTTGGGATTGGAACCTGATACTGGATTTAGTCAGTCCATGCCAACTGACCAGTGGCGGCTGCTGGTCATTCAAGGAGGGGAAGCTCATTTTTCTACATAATAATTGTGTTTATTTATATTTTACTATATGTATTATTTACATGTAAAATGATTCATATGTAAATTCTACCCTCCGTTCCTAGTTTAACAAAGACAAAGTCGCTGTGGATTAGTATAGTCTCAGGATCAGTTCACAACAACATTACAAACTTGGAAAATGCTCTCGTGGAGGGTTATGATTCACGATCGCTGATTGCAGAGGTCGAGCGTCCGGGCCAGCCACCTGCCCCATAGACTCCCAGAGATGCTGAGTGTCCGATGGGCGGGACAAAGCCCAGCATTTATCCAATGACTGTCCAGATTTGCACAGTGGAACAATCCACTCTACGCTCCCTCATCACAGTCAATAGTTCAGCAATCAACTGTGTGAAAAAAAAAAGTTCACCAAAAAAACCTGCCGTGGCTTTACAGGGATGAATGAGAAGGAAAATGTTTCAGTGACCTGTGATAAGTAGCTGATTTGGAACAAAAGATGTAGTCAGTGAAATTTACACACAGCAGTACATATTTCAACACTTGTTTTTTGACATTTTAAGGGAGCCGAGCTTCCCTTGCAGGAGCAATCACCACTGCTACTGACTGCTCTGTTATATCCAAATGTCATTCTTATGATATTGTCCCTTAAGAATATACAATATAATAAAAGGTTGCTGACATGTAAGGACTATAATCACTTTTGTGAAATACTGTATGTATTCTATAATTCTTGTTCCTTACAGCTATTACTTTCACAAAACAAGAGACCAAGTTTGGGTCCTCACTGATGAACACATATGTTGTTGTTCTGTCATCAAGATGTGACAACTGTGTAAAACATCAGTAGTCCAGATGCACACCGTCCGACATTCAACGTGTGTGTGTTATTATAAGGCACTGCGGATGGGGATTGTGGTCAAGATCATCAACAGACAGATGGGATAACAGCCCTCTAAAGGCTGGTTACCCACTTAGAGAGTCCTTTACTACAGAAGTCAGGTGCTGTTTTATTTAGGAACTGTTCTGTAAACAGAATTATGGAAATGAACCATGTTGACTTTTATGAAACTTGGCAGAAGAGTATTGTGGAGGATGGAAGAGAAAAGCCCATCAACTTTTGTTTGTTTTGATCCATTTAACAAAGTGAAAAATAAATTGGTGTTTAAATTGCCCTTGGCCGCTGTTTGTGTTTTCCTAACAGGACATTTAGGAAGGTCTTTACCGTATCTTTACTTGCATGTTGTAAATTTTATAAAGACTTTATTGCTACAGCCTCAATATAACTCTTCCTTGCCATGTTTTATCCAGTTTCCCTACAGCTAGTATGATGATTGAATTAGCTACCAAAGGAAATTATAGAACAGACTCCATCTGCTTTCACGGTTCACTTAGGTGGTTTTTAGCGTCCCCGGCATCAAAAGTGTCATCCTTTAACATTCCATACATGGCTGGAGGAGTCTGTGTAATGTTTCTTTCTTCCCTTTATCCAAGAATGGCATCTTATCTTTCTACACCGCATTCTGTATTTTGCTTGCATCCCTCACTACCTCCCCCTGGTTGCCTCTCAGCCAACTTGGGATGCACATATCGGTTTTATCTAGTGATGATGGATTCATGAGTCTGCAGCAGCACTAGCTCTAATCGGGAAATCTGCCAGAATAGTCAAAAGTACAGAGGCGACAGAGCCTTAATCGGTTTTGTTTATGTGTGTTGAATATCCCAAACATGTTGATGTTATGTACAGTACAAATAGCATCGCATGCTACAGACTAATCCAAGAGATCAAAATATGTGCCTAATTTCTCTGCAGGGATCTTAGCATCATCCTTTCCTTTATGTGTTACAGATTTGATTCCAGGAAATATTAGGCACTTAGACAGGCTTCTTATTGCTAATATCATCACTGTGTCCATCACATGCGCAGTCACTGTAAACATTAAACAGAGTGAAGTCTACCGGGTCTCGTACAAAGGAAGCACCAAAGCCATTTTTCATCTTCACTCATACTGACACACAATGAAAGTCACAGATGTTGTTCTCCTTGCTGTGAGAGCTTTAAATGACCCGCAGCATCATGGTTGATTTCCTTCCTGTTGGTGTTGCCATGGCCAATTCTCTTCATCTGTTCCTGCAGCCATTTCAAGTAAACTTGACAAGCTGAACTCAGGTTCCATCTGGGTTTTTTTTCTGCAAGCATGCTTAAAGTAGCTCTAACAATCCAGGCAGGACTGAAAATTGGCCCAATTGTTGTAGAAAATATGAATTGCATATTAGTTAAGAATTCACTCTCATTGTTAGGTCTAGTCACAAATGGGAAAATTATTCAGATGACACGCATATTGTCAATGTGTGAGGTAAACAACTGAATTCCATTGCTTTATGTAAAGAAGTAAATGATTATAGTACATTTAACGTAGGAGCTTATTAAATAAAAGATGTTCATAGTGAAGTCCACAATTGGTAAACTGAATGTTCTAAAAGAGGTATACTGTATTTAAAAACAGTATCACTTTGATCTGTGCTTCATTTTAGGCTCCACTCGCCATGTCATAGAAAGGCATTGCCATGAAGCATGGCAAAACGACATGTTAAATAATGAACATACTGACAAGCAGTGTTGGGAATAACACAAAGTAATTGTGTTTGTACTAATGCTTTTACTCCTTTTCACTAACGAGTATTCTAATGAATTACTATTTCAAACTTTACAACACTGTTACCGTTAGTGACAGTGAAATGTGACTCATTATCTAACAGCTATTATCTCCTCGCCGGCTTTATCAGAAATTATAAGCGGCATAGAAAATGGATGGATGGATGGATGCACAGAACAGAAACTCTAAATTAAAAGTGTTTTGGTTAGAGGTGGAGTATAACTTCATAGTAAGCCATGCAGTGCAAGGGTTCAGGTAGGAGAACCTCCATGATACCACAGCCACAAAAGAGAACGCGATGCAACTATAGTGTAAGTATTTTGTGGAGTAAAAACAGGCGTTTTCAAGATGGAAGTACAGGCACTACTTCAACGTCACTGTTACATGTGGTGTGTACATTATGTCCAAGTGCAAAGTGTTTGTCTGCGTTTGTTGAGAGTGAAATCTCAATAATTCATTTTAAGGTTATTATTATTTTAAGTTTTTGAAGGAAGTAGCAGAATAATTACTCTCCCTGGTAAATAGTTAAATTTATGAAGTAGTAACTCTGTTGCTGGAATTCAAGTGTTTTGGGTGGAGAAAGTAACTAGTAACTATAACTAATTAATTTTTACGTAATTTTCCCAGCACTGTTGATAGGACGATGAAGCAAGCGACTATGAAGTAAATGCATGCTACATGCCTGTCTGAGAGTCAATACAGCCATCTGATTCTTCCCACCCAATTGGAAAGCAAACCTAATGAGAATGTTAAGAAAGTGCAACATTGCTACAGCAACCTTTGCTAAATCTACTCAACTGCTAAATTATTACCTAACATTAGAGTTTGCTGATGTTGTTTTAGTATTGTTGCAACAAACCGTCATTCTTACATCTGGGTAGACGTAACAATCGGATCTTTATCTTTGATGTTTGGTTGAGTGATGGTCGTGATAGTCAAGCAGTTACTCCATGTGCAGACAATGTTTTCCCGTTTACAGACCAAGTTTTTATTAATTTATAGAAGCACAGATGTCACTATGAAACGACGTAACACGGAACGTTGTAAACTGCAGAACACATGTATATGATGAAAGACAATACATTATAGCGACATAAATCATTATAAATATGATCAGAATGATGAAATATATTTGAAAAAGCAACACAAGTTAATGTACTGTTGCAGTGTAATGTACTACAACAATTGTCTAAGGTTAAAATGCTGTATAGTAATCCCTTGTATTTCGTTTTATTGGTTCCAGACCCATCTGTGAGAAGTGAATATCCAAGATTCCTTAATTATAAATAGAATAGTTTTGTAGTTTCATACAAAACCAGTTTATGGCCTTCTAAATATGTTTTTACCATTATTAGAACCCTACAGACATGAAACAACATCCCTATAAATAGATAGATAGATACTTTATTATTGTGCAAGATAAATTCACAGTCACCTCATCAATCAATCATCAGTCATATTACAACCACCTTTATACTCATATTACCCGATATAATAGGTATAACAAGCCGACATAACAAGCCTAAATAAGCCAGTTAGAAGACTTGTGCTCATGTATATTGCTATAATGTGTTCCCTAAGAGAGCTAAGTGGAAGGCAAACAGGAAGTGACATCCGGGGTTCAGAGTTGAGTTTCAGCTTTGCGTGGGTAGCGCCGGCAAAAAGTAGCCTGTGTTTTTATTAGGGATTATTGTGCTTTCGTAGGCAGGGAAGAGAAGAAAAATGGAACATTTTGATTATTTTTTGAAATTGTACCACTTTTTTAATCAATAATTAATGGCTTGTTTAAGAATTCTAGCCACATTACGAAGTCCATAGTATGTCTAGGTAATGATATGCAATATTGCTCCATTCATTGCAAAGGCATAAGGAGAGGGAAAGTGGAAGTGTTTGGCACAGAGTGAGAAGGAGGGAGTGGATGTCTAATGCATAGTGATGTCCATGCCGTGTAAAACTGTTAATGTGCTTGCCACCATTCGCCACTGTGCTTTCTCCTCATTTTTATCCCTTTTGGCGGAGAGATGTTCCTTGACCAGCCAACCAGCTGACTTCACTATAATGCACCGCCAAAACAAGTCATGCTGCAATGTAACAAATACGCATATCCTCATGTCAGTACAAGTCACTCTATATTGAGTGCCTCCTTGGAGTCACATTTCACTATTGGCTGTCAGTCCTCTCACATTTCACAGAGACAATCTTCTGGCTGGTCAGGATCACACTGATTAGCATAAATCCATGAGATGCTGGCAGGGGAGGAGGCTCTACAGAAATGAGTCAGACTGCTGGACAAAATACATTCACTGTTCGAGTGTGGCCATTTTTAGTTTGACTCAGGTGCACTCAGACTGCACTCACCACGCCACAACACAGGTATCCCTCTTTTACCTGTGCATCGCTGGCTTGCACTCAAACTGTGCTATCTTAATTTCTTCCTTTGCATATTTATCTCCACCGTTTATTTCAAGGCTTTCCAGTGATTTGTATTGGAAAAAAGTGTAATTAATAACTGGCTGGAGGAACGATTGTACTCATTATACTGTATATCACATGTTTAGGTTGGGCAACCGTGAATGTGCTCGTGCCTCAAGAAGCTCACCAAAAGATTTGAGTTTGTGGAACTTTGGTGTGATTACAGTAATCCCTCGTTTATCATAGTTAATCGTTTCCAGACCCAATTGCAATAAATGAAGTAGAATTCCTGATTTATAAAATATTTGATATTTTCCAGTTACGGCATAGAATAGAACATATGGTTTGTAATATTATTAGAGCCCTATAGACATTAAATAACACCCCTATCGTCACCTTTACTCTTGTATTATTCATTTTTACACCACATTGGTAATACAAAGGTTGGATAACTGCAGGGACACAAGAAACAACCTCCAATGCATTCATTCATTCATTCATTAATTTTCTATACCACTTATCCTCATTAGGGTCACGGGGATGCTGGAGCCTATCCCAGCAGACTTTGGGCGAGAGGCGGGGTACACCCTGCGTCCTTGTCAGTCCGCAACAACGAGCCGAAGGACAACGTTCTCCGGTGTTGCCTGTTTGGACAAAACCTGCAAACTTGTCAACCCCTCGTTAGTGATAAGCAATAATGGTGCCCTTTTTGTGGGGTTGATGGTCCGTAACACCATCCTTTTAATGCTACAGTGACGTTAGTGGGCAGACATTTCTGAACTTTGCACTACGACTTAGTAGACTGCCCACCAAAGCGTATGCATCACACAGACAGACACACACACACACACACACACACACACACATTATTTCACCACCTGACCACATACAGTTAAAGCAGCACAGTTGTAGGGTGACTGTTAGCAATATGCATGCATGCATGCTGTGTACTGTATTTATAACATAGGAAAAGTGGGCCTCCTCTGGCTGCCCTCGCTGCATTAATCTGTTTATTCTGCACCAGCATAGCTATTTCTAATAGGGACACAAACGTTTCCCACCAGATCTCATGCTAATGAGGAGAGGGGATGAGGTTGTCTTTGGCTCAAGTGTACAAATGTTGCTCCTTTGTTTTCTGACAATACAAATAAGATCTCTTCTGCTTGTGCAACAAATTCTGTAGGAAATCACACAAGAAGCACAAACATCTTAGGTTTAAATTTTTCCATGCGTGAGAGAATTTTCTATTTCACCAGATGCTAAAAGAGAGTCTCATTGCAGAAGAGCACACAGGCACAGGCTGGGGGAGGTGGAGCAGCCTTGGTTTAACATGCTTATCTGGCACCTGGATTTAGTGTAGTCCATCAAAGTGCTGAGCACCTGCATTACAAAAGCTGTTTGGATTATCTGACCACTACCTGTGACAACAATTACAGCTTCCATTTCAAGTTTACCTTTGTTTTGATGGCAAACTTGTTTGATCAAAACTTGATTGTTTTGGTAGTACATCAGCCTGTGCAGCTGGAACAGAACCAAACTGATGAGACACAATCTTTTTTTTTTTGCTCTATTGTCCGAAGGCTTTTTTATGTTGGGACATTTTATTAGGAACACATGCACAATATTAATACTGTGCACTGTATTAATAGGACATGTCTACAGTTGTCCCTTGCCACTTAATGGTTAGAATTCCGCTGCTTCACTGTTTTTCAAAAGTACAACTCATGCTGTTTTGTGCATGAATCCATTAGTTAAAAAAATATATGCATATCAAAGCCACTTTTTTTTTCATAAATTAGCATTTTTAAGCATAAAAATCCCTAAATGAATTTAAATATTTACAGTGGTGTGAAACAGGTGTTGCCCCCTTCCCTCAAGTCATGAAACAAATTTGAAATTTAAAGACAACAAAATTGAACACAAAATTTTTTGTGTATTTTTTCTGTTAAAAACTCGAGTTTTTAAATGAAACATTTTCTTTTTAAGGGAGGGAAACAATCCAAAATCCCTGTGTGAAAATGTGATTTCCCCCTCTTTAAAAACTAAGATCTATCAGTCTGGAAAAGTTTACAAAACCATTTCTAAAGCTTTGGGACTCTAATAAACCACAGTGTGAGCCATTATGCACAAATAGTGAAAAAGTGGAACAGTGGTGAACCTTCCCCACAGTAGCTGGCCATCCAAAATGACCCAAAGAGCACAGTGACGACTAATCCAAGAGGTCAAAAAAGACCCCACAACAACATCCAAAGAACTGCAGATCTCACTTGACTCAGTAAAGGTCAGTGTTCATGACTCCACCATAAGAAAGATACGGAGCAAAAGCGGCCTGCATGGCAGAGTTACTAAACAAAAAACCCAGCTGAACAAAAAGTACATTGAGACTTTCAAACATTAAGGTTTCACTTTTGCCAGAATCACCTATTGATGATCCCCAAAATCTTTGTGAAAATACTGTGGTTTGACAAGACAAAAGTTTAACTTTTTGGAAAGTGTGTGCCCCATTATATCTGGTATAAAAGCAATAATCTGGCCAGGCTTATATCGCAGGTTCGAGTAATCTCACAACATCTCTTGTATGAGTTATCTCTTATATCGTATAGTTTGCATACATTGGTCAGACTTGGTTTTGTCATTGCAGCATCGTACAAAGTATGTAGGCTAGGCCAATTAGTTTGATCTATGGTTCTTCACTGATGTGTATATTCAGCAGAAGGAATGCATCTGCACGCTCACCTTTATGTTGCGTGTTCTCGCTATGCCATGCTTCTTAACTGTCCAGCTCCTTGTGACATCAAATCCAGTGCTGCACATTCTGCGTGTCCTATATACTTGTAGGTGGCCAAAATGTACAACAGTTACATTTTGGTTTATAGCTGTATAAATGTACCACCTGGATGTATAGATATGATTGATTGATATGACTCTTTTGTACTAGGGCCACCATGTGGAAAGATTACCAGGACAACACTCACTGCGTTTTTCATTTGAAAGACCTTTTGGATAGTCTTTTTTGTAAAAGCACTTGCAATGTCTTATTGTAGTTTTTCCCACAATACTAAATTACAGGTCTTGAAAGGAAAGCTTCCCACTTATAATGGTATTTTTGTCTACATTGTTCTTAATGATATATTTAACTTACATTGGGCAAATAGGCTGCGATTGACTGGCGACCAGTCCAGGGTGTACCCCGCCTCTCGCCCAAAGCCAGCTGGGATAGGCTCCAGCATCCCCGTGACCCTAATGAGGATAAGCGGTACAGAAAATGAATGAATGAATGGGCACATAGGGCAGTGGAAATTCATTGAGAATATAATATTGTTCTTATTGATTTAAGGTTACAGTTTATTTGGATGTTACTTTCAACTTAAAAGGGAGGTGTGTACAAAATAAAATAACACATTTCAAAGCCCTGAGCATTGTAACATACAGTATTATTCGCTAGAAACATGTAAGAACCTATTAAAAATGAAGCCAAATGAAAACGTCTGCACCTTTGAAGCTGTAATGTCAGTTCTGTATTGCTTAGGTGAGCCTATGAACTCACCCTTTCTGTTCAATATCTGTAAAAAAATTAAACTGAAGTTCTGCAACAGTGTCTCTATTCAAATAAATTCTGAACATGAAAAGGTGAAAATGCTGACAAGCATAGAATCACATTTTTGCATGCCTGCTGTTTAACTCTGTTCACTTGAAAACTTTTCCAATTTCTTCTTTTTCTATCTCTTTTGTCACATGGCTCCTCTCAGGTGGACTTGCTGGTGCCTACCAAGATCACAGGTATAATCACACAGGGAGCTAAAGACTTCGGCCACGTGCAGTTTGTTGGCTCGTACAAACTGGCATACAGTAATGACGGAGAGCGGTGGAAAGTCTATCAAGATGAAAAGCAGAGAAAGGACAAGGTATGTGGCTTTCACCCTTTAACACCAACCATGTGCATAATGCATTCATACTGCAGATATGCATGCAAACAAAAAAAAACCCATTGAAATTTTAAACGTATCCATAAGAATACAGTAATTCCTCACCACTTTGCACGTCAAATTTCACGACTTCACACTGTCCCGGTTTTCAAAAATAAAAATTTTACGTACTTTTTGTCTCAGTTAATTATTTTCAAGCATTAAAATGGCTCAATGAACGGAAATACAAATATAAGGCACTCAGAAGACGCTTTCAAAGACATTGTGATGATATATAGTATACTATAACTAGGTGTCAGTAATATTACTATAATGTTCGGTGACATACACAAGCACCTGACTTGATCGCAGAATCAAGAGGCTTTTATTGAAGGTGTGAATTATTTCACAACGGGTACAATCATTTTTAAGCTACTATTGTGTCTAGAACCCGTGCCAAGCTAATGCTGAACTCTGAACCCCCAACCTCACTTCCTGTTCGAACCCACTCCCCTAGCACCGGAACACATTTATAGCATCACATATGAGTCTTATGTATGCCTTAAACTGCCTATTTACTCTTATGTATGTGAGTGTAAAGGTATTGTAACTATAGAGGTGTTAGTTCATGTCTAGAGTGCTCTTATAGTGTTAAAAAACATATTTATAAGGTTGTTAACTGCGAAAATATGTCATTTATAAATAAAAAATCCAGCTTCATTCACTTATCGCGGCTGGATCTGGAACCAATTAACCACGATAAACGAGGGATTATTGTACTATATACAATTAAGTTATGAATTATATTAGTTTATAGTATCGCACCATTAAGGTTGGGGACATCCCAGATAAAATAAATTATTAACAGAAAACAATTAAGTAAAAAGAGAAGTGTGAAACTGATTGTCCACTCCTTACTATGTCAGTTTTCTTTAGCAGCTCCTTATCTGAGCCTCAAACTGAGCTTGCCCAGCCTGTCATATTGCCTGTCTGCTTTAACATCAGATAAGACTGTTGTGTCAACCAAGCTTGGCCAGTCCTGTTGAGAAAATCTTGTTTACGGCCCTTCAGCAGAGTACACATGTCCCTTCCAATCGGGCTCAACATCAGAGACAGTGCGGGGCTGTAGCCGCCTCTCGGGTGATAGGAGGAGGGCTGCAGCCGGAACTAAAAACCTTTGTCTTTCAGACACTGTCTGCAAGTGTGGAACTGTTTACTTTTCTCACTTATTGACAGATAAGAACTCCCTCTTCAGATTATTTGTGTTTGGGCGACAACATGGCAATGGAAAATTAAGATAATCTTCAAGACCTTTTCAAATTGAACAAACAGTAATGATACACTGTTTAAATCAGTCTGCCTTAGCCTGAGCCTAACTTTAGAAAAACCTGTATAAAATAAACAATTTTTGTCGTATCTTTGTCAAACTTGAAACCATTAGGTAAGGACTGTCATACAGTCCATACCACCAAACTAGTTATTTTGAAGGCAGATTTTTTTCTGAAAAAGTATAAGTGAACCACAGAAATCCCTCTCAGTGTATTCAAACTTCTGTCAATCAGTGTCAGTAGCACTTAAATTGTGACTGTAGGGGATAAAAAATGTAACTAGTTAGCTTTCTAAAGAACCCAAAGCCATGCCTCTTCTCAAATGGTTCAAAGACATACCCAACAAAGACATACAGTACAGTACCTCAGATTTACATTGGGGATGACTTTACTGGCAGGTTAGCCAATAAAAATTCCTGAATACGTAAGGGTTAAAGTAATTAAACGTCACACCCCATTTGATTTGCACACCGTATTTGTTGATTAACATTACATTTGCACATCAAGTTGAGTTCTGCAATCCTTGTTGCCCCGTGTTACAAACATTCCCCCTGTCATACTGTAGTCTTTACTGAAGATGTAACTGCCCCATGCAACGCAACGTGAGCCTTTGCTTTTCCTATGTTTTTTTTCCTGGTTGTGGAACTGTGTATCGACTCTCTCGGCAGGGTCCTCTATAAATTTGTTTCTTGGGGGACCTGAAAGAGAGGTGGACAGAAAGTGATGTCTGGGGTTCAAAGTTGAGTTTCAGCTTTGTGGGGGTAATGGCCGCAAAAGTAGCCAATGTTTTACTAAGGATTTTTATCAGGCATTGTTCTTCCTACTATAAAACCTACAATGAAAACCTGTTGTTCCAACAATTAAGTCTAATCCTTGTCTGCCTCACTGAAGATTACAGCAGTAGTGATTGCTCTAAGACTGTAAGCTTCCCCTAAAATGTCCAAAAAAGTGGTGAAATGTGTAGTGCTGTGTGTGCATATCATTGACTAAATATGCACTAAAATACCTTCATCTTTTGTTCAGAATCAGCTATCAGAATGACCAGTTGAAAAGCTATCAGTTTATCACAATTAACTGACACAAGGTCCTTCTCGGTCATCCCTGCAGCGCCAGGGCGCTTTTAAATAGTCGGACATTGAGCATCCACGTGGCCGGTCAAGGATACATGCTGGGCCTTTCCCCGCATGTCAGACACTCAGCGTTTCTGGGGGTTTATGGGGGAGTTGGCTGGCCCGGACACTCGCCTTCTGCATGATGATTGGATGATCTGTGTGAAGCGGAATCCCTTTTTGATTGACAGTGAAATGAGCGAATCAGCAATCTTGAAATATAAACCTCCACTGGAGCCTTTTGCAGGTTTTTCATTTCGTTGTTCTGAACTGATCTGGAGACTTTACCGATGCCCAGAAAGTTTGTCTATTTTAAAAACGACTAGGAAGAAAATGTAGAATTTACATATAAATAAACAAACACATTTATGATGTTGGGCCGCACGGTGGCTGAGTGGGTAGCACGTTGGCCTCACAGTCAGTGTTCGAATCTCTGTTGGGCATCTCTGTGTGGAGTTTGCATGTTCTCCACGTGTGTGGGGGGGTTTTCTCCGGGTACTCCGGTTTCCTCCCACATTCCAAAAACATGCATGTTAGGTTAATTGGCGACTCTAAATTGTTCACAGGTGTGAATGTGAGTGTGAATGGTTGTATGTCTGCCCTGCTATTACCTGGCAACCAGTCCAGGGTGTACTCCGCCTCCCGCCCAAAGTCAGCTGGGTTAGACTCCAGCATACCCGCGACCCTAATGACAATAAGCGGCATAGAAAATAGATGGATGGATTTATGATGTTGGCCGAAAAGAAATGAGCTTCCCCTCCTTGAATGACCAGCAGCTGCCACTGCAGTACAGTAACACTACTGACACTTCCTGACCACTGTTCACTGTCCACATTTCATTAACGTCTTTGAATGATTCTTTTGAATGCCTCTTATTTGTATTTTATTTCATTTAACCATTTTTGTGCTTGAAAATGCTTAATTTAGGCACAAATGCATGCAATTTGTTTCAAACTGCATTATTTTTTAATAACAATAGGCCATATTCAACCACAAAACAGCATGATCCATTAACTGATATATGTTTTTTTTAAATCGTGATAGAGTGAAGCTGTGAAGTTTGAACCGCGAAGCAGCAAAGAACGACCGTAATGGCCAGATATATTTTGTATCCCTAACAGCTGGACACATCTTCTGTATATACAGTATGTTTGCATATCTACTATACCTGACATTTTTTGGAGGACTATACACTTGTGAATATCCACTGATATCTGTTAAATAATGCTTTGATACTGCCATCATAGATTTTAAAAGGTAACAGATAACAGCTATTTCTTTCAGCATATAATCCCGCATCCCCCGTGTTGTTTTTTGCAATACACTTCAGATCACAACAAGGACAACCAGTCAGCTGGAGAGGTTTGTTTAGTGGGACTTTGAAGAATGTCAATCAGTTCGTACTGACTCTGAGCCAGGGGACCTTTCACACGTATGATTCATCAAGGTGTTTTCCCCCTTCACACAGCTCAAGTTGCCATTAATGCCAGAGGACACATTTGACTGTTGGACTCCTGAGGCTCCTCGTGCCATGCCAAAATAGTGGACTTGACAGGGATACACAGTTTGTGTGTGTGTGTGTGTGTGTGTGTGTGTGTGTGCGTGTGTGTGCGCGTGTGTGTGTGTGTGTGTGTGGATGCCTGGGTCCTTGGTTTGGGCATAGTGTTAGACGCTTGTAAGTATTCTTCTCAGCTCCCGCCTTCAGCTCTTGTGTGGCAACAGCTGCAGGCGGTTAGATGGAGATTTAGAGAGGGGCATCTGTCAGAATACAGATGCTGTCAGTTGGCAGCTCACTGGAACTCATACTAGTATCTCCTTACAGAGTCCATACCTTGTTTGCGTTTTACAATACATATTATCATGATGATACAATGCGTGGGCATATCACACTTAATTAACTAATCAATCTAGACTTTGTGTACAGTAGTGAGTACACCCCTCACATTTCAGCAACCGTATCTTCTCATATGAAACTTTTGTACTCTACAACCAATAGTTGGTGTACAGCTTGGAAAGTAGTATGGACTATTTGCTAAAAATAAGTCAACACACAGCCATTGTCTATATAGCTGAAAAACACAATTGAGTACAACCATAGTGGTACCTGTACTTGTCAAATAGACAGGCAGATCCACCTGTCCTTGTCATGTTCCTGGGTTTTTTTGGTGCTTTGTGTACACTGCTCTCATACTTGTGGTAGTGTCATGGGCTGGGGCTGCATGAAAGCTGCCAGCGCTGGGAAGCTGTGGTTTATTGAGGTAATTATGAAGTCTTGCATCTACTGTCACATTTTGCGGCAGAGCATTATTAATAGAACGAGGATTTTTGTACAAGACCCACCTGTAAGTTACCTGTGGAGTTAATATTTTAAATGTGCATTCAGGTAAAGGTTCGTTTAACGGCATGCATGATAATGGTCTGGACTACAGTTTTGTTGGACTTTTCCCTCCATATAATCTAAATAGTTTGACTTTTGGGGCTTTCAACTTTGGCAGTTTCATTATTGACTTTTGGCTACTTCCTTAAATGGTTGTCAAAACTCTTGACTTCTGCACTCCCGCACAACTGCACTTCACTGAGTGCCAATATTCACCATCACTTGTTAAAGTCAATCAAGACCAAGTTATTAATTTTTGTGTAATACTGTTTCATCCAGGTGACACAAGGTTAATTAGCTTTTGCAACCTTTATTTTCATGTACACTAGGTCAGAAGAAAAAAGAATGTGAGGTTTCACTCAAAAAAACTGCACATCCAAACTATCATTTTACCACATTTCTGCAGTTTTGGATAAACATTTGGAGTTAAAGAAAGATAATGTCAAAATGCAGTATCACTTTTGTGAATATTTTTTAGCTGTGTCTTAGTGCTGGAGTGCCGCTTGATCTTTCAGTGGAGACATGAGTTTTCCAGTGTTTCTAAAGGAGGATGATGAAGGAAACAAGCAGATAAATGTGCCTGACCTGGACTCCTGACCTCAGCAGGAGGTTTAAATAATTGACAATGTAGCATTTCCAGAGGCACACATGAGGCCTCTCCTGACAATGTGAAGCCACAAGTCCACCAGCCACCAAAATCAATACTTGGGAGCAAAGCAGCTCCAAGGTCAGTCTGGAGGGAGTTGACTACTGTATCTATTTTTAAATCATATTTTTTTAAACCCAGTCCTCTTTACTCCAGATTGCAGATCCCCAGAGAGTGCAAATTGGTTTGCAATTAAGGATTAAAATTCTGTCTTCCCTAAGGCTAATTAAAGATACTCAGTTGGCTGATATGTGGCTCCATAAAAAACATTTTATAATGTACATTCAATCACAAATGCACCTTTAATAATAATAAATAGAACTCACGGTCATCATTCACCGTTGCCGACAGTACTGTATACCAATAAGTTAACACTGACACAAAACTATTCCATTCGCATTAAAACAAAGGGTAATACAGCTTGTGTGAAATAACATTGTTTACAGACTCTAGTGAGGAAGTCTGTCAAAGCAGGAGCAACATGATGGAAAAAAATCTAATGAGAAAAGACGTTTTTTCGATCAGACATAAGAAAATAATGAACGCGTACAGCTCTTACATGATTTTATTTGAGTCGTAAACACAGCAACACTTACAGTAAGCAAGAAAAACAAAGGGAATATGTGAAAAACAAATAAAGAGTAGGCGGCAGTGTCTTGATACTACACTCAACTAAAATGTAAAGGCATCACTTTTGTTTTTGCTCCCATTTTTCACATGCTGAACTCAAAGATATATATTTTTTTCTATGTACATAAAAGGCCTATCTCTGTTAAATATTGTTCACAAATCTGTCTAAATCTGTTTTAGTGAGCATTCTTAATTCATCCACCTCACAGGTGTGGTACATGAAGATGCTAAATAGACAGCATAATTATTGCACAGTAGTGCCTCAGATTGGCCACAATAAAAGGCCACTCCAAAATCTGCAGTACAACTGTGCTGAGACATGTTTGGGGTGATCTGGATTGGCTTACAAAGTATTTGAGGCAAATGATGGTTGCACTTACACCATCCCCCGACACCCACGATACAATTAAACTGAGTGTCCACAATGTCATTATTTTGGTCGTGACACAAAGATCGGCCAGTAAATTGAGAGATTTGCCTTCCAGCTCAGCTTTCTCTTCTCCACGATGGTCCAGTACAGTGACCGCATTACAGCAGAGGCTGTGTGGATCTGTCTGTTGACCTCACGCTCTGACCTTCCCTCCCTCGTGAACAAAATTTGAACTCCTCCACCTGGGGAAAAACCTCACTCCCAAGAACCATGGCCTTGGATTTGGAGGTGCTGAGTCACGTCGGAAAAGCTTCACACTCGCTGCAAACCGCCTCAGTAAACGCTCACGGTCACAGCCCAATGAGGCCATCAGGACCACATTGTCCACAAATAGCAGAGAAGAGATCCTAAGACCACCAAACTGAACCCTCTTGATGCCTTGGCTGTGCCTGTCCATCAAAGTTATGAACAGAATTGGTGAAAAAGGGAAGACTTGGTTAAGGTAAACATTAACCCGAAACAGGCTCTATATACTGCTGGCAATGTCAATTAGGTTCCTGCTCCAAATGGCACGTATTAGCACACCGCCAATCCCATACTCTTGGAGTACCCCCAAAGGAAGCAGTCGAATGCCAAGTCCACAAAGTACATATATATGGTTGGGCAAACTCCCACGTACCCTCCAGTACCCTTGCAAGAGTGTAGAGCTGGTCCAGTGTTTCGTGACCGGGATGAAAACCACATCGCACCTTCTTCAGCCGAGGTTCCACTAATGGTTGTACCCTCCTCTCCAGCACCCTGGAATAGACTTTCCCAGGGAGGCTGAGGAGTGCGATCCCCCTATAGTTGGAACACACCCTGCGGTCACCCTTCTTAAAAAAGAAGACCACCACAACGGTCTGCCAGTCCAGAGTTGCTGTTCCCGTCTTCCATGCAATGTTGACGAAACGTGTCAGGCAAGACAGTCTGTTAACATCCAGGGCCTTGAGGAACTCAGAGGAAAACTCATCCACCCCAGGAGCCTTGCCACTGGGGAATGTTTTGATTACCCCAGACACCTCAGCCATGGTCATGAAACTGTTCGCCTTCATGCTCTCAGAGTCTGCTTCCTCTTCGAAAGGTATGTCACTTTATCCTGTCCCCACTGTAAACATTATAGACCGGGCACTGCCTCCCCTTTCTGAGGCATCAGACGGTTTTCCAAAATCTCTTCACCAAAACCATGCCAAAACCTCTTTGAAGCCGACCGATGTCCTCACCGAACTCCTCCCACATCCAAGTTTTTGTCTTGACCACCACCGAAACCGCGTGCCGCTTGGCCTGCTGGTACCCGTCAGCTGCTTCAGCAGTCCCACAAGCCATCCATGCTTCATCGGACTACCTGACGGCAGCTCTGACCTTCTGTGTCCACCATCGGGTTTGAGGCTTGTCACCACAACTGGCACTGACCGCCCGCCCCAACTCTGACCAGCTGCCTCAGCATACAGCCCATTTGGACATGATGTCCTCGTCCTCCCCTGGGATGCAGGTGAAGCTCTGCCAGAGGTGAGAGTTGATGACTTGACGAACGGGAGATTCTGCCAGACAAGGTGGTGATTCACGGAGGAGTATACCAGATCATATTTCTTACTGATCAGAGATAAGTATATGATGTCACTATTCTTGTCATTGTTATATGGTTTCTATGGAATGGAAACAATTACAATGCATAGCACCAGGGAGTGTCAATGATCAGCTATTGTGACATTGAATAACGCTAACATTGAGTAACGCTGACATAATTGCTATAATCATTGGACATACATTTCAGATGGCGTGACCATTACACCCACACACTCAATGCTAAAATAAGACTAAGTGTTTAAAAATTTAATATTAAAATCTAACCTTTCTTGTTAAAAAAAAACAATACATGGAGCATTACAATCCATACACATCCATACACTCCAGTCATCAGCATTTGCCTGGGTTTGGCCTGCTGATTTTTCTTCCATTTTGCACAACAGTGAGTCCCGCTACATTCCAATTAAACAGACCTAATCATGTCTTTTTAATTGGAATGATCATATCTTTCAATGAAGCTGCCCCTGTTGATTCATTTCATTTTAATATACTTCTCCTGTCAATTCTCCTGTCAATTAAGCACATGCAAACACAAAGCTCCATCCTGCAAGTTTGCAGCCATTACTTGGACCATGCACTGTTGTTTAGGGGTTTATTGCAACAAAAGTGGTTCATAAATTAATTATAATACTTAATTTAGCCTCCCATTTGCAGCCTGGATAGTTCAGTTATGCACTGCACCAAGTGTTATGTTGATTGAATGTTTATGTTACTCAGCCAATAACGGGGATTATTTTGGCAGGCAACAAAGCTTTTGTTTCATGACAGAAAAGGGTGGAAAATAAATACATTACAATGCAGACAAACACAAACCACCTAATAATTAAGGTGAGATTTCCAACTGTGCCACCCCAGCAACATGCTGATTTAGAGTGCACACCTCCAGCAAGGCCAAAGTGTAAAAACCTTTCATTGAGTGTTGTCATTTGTGGTTGTTGCTGTTCAACCAATAAAAGAACACCATTATCAGATAGCATATGTTACCAAGATTGACGGGTGACCAGTCCAGGGTGTACCCCGCCTCTCGCCCAAAGTCAGCTGGGATAGGCTCCAGCATACCCCCAACGCCAATAATGAAAGGCGACAAAGAAAATAGATGGATGGAGGGCATACGTTAACAATAGTTACAGTATATACAAAAAATATATTAGTAATATGCAAATATATTAGTGCTGTATATAAAAAATATAGCAATTATATTCTGTGTATATATTTTTGTTCTATAGTTTTCACAATTACAAGTAAAACTGCATAAAAATTGTTGTAAATTTTCATTCAACCTATTCATTTTCTATGCCGCTTATCCTCTAGGGTCGCGGGTATGCTAGAGCCTATCCCAGCTTGCTTTGGGTGAGAGGCGGAGTACACCCTGGACTGGTCACCAGTCAATCGCAGGGCAGACAAATAAGCATTCACACTCACATTCATACCTATGGACAATTTAGAGTCGCCAATTACTTAACATGCATGTTTTTGGAATGTGGGAAGAAACCGGAGTACCCGGAAAAAACCCACGCACGCACGGGGAGAACATGCAAACTCCACACAGAGATGCCCAACGGAGATTCGAACCCAACGTGCTAACCACTCGACCACCGTGCGGCCCTCATTCGACCTATTCATGTCTAATAACTGCTGTCCATGGCTGTCTCTGAGTTTTGGAATTGTTCAAATAAATTCATCAAAATTTTGCTCTGTAAACTGGTGACTGGCTCGAGAAGTAGTTACAGTGCGGTGTGCTTCAAAAGAATGTGCATCTCACTTAGAGCAACATTACTCTGTGACCATAATTGAATATAAGGATGGAATTGTAACGTCTACCCGGACTGTATTTTATGTATGATAATCTGATCTCTATAATCTCTAATCTGACCTAATCCCTTGCATTGCACTACTACAAGAAACGTTCGTCCCTTGTGTTTGCAGGTCTTTCAGGGCAACTTTGACAATGACACACACAGAAAGAATGTGATAGATCCACCCATCTACGCTCGCCTCGTCCGGATCCTTCCCTGGTCGTGGTACGGCAGGATCACTCTGCGTGCAGAAATACTGGGCTGCACAGAGGAAGACTGAAGTCCTTAACTTGACCTCCACCCCCCATTTCCCCATTTTACGGCATACTGGAGTATGTCACCCAGTCGTGGAAAAATAAACTGTGCAAAAGCTGTAAAAAGAAATTTATTCCCTGTAGATTTTTTTTTGACTTGTGAAGGGTCGCTATTTTTTGTTTTGTTTTGTTTTAATATACTTTTTGTACATTAACTTAATGTTTTTTTTTCTTATGCTAATTAATTTCTTATTTACAATGTGCTCTGTGTCTTTTTATTGTTCTTGAGAACTGTAATATACAGTATATGTGAAGGCTCTGTCCAGGGGGTGGGTCTCACTGTGGCTTTGCCATAGAAAATATTGTACAGTGTCACTTTTTAAACAAACTGTCCATCATGTTGCATTGGACGCGTGCGCGCACACACAAACACACACACACACACACACACCATGACATGCTGTCACGTCAAATGTCAAATTGTCAAATATTACTAAAATATAATTTTTACATTGATAACTACACTTTGTCAACCCAGGCTTTCACGCTAATCCACGCTTGCATTACTGCTACAATCAAAACACTATAGTCTTCGTGTATTATACAGTATGTAAAAGACTAAAACATTGCATGGTGCGTGAATTCAAGAAAAAAAAAATAGAAAACCACTTAGAATGACAAATCAGTCAAAACCTTAAGCCCTAAAAGTGATGGCTTTAATTTAGGGAACTGTTTTAATGTACATTTTTGAATGGTTCTGAAACTTGACCAGTCACTGCAAAAAGCTCAGTGAAATCGATAAATATTCATGACCATTCATTCATGTGCAGATATTGCAGCACTGACACTGAGGCTTAGGATGTTAACATTTCTGTTTTCATTTAATCACAAGTGTTATTTTCAGATAAGACATTTTGTTTACATTTTGTATTTATTTTGATGATAAAAAAAAAAAGTCAGACTCCTGAATCTCATTGTAAACTGATCAATTCCGAATCTCAGGATATACCGTCTGTCACTCATAAAACCCACAAATGTATACTTTTAGGCCACTTATTTTAATAAGCGACATCTGCGCATTATTATTTAATGACGGCGTTCAGAGATTAACAGCTGTAATGACACATTCCCGTAATTTAACCATTGAATTGAGAAATGAGAGCTATTATAGATCCATTATATATAAACATATGGTGTCACACGTGCAATAATCATGGGAGCAGTTCAACATACACTCTTGATTCAAATATTTAGTCGCAATAAAATATACTGCTGTTTTTCCATTGCACAATGCCAGCCTGAAATAGTGCCTGGTTGTACCAGCTTTTGCCAGTGGAACAGCGCCAATAGCGAGCATTTTCGAACAAAAAAGAACACATTTATAGCAACACACACAAGTACGAGTCATGTCTTAAGTGGCTTATTTACTCTTACTGTGTCTATTTTATTGGGTCAGATGAGTGTAAATGCGACCATTGGGGTGTTGATTCATGACTAGAAGGCTCTAATAATATTTTAAAAAACACATTTAAAAGTTTGGAAACAGGTTTCATATACTCTTGACTACGATAATATTCAATATGTGGAAATGCACTTCTTGGACACGGCCGGGTCTGAAACCAATTAACTGTGCTAAAGGAGAGATTTCTGTATAGCCATGTGGAGCAAAATAGGTACAATGCAGTGGAAAATAAGCAAATATGCCAATCCCATCTGACAAATCTTGTTGGCTTGGTTGGTTACCTAATGACATTAGGTGCATTCTTGATAATTATCTACAGTGATGACAACGAGGTCTCCTGCTTGTACTATTTATTCAAACTTTCTTGTGCCTCTCTTGACTGATGAACTTTAACAAATGTAACTACCAATTTTTTTCATATTACACAAATGAAACACATCCAATTTGAGATGGAAGTAGACCCTAAAATGGAAAATGATAATCAAACAGGGGAATAAACTCTTTAATTTAATGCTTCAAGATCAACAAATGATGACATGGTTGTTTTGTTTGCTTTTTATTTCAATTTGGGGAAGCAAAACGGAAAAGAAAAAAACTGGTTATCGCCCTACTACCTATACACACAAATATTCCACTTTTTAAAGATCCTTGTTTCCTATTTGTCAGTTCGATAAATGCCAATTTCAAAATGTACGCATGGGCAAATCCATTTACATCCAAATCCTGTCAACCACATTGCTTGTGAGCAGACAGGATTGCATGACGACTTTGAAATGTACAGTACATGAATGTCTACAGGCACATCATGTTCTTGCATCACAAACCTTTTACTTTTTGTACTCGCCATCGATTGTCTTGTGCATTGTACACGTACGTCAGAGGTTGGTAAAAAAAAAATAAAATCGTCATCTTTGTCTTTGTCTACATCTACGCCTGAGTGTCCTTTTAGAAAATGTATTTACAGTACGATTAATGATGGTTATGTTCAAGCCAGCAAAGGAACGTCAGAAGTAATGTACGGTTATGAAATAAGAAAAAAATATGCTTAAACTCAAAAACTCAGTTCAGTTTGACAAATAAAAACGTGAAAATGCTGTGGTTGTGTTTTCTTTCAATAACTGTGGCAATCAGTTTCAAACATTGATTGTGGTTTTTCTCCTAAAATACACAATAAACAATTTAGCAATTACAGTCGTTCCTCGCAATTTTGCAATTTCTATGGTGCCACTGTGTCACAGTTTTTCAAAATATGTCTTCTTCTTTTCCTTTCGGGTTATCCCGTTAGGGGTCGCCACAGCGAATCAATTGCCTCCATCTAACTCTGTCTTCTGTATCCTCTTCTCTTGCGCCAACTACCTTCATGTCCTCTTTCACTACATCCATAAACCTCCTCTTTGGTCTTCCTCTAGGCCTCCTGCCTGGCAATTCAAAACTCAGCATCCTTCTACCAATATATTCACTATCTCTCCTCTGGACATGTCCGAACCATCTCAGTCTGGCCTCTCTGACTTTATCTCCAAAACCTCTAACATGTGCTGTCCCTCTGATGTGCTCATTCCTGATCCTGTCCATCCTGGTCACACCCAAAGAGAACCTCAGCATCTTCATCTCTGCTACCTCCAGCTCTGCCTCCTGTCTTTTCCTCAGCGGCACTGTCTCTAAACCAAACAACATGGCTGGTCTCACCACAGTTTTGTACACCTTTCCTTTCATTTTAGCTGAAACTCTTCTATCACACATCACACCCGACACTTTTCTCCACCCATTCCAGCCTGCCTGCACACGCTTCTTCACCTCTTTTCCACACTCTCCATTGCTCTGGACTGTTGACCCTAAGTACTTAAAATCCTCCACCTTCTTTATCTCTTCTCCCTGTAACCTCACTCTTCCACTTGGGTCCCTCTCATTTACACACATGTACTCCATCTTCATTCCTCTCCTTTCCAGGGCAAACCTCCACCCCTCAAGCTTCTCCTCCACCTGTTCCCTGCTCTCACTACATATCACAATGTCATCTGCAAACATCATAGTCCATGGAGATTCCTGTCTAACCTCGTCCGTCAGCCTGTCCATCACCATAGCAAACAAGAAGGGGCTCAGAGCTGATCCCTGATGGAGTCCCACCTTCACTCGGAACTCCTCTGTCACACCTGCAGCACACCTCACTACTGTCTTACAGTCCTCGTACATGTCCTGCACCGCTCTAACATACTTCTCTGCCACTCCAGACTTCCTCATACAATACCACAGTTCCTCTCTGGGCACCCTGTCATAAGCTTTCTCCAGATCTACAAAAACACAATGCAGCTCCCTCTGACCTTCCCTGTACTTCTCAATCAACATCCTCAAAGCAAATACTGCATCTGTTGTACTCTTTTTTGGCATAAAACCGTACTGCTGCTCACAAATGCTCACGTTTGCCCTTAGTCTAGCTTCAACTACTCTTTCCCATAACTTCATTGTATGGCTCATCAGCTTTATTCCTCTGTAGTTGCCACAACTCTGCACATCTCCCTTGTTCTTAAAAATGGGCACCAGCACACTTCTCCTCCATTCCTTAGGCATCTTCTCATTATCTAAGATCTTGTTAAACAACCCGGTCAGGAACTCTATTGCCACCTCTCCTAGACACTTCCATACCTCCACAGGTATATCATCAGGACCGAGTGCCTTTCCATTCTTCATCCTCTTCAATGCCCTCCTCACTTCTTCCTTACTAATCTTTGCTACTTCCTGGTCCACAACAGTCACCTCTTCTACTCTTTGTTCTCTTTCATTTTCCTCATTCATCAACTCTTCAAAGTACTCTTTCCATCTTCCCATGACACTACTGGCACCTGTCAATACCCTTCCATCCCTATCCTTCATCACCCTAACCTGCTGCACGTCCTTCCCATCTCTGTCCCTCTGCCTTGCCAACCTGTATAGATCTTTCTCTCCCTCCTTGCTGTCCAACCTAGCATACAAGTCATCATAAGCCCCTTGTTTGGCCTTTGCCACCTTTACTTTCACCTTACGCTGCATCTCTCTGTACTCCTGTCTACTCTCTTCAGTCCTCTCAGTGTCCCACTTCTTCTTAGCTAACCTCTTACTCTGTATACACTCCTGCACCTCCTCATTCCACCACCAAGTCTCCTTATCTACTTTCCTTCCAGATGACACACCAAGTACTCTCCTACCTGTCTCCCTGATCACAGTAGCTGTAGTTGTCCAGTCATCTGGAAGGACTTCCTGGCCACCCATAGCCTTTTTCAACTCCTTCCTAAATGTCACGCAACACTCCTCCTTTTTCAGCTCCCACCATTTTGTCCTCTGCTCTGCCTTAACCCTCTTCATCCTTCTCACCACTAGAGTCAACCTACACACCACCATCCTATGCTGTCTGGCTACACTCTCACCTACCACTGCTTTGCAGTCACTGACCTCCTTCAGGTTACACCTTGTACACAAGATGTAGTCTACCTGTGTGCTCCTACCTCCACTCTTGTAGGTCACCCTATTTTCCTTTCTCTTCTGGAAGAAAGTATTCACTACAGCCATTTCCATCCTTTTTGCAAAGTCGACCACCATCTGTCCTTCAGCGTTCCTCTCCTGGATACCAAACTTGCCCACCACCTCCTCATCATCTCTATTTCCTGCACCAACATGCCCATTGAAGTACGCACCAATGACAACTCTCTCACTTCTAGGGATGTTCTGCATCACTTCATCCAGGTCTGACCAGAATTTCTCTTTCTCCTCCATCTTACATCCTACCTGTGGAGCATACCTACTAACCACATTGAACATCACACCTTCGATTTCTAGCTTCAGGCTCATCACTCTATCTGACACTCTTTTTACCTCCAGGACGTTGCTAGCAAACTCCTCCTTCAAAATCACCCCTACTCCATTTCTCTTCCTATCTACACCTTGATAGAACAGTTTGAACCCTGCTCCTAAGCTTCTAGCCTTGCTACCGTTCCACCTGGTCTCCTGGACACACAATATGTCTACCTTCCTTCTCTGCATCATGTCTACTAATTCTCTACCTTTTCCTGTCATAGTTCCAACATTCAAAGTCCCAACTCTTAGTTCTAGACTCTTAGCATTCCTCTTCTCTCTCTTCCTCTGGACACACCTTCCTCCTCTCCTTCTTCGGCCAACAGTAATCCAGTTTCCACCGGCACCCTGTCGGTGAACATCACCGGTGGCGGGCGTTGTTAACCCGGGCCACGTTTGTCATTTGTCTGATTCGCATGTTCTGGTTTGGCAAAGTTTTACGTCGGATGCCCTTCCTGACACAACCCTCTGTATTTATCCTGGCTTGGGACCGGTACAATAAGCCCCGTTGCGGCTACATTTAATGGTTGAATATGTAATAACATATATTAGTCAGACAATATGCAAGAACTTTCTAAATTAACCGTTTCCAAGCAAAAAAATGGCTAAACGAATTAAAAAACATATATAGTGGAACCTCAAGATACGATTTTTATTTGTTACGCAGGGGCCTTTATACAGTATCTTGGAATTTTTGTATTATGATACAAGATTTACCTAATAAATGCCCTAAGTTGTTCCAGCCCCTCGAAAACAGTTGTATAAAGTGTAAATATTGTACCCACCCAAAAGAAATATGTTCATTAATGACAACACTATCATTTACATGTGCATGAATGTTAAAAAAAAAACTGAGACAATAACAGAAGCAATGAAAAATAATAATAGTTATGAAAAATGATAGTAACTTCAAGGAAGGTCAGCTGGATGGCAGAGGAGGAGGAGTAAACAATGTTTTGACAGATGGCAGAAGTCATGTCAGTTTACATACTGTAACTTCATTTTTTATGAGTAAGTATATTACATACTAAACTTAACACAATGACATTTTTATTTTACATTTTAACAATGGATGGGACATTTTCGGTACGCTGTTCAAGCGTCAAGGGACACCCTGGCGTAGCATCACTGGGGATGCAGGGATGAAGAGGGATGATAACCAGGATAACCAATGGGAGGGTAGCATCTTCTTCTTCTTCTTTGGTTTCACTGCAGTAGGCATTACTAAAGTGCATTACCATCCCAGGGGAAAGCAGCTTTCATAGCTTGTACATTTGGTGAGACACACACACCAGACTTAAACACGTTACAACAGGCTTTTATTACAGGTTTGAATGATCTCACAACAGGCACAATAATGTCTAATTAAAAAATTTGGGCTTTTGTTGGGGCTGTAATCCATGACATGCTGTGAACCCCTGATGTCACTTCCTGTCTCTCTGCCACTCAGCTTCCTTAATTAAGGAACATAGTTATAGCAACACACACAAGCATGAGTCTTATTTTAGAGGTGTTAGTTCACATCCAGAGGGCTCTAATAATGTTAAAAACCATATTTAGAAGGTTGTAGACCGTTTTTTATGCTCTAACTACAAAAATATTCCATTTATAAATATGGAATCCTATTTCACGGAAATTCACTCATCACAGCCGGGCCTGGAACCAATTAACTGTGCAAATGAGGGTTTTCTGTAATTCTTTAATAGTAAATGCTACATATTTGGCCCTCTTAAGTTAAAGCCACATGAATATGCATGTTAATAGTTTCAGTTGAAATCCATTATGGTGATTTATTAAGGCAAAATAATAAACACTGTCTATACACTTCTGGACCTTACTGTATGGTTATACATGATGGGTTTGACACAGTTTGTCAAGTGGACCTGAGCAAAGAAAAAATGTCCTCCTAGAAATGGGAGCCTTTCCATCCAGATGGTGGTGCTACAGATTTGGACAACATTACATTTGGCAGCGCCTCACCACTTATCCTTAAACCACCAAGTCCAACTCAATGTGCTGAAACTATTTGCTTTAGCAGTCAAGAAAGATGAACAGAATTTTCTCTGAATATTGACCTCAGCTTGGCGAGGCTGTAGGCAAGCCGCTGCAACAGTGAGAGGTCACAGCAGATTCTGAGCTCACTGGCTCCTGGGCTGTAGCATCATGTTTGCCCTCTAGAGAAGCCAGAATGTCAAACTGCTTCTTTAAATCACACATTCCAGGGCCTAAAAAAAAGATTTACACTCTACGTGTTTGCACAAATTGATGTGTGCTGCTACTGCAGTGTTCTGAACCACACATGTATAAGATATCCGTGTTTCATGCAATAAAATGGCCATGATTTGTTGGATTTACACATGCTTAACGAGCTACAATAAGGAAGGTCATATGATTGCATTTGCACAATTCAACGTACCCGAAAGGAGTGGGAAAAAGTAACTCTTCTCACCATGTGTTTACCATGTCGACACAGTAATGTTTATGTTTACATTTTGTCAATGTTTGTTGTTTAAGTTTCCCTATGTTCTAATTGGAAATAGAAAAGGAATAGGGAAAGTGTAGCAATATCTAGAGGTTAAAATTATGACATACGTAATCAAATTATTTATTTATTGTTGTTAAAGGGTTTTTTTTGACAGCTCCGAAAAAAGGCAATAGCTTATTGAAGTGGTTCTCAGTTATTTTCTGTCACGCCCCCTAGGGGCTAAAAATGTTGTCGCGCCCCCCCATTTGAAATACTATGACAACTGATAATATGTATTTACAAACAGAATTTGAAACCAGGAGAATGCAACAAAATGGAGAGCTGTGAAGTGCATTCAAGAGTCAAATGGCATTTAGAGTATAATACATTTCGACATATTGGCAGGTTTACACATATATTAAAAGTACTCCCTGGTTTTCGCCCGCCCCACTATTTGAGAACCACCAGCCTATTGTAATGTTCAATGCATGTTGTATAATGTTTGATTTAAATTTGCATACCTGTTTTGCTTTTTTTTGCTACACTATCATTATTTGATTTCATTTTATTTGTAACATGAACAATTTAAAATCGTACAAATTAAAAACATTAACACAAATAAACATCAAAACAACAGAAAGAAAAAAAAGTTTGTCATTTGCATGTTCAAAATGAAGTGGGAGAAGTTGAACCATATCTAGTTCCTCCCTGCAACTTGCATGAAGCATACCTAATTAATTTGCCTGCTTACAATTAATATTTTTGTAACAATAGGCACAATAATCACAAGAAAGAAAACGCAGATATATTAAAACAAATTACATATTAATCAATACAAGAATAAATAAAGAAAGAAATACACAGACAAAGAAAAAAAATAAAAATAACAATTGAAACTACAGTATGTCAACCTTCAGTGATATTCATGTACTTGCAACCTAATACCTGTTAAGGTTCATCATTTTATACTTTTCTTACACCACTGTATGTTTGAATATTGTTTCAATTTGTCCTTCAGATCATTCCAAAGTTTCACCCTATAAACATAGGAATATATAGGAAATACATTGTCTATTACCCACACAAACAGCAGAAGAATGTACATAAATCATAACATCATCAGATAATACTTGAATCAATTCAGAGAGCCCTTCAAAGTAATCGCAATCTCAGATTCTTGGATTAATGTCGAGAAGAGCACAGACCTTGAACTGGAAGGTTATGAAATAATCTGCATGAACAGGAACAACAAAAGTGGAGGAGGATGAGTGGCTGTGTACGGGGACAAACATCTGAACTGCAAAATGATAACGAGCATGTCATTTGATGTTGACAATAATAAGTATGCATAATCATTTAAATCCGTTTAGAAAAAGGCAAAAATATTCTAAAAAGTTGTCTTCCATAAACGGAGATGGAGAAATATGTGTTTTTAAAAATACCCTGCTATGTGTGGACAAGGCATCGGATTCACCGTTATATTACTCTTGTATTGATTATAATCAGCTATACATTTTTAGACCACTCAATTGTGGAGAATCACGAAACAGTCTTATAAACATAAACAATGCGTGAGACGTGGCCACCAGCAAAAGGATTGCCTCACATGCTCCATAACTTGCCATGACTGCAGCCGATCTCGGACGCGGTACTTATCTGTGCTTGGAAGCACATGGTAATTATTTAAGGGGAATTGCACAATTATTGGTAATTGGACTGAAGTTTAGGACTTGTGTTTTTTCATTGCACACAGAATTCAACCAAACTTATTTTGGTTATGAAGTAGTTTAGTTAGTTCCAAATCCACATTTAACTGGTGTGAAAAAATGGAAATAATATATGGAATGTAAAATATTGATCCTACCAAATAAAAAGATTAATCATTGAGCAAGTCTTTTTTTAGTCTGTGTCTAAACAATATATATACAGTATGTGACATGATATTCTGTTGACTTTATTTTTCCCACTGCCTTTCAGCATGCCTGGGAATCTAATGTGCTCTTTTACACATTAGAAAATACTGTAGGAATACCACTTTAATTTACTTGGCATCCTTTTTTTAGAATGTAAGATTATTATCTAAAAACACTCAACAAACATTAACTGCAGAATCAAGGCAAATTTGTATACTGCATCGAATTGTATCAAACTGTTGTGTTTTTCAAATATATCGTTTTGGAATCGCATCGTAACCTGTGAATCTAGATGGAAGTTTCCCACTTTCCCGAAGATGTGTCTATGCTATATTTTCCCTCGGACATATGTGACACAACTTTTTTTCTTCTAAAATCAGGACTTTGAATCTCGTAAAATTATGGAATTTTTTCCTGTGAAATTACGACTTTAAAACTCATGAAATTACAACTTTTTTTCTAACAAAATTACGCGAAAAAAAGTCAAACTTTTTTGTAAAAGTCGTAATTTCCCATGTCACTGTGTCATACCTGTCTGAGGGAAACTATCGCATTTTATTTATAACTAGACAGTAAAATAGAACAGTTGGGCACAAAAAGACATTAGCTTGGGTTAGTATCATAATTAGGATCATCTCAACGTTACCCTCACGTACCCCACCCCTTCACACAGGCCCCCCTTTTCATAGCTGTCTCAGGAGGAGGAAACTTTTCTCTGGCTTCAGACAAGCTTTTATTTATAACGGGACAGCAAAAAAGAGCAGTTGGCCACAAACAGGTTAGCATGGGTTAGCTCAGAGGTCGGCAACCTTTACCATAAAAAGAGCCAAAAGAGCCTCTACCAGGGAAACAAAATGCTCGGGAGCATTACATTACAAAACGTATAAACTTTTAAAAACTGTACCTTTTCTAATGTTACCTTATAGAACCACAACATTTAACAAACAAAAGTGCAGCTACACGTGTAGACATACTCTGAGCTATTTTTAACACTAAACTGATTTGTGTAACATTTAAAAAAAAATAGCTAAGATAAAAAAAAAGTCAATCAGAGTTGATATATCTGCATATCAGTGTTGTTTGCTCAATACCGGTTATTTCTGCACTGAATTGTTATCAATAACCATTTTATTGATCATTGACTGTCTTTGCAAAGAGACATTCTTTTATTTTCTGAATAATTTTAGCCGCACAGTGGCTGAGCGGTTAGCATATTGGCCACACAGTCAGGAGATCTGGAAGACCTGGGTTCAAATCTCCGTTGGGCATCTCTGTGTGGAGTTTGCATGTTCTCCCCGTGCGTGCGTGGGTTTTCTCCGGGTACTCCGGTTTCCTCCCACATTCCAAAAACATGCATGTTAGGTTAATTGGCGACTCTAAATAGTCCATAGGTATGAATGTGAGTGTGAATGTTTGTTTGTCTATATGTGGCCTGCGATTGACTGGCGACCAGTCCAGGGTGTACCCCGCCTCTCGCCCTGGGATAGGCTCCAGCATCCCGGTGACCCTAATGAGGATAAGCGGCATAGAAAATGGATGGATGGATTTTCAGTTTATTTTTTTAATTAGAAGAATACATGCTCTGGTATTTTTTGAGTGATTATGTCTTGTATTATCTTCCCATCTCATGTACAGCCCAATGTAACATTCAATTTTCCTCCGCTTATCCGGGTCCGAGTCGCGGGCGCAGCAGTTTCAGTAGGGAAGTCCAGACTTCCCGGTCCCCGGCGACCGCTTCCAGCTCCACCAGGAGGACACCAAGGCGTTTCCAGGCCAGCTGTGAGACATCGTCCCTCCAGAGTGTCCTAGGTCTTCCCCGGGGGCCTTCTCCCAACTGGGCATGCCCAAAACACCTCACCAGGGAGGCGCCCGGGAGGCATCCGGACTAGATGCCCGAGCCACCTCAACTGGCTCCTCTCGATGTGAAGGAGCAGCGGATCTACTCTGAGCTCCTCCCGGATGGCCGAGCTCCTCACCCTATCTCTTAGGGTGAGTCCAGCCACCCTACGGAGGAAACTCATTTCCGCCGCTTGTATCCGCGATCTCGTTCTTTCGGTCATGACCCATAACTCATGACCATAGGTGAGGGCAGCCCAATGTTGCCAACTTGAAATAAATCTGGAGACTTTCCAAAATGTATTTTCTCAAAACGACTAGAGAAAAGACTTTTCCTGACGTCGTTGGGAACGGGGGATTTTTCTGGTCTTTGCATTTATCATTCATTCATTCATTTTCAATACCGCTTATCCTCATTAGGGTTGCGGGTATGCAGGAGCCTATCCCAGCTGACTTTGGGAGAGAGGCAGGGTACACCCTGGACTGATACTGGTATTTGCATTTTTCTTCACCAAAATAATAATTTATTGACAGTTCGTAGAAAAACACCCAGCGGTTAGAGCGGCACTTCCTGAGTAATCAAGCTGCACCATAAGAGAGCGGTCCGGGCACGGTGTGGGAGGACTACCGCTGTAGTTACAGAGCCGAATAATCAACATCTAATGTTAAACTAACTTTACCACGGTGTATTAGCAAACATAAAAGTGAAAGCACATGTTGTTCTGAGCTGTGAGTGCACAGTTGTTCAACTGCCGCTGCACATAACCTGCCTCTCTTGGAGTCCCAATCTCAGCGATTAGCGTGTCACGGGTTGTGAGCACATAGCTACAGCGTACTTCTTGTTATAAAACATATTTCTAATTATATTGTTTTATTTTACTGCGCAGTAACTTGTTTCAGACTCAACTCAAAACCCACACCTTTTTTTCTCTCCCACAAGGTGAGCCTCACTGATGCACTAACCTACCTCCCCCTCCCTTGCTCATCCAATCAGCAATCAGAAGACAGTCTAGATGCATTCACAGATTTGGCAAAAAATCACCGCGCTTAGCGCAGGGAGCCGCAAAAAGAAGGCCGAAGAGCTGCATGCGGCTCCAAAGCCAGGCTGCCATCCCCTGGGCTAGCATCATATAACCGCTACTCTCTAGTACCCCTCCCCATCCACATACGCCTCTCACTTCCAGCAATCCTTTGTCTTGTTAAATGATTGCATCAGTCTTTGTATGTTGTACCTTTCATTTTTAGGTCATCTATAATATTTGCCATGTTCCTTGATGTCTTTTTGACAACAATACTTTGGCTTTTTCCGCTTCTGTTTAACTTGATGCAGATTTTGCAGCCCTAAGTGTTTTGAATTTTTCACTGCTTCCTTAAGTCACATGCTTTCTGGCCAATATTGCATTATTTTGTTGGCAAACTTTATGATGATTACAGATGTGGCGTCGGTATTACTTCTGTACTTTGGGATAGATGTCTAATTGTTGTTGACGTCCACTCTTTTGATTGTACAAAGTAATTTATTGCTCTGTTGAAGCTAGGACAATTACATCTTGTTCTCTTTTGTTTTCAACCGCCATGGGTTAAAACCTCAGTGTAGTGCTGAACACAGTCATAATCACATCTTTGATCCATCTTATCCAGTGTACTCTTAATTTGCTCCATGATTTGTTTTATTGTGTCATCCTCTTTCTTGAGAGTTTGACAGAGTGCAGTAATTCCTCCCTTACAAGTTAACCAAGATTATAGTGATTTCATTTTTCAATCCCTTGACGTTCCAGTCAAGATTTTTCATTGCCTTCTTATGTTTTTCTATGAGACTTGTTGATTTTTATGCACTGAGAAGAGAGGATCTCTGCCTTTTGGTTAGTTTTCTCGTTCTCTAAGCCCTGTATCTGCTGAGTTTGCCCCTTGCAGGATTCTTGTATGTCCAATTTGATCTGATCTGCTTGTGTGTATTCCCTTTTGAAAAGTGCTATTAGATTTGTAGCTAGCGTTGCAAACATTAATGCCAATGTTTCTATTATCTCCCTTATTTTCACTTCCTTCCATTAAGAAAACGTTATCATCATTAATTCTTTTTGTTTAGGGTGAGTCACAACAAGCACGTTGCACTTTGTTGTCAAAAAAAAGTAGCCATCACACTGCGACAACCTGCATTGTTTCTGTGCAACTTCCTGGCCATCCAGGTCAAGATGATTGTCAAAGATTGAAGAAAGGGCAACAATTGTCTCTGGCAGGTAGATGTTTTGCATAATCACTTCAACAGAGACATAGTTGATTGCAAAATGTGGCTTGTATAATTTTCATTCATATTTGCAGCCGCTGGCAGCCAAGGCGTATTGCCAGGTCTTGCAAGAGAAATAAGTGACTGGCTCTCTGAAAACCAGCCAAAATCAACAGGGAACTTGGGACTTTGGAAGCAACTTTACAAAAACCCCTCAAAACAACAGGGAACTTGGGGAGTTGCAAGCATCTTAACAAAAAAAAAGCCCAAAGTTGTGCAATAACAAGGCAATGCCGGCAAAGCTACTTTGTTTATATGTGACGTAACGATTCGACTGGAAAAGCCAAACCCTTATTCATGCTGGAAGAAACATAAGCGCCATCTAACGTTTTGAGAAACACACAGCATATGGCCAATAATAACATTTGAGATATACATAAACAGGGATGTCATACTGAGGTGTGCAAAATGGAGAAACCTGATTATTTCAGTAATCTGACTAATTTAGAGCATGGAAAAATATTGACTACTGTATATAAGCCATAGGGTTCAAAGCATATGAAAAAAGTAGCATCAAAATCCCAGAATATGCTTAGTCTAAAGTTCAGCAGTCAACAACTGCTTTCTATGTCAAGAAGTGAAAAAATAGATACTGAATTAGACCAGACTATACAGTATAGACGGAAAAATTATTCCAATTCCTTGAACATCGATTTGAATGTGCGTCTTTGTGAAGAACTTTTCAGCTCAGTGTCAACATACTACTGTATATACTTTTTTTACCACACAAATTCATTTTTTTCATTGGTGTTCTTTGTTGTTTCTAGTCATAATGCCTTGGATTGGTTTGGCATATTGTATATCTACACATCAAAGTGGCCCCAATTTGTCTGTCTGCAATATCAATATTTTTGAGAATTTTAATTATCGGATAATTATCTGCCAGTTGATTGTATTTTCATTTCCATGCTCCTCTTAAAAAATCATTTAATAATCATAACAGCTAATAGAGGGGGTTTTGGGAGAAAAAAAAGTTGTTACGCACAAAAACCTTAACACCATAGCCCAAAAACCGGGGTGCAGATCCTTGTACTGTTGCAACCTTAGGTTTTCAACTGCCGTTTCAGGTTTTTACCAACTGCTGCGTGACTCTATGTTTACCATCGTTATATTGAACATGATGAACTTGAACTGCCTATCGTAGTGCATGACAATTTAACACAATTATCTTCATTGTGTGAGTTTCCAGTAAACAAAAGCTAAATTAGGAAAATAAGCTCCCAGACAGATAACATTCTGATCTTGATGTCTCCAACCTCGGTATATAAAGGTGCTCTAGAGCCTTTATCAACAGCTCTCCTATCTAGGTCGCAAGCAGAGCAACAGTTGGCACATTCCCACATCACACTTAGACAGCAGATGTTAGACTTTTAAAAAAAGGTTGTGAACGCAGGCTTAGAGGAACAGAATAAACACTATTTAAAAATGCAAGACTAAGTGACAGGCTGCATTGAACTGGAAACAATACAGTATTATTAGTGAAGCTGATTTTACATGTCTGAAAGCAACAGTGTGATAGCGAGGAGTACAACAACACATCACGATGTACTTTACCAGATGGTAAAATACTGTACCAACAATAATAATACAGTTCAAAACACTATTATCCCGATTGTGCAATTTAAAAAGCTCAAGTAGCAGCATACAGAAAAACCGGATAAGAACAGATGGAACATCTGTGTTCTGTAACGTGGACATCTTAACCATGGAAACCACTCAAACACATTGTGTAGTGCATGTGGGGGTCATGTAGGATCCTGTGAGCAGTGCGGGTTATTTGCTGATAAAGGCTCTAACAGGGTGTCCGAATTTTTTTTTCTGGTAATGCTGAGGATAATGCTTCCAATCCTGCCGAGTAACTGAATATAAAACCACGAGAAGAAAGCAATGTTAAAAGTGTGGTAGAAAGTCATCAAAACTTTTTTGTTCACTCCAAGCAAACTCAGCTTCTTCGAAAGGTACCCTCTCTGGTGACACCTTCTGAGGATTTATTCCGTGTCAGAGGAAAACCTTAGAAGGCCATCAAATATTGTGCCCAAGTAGCTATACTCTATTGTATATTTCTATATGCAAGGAATTTGAATACACGCCCCAGCAAGCTGCTGAAGCTGAAACACCGCATTTATCCACTGACAATTCAATTCCGCATAGTGGAAGAACCCACTCGACGCTTCCCCATTGAAGTCAGTAACTGCGAACAACCACCGTGGCGCTGCGGGGATGAATGATGATTTATTCCGGCCTACATCATAAATGTGTTTATTTTTAAAATGTAAATTCTATCCTCCTTTCCTGGTCGTTCTTAACAAAGACAAAGTCGCTCGGGATTGGTAAAGTTTTCTGATCAGTTTGTCCTGAGGAGCTCGGCCATCCGGGAGGAGCTCAGAGTAGAGCCGCTGCTCCTTCAAATCGAGAGGAGCCAGTTGAGGTGGCTCGGGCATCTAGTTCGGATGCCTCCCGGGCACCTCCCTGGTGAGGTGTTTTGGGCATGCCCAGTCAGGAGAAGGCCCCCGGGAAGACCTAGGACACGCTGGAGGGACTATGACTCACAGCTGGACTGGGAACGCCTTGGTGTCCTCCCGGTGGAGCTGGAAGAGGTCGCTGGGGACCGGGAAGTCTGGACTTCCCTACTGAAGCTGCTGCCCCCGCGACCCGGACCCGGATAAGCGGAGGAAAATGGATGGATGGATGGATGAATAATAGTGAACACGGTTGAAACTGTGACTGTTAACGGCGGTGTTCAAAATGTCTTTTGGACCAAAGCTTGTTTTTTGTTTTAATGCTGACAATGTTATTAGCTGGCATATTGATTTTTTTCTTATCACGATTGCGAGGTTGAATATCGTGCCTACAAAACACGTGCATACAAGAAAAAGCTTTGGAAGAAGACATGGTAAGCTTGTTTAGATCAGCCAAGTGACCAAATTGATACAAAAAATGTATCAAATGTAGCAAGTAACTATTATTATTGCAAATTTTAAAAATATTCACATTTGAGAGGCAGAAATCAGAGGATATTTACAGTATATTTTCAATAATGAAAAACCAAAACAAAAAACTAACTACAACTTGTTGCAACTCTTCACAATTATCACAATGTCCACTTTTTTGCTTTTTTTATTCCACAGGCTTTGTTTTTCTGAAGATGAATGCTCCTCAGCTATGACCAAAAGTAAGGATGTTAATTGTTCATGTAATTTTGTTCTACAACAGCAATACTACTATGCAAAGTAAGTGTCTTGCTCAACCTTTGCCCACCCCACCAGTGACATCCAGAATGGAGGTCCAATTCAATTTAAACAGCATCTATTTATTAACCTTGTTTAAAGGCATGCAAATAGATGAATTTTAGAGGTCTATATTTGATATCAATTAGATATCTATCTGTAGATATCTTTTAGAGTAACGCATTAGATGTATACTAGATGTTACCTAGATTAGACCTCTAGTAGACCAAGAGTGACTGGTGAGAAAGAACGAGCCACCACAAGAGAGAAGCAATGGAGGGGGCATCCTGGAACTGGCGTCACTTCCGTATTCTCCGCCAGAATAAGGGGAGCGAATGTCTTTAGTCACAAAACCTTAATAAGAATCACCATTTGAGCATACATCTAACAAAAAACAAAAACAATATGCATTTCAGTGTATTTTTTGACAAAAAAACAATAAGACTAAAATATGTTTTGGTGTCATGAGTACTTTAGGATTTGAGGAAATAAGGATTTTCCATCAGCAAGAACAAGGATAATAACAAGCTGTACTCGTTTAATGCTTGTACTAGGCAAAAATGCATAATCCATAAAGGATGCTCGTCTAAAACGATTACCCTAACTGCTATAGATTGCACTCAATGCTAAACTATGTGCAAAGTGTAGGAACATGAAAGTTTGATCTACAAGCCATTTTCACACGTAAACCATAACACAGGGAATGTCTGCAACATGTGGACTGCAACGTTAGTGGTGTTTCTTTCACAAATACGCACACATTTGTGTGAACTGATCCATATGTAAAAATGGCAGCAGACGGAACACACTGCAGGTAACTGCAGGTTAAGACATAGGTAAATGCACTAAGCCTAAAGGCAGTGGTTTTGGGGGGTCGAACCCAGCTTTTTCCAACCAGGTCACTGCTGTGGTGTCCTTAAACCACCTTGCCTGCAGTGCCGCCCACAGGCCGTTGGCACATATATGCGCCCATCTTTGGGTCAGTCTACCCCAGGGCAGCTGTGGCTACAAATGTGAATTACCACCACCACAAATTTGGCCAATGATCCAAAACACACAGCCAAAAACCCTCAAGAAGGGCTAAAGGCCAAACACTGGATATTGTGAAATGTCCTACTAGGAGCCCTGATTTCAGTCCAATTCAACATCTGTGGAAAGAACTGAAACTTGCAGGCTGGGGAAGGCACACAGTATTAACAAAAAATAGTTGTATTTCAGGATTCATGAGGATTCGCTAACACCTTTACGACTTTTAGCTTTCCTGATGTGTTTTTTCTTCCCAAGTAACTTCACACACTTGCTACAAGTTTTTTCTTGAATGAAATTGTGTTTGTCATGGGGCTGTCATTCTAGTACAATATTTGATCGTGATGAATCATGTTTTGTCTTTGTGGTAAACAAAAATATCAATATCAAATTTGAGGTAAAAGGATATTAGTTTTGTAAATATGGGCCATTATTTTATTTAAAAATAAAATACAGTTAGAAATCCCCCAGTTTTTTCATGTTTAACGCAGGAGTTATTTGGCCCACTTTGTCCACAGTCCTTGAAAGCATCATCTCACATGCTGCACAGAGAGAGATACTTTATTTATGTCCAAGAGAAATTCACACGGACTACTGTACTGTATTTTTACCCTTTTTCTTTCACCTCATACTTACTCCCAAATTCCGATACTATGTTGGAATGCATAAATCTAAGACATGATTACCTTATTTAGTGTTCGGTACACAACTTCCCTGAAAAATAAACTCCTGGCATGTACTGGTGAATGGTGGCTCTGAATTCATATTGTACATTTAATTTGATGGATTTCCTGTCAGACTTTTACACAATATATGATGAATAATGAAATCGCTATAATGTACGTATGTTTCACTGATGTGTTAATACTAGCGCTGCTAGATCTTCAGTCAAGAGAGAAGGCCCTTATAGCTGTCCTCGGCTATGCCTGCCGTTAACTAGCAGATCCTACCCAAATTTTAGTTTGGGGTTCCAATCAAAAAATCAGCCCAGAGATGGCTCGCATTTAAAATAAACACACTAGTTGGGACACTTTTATGCCAAGGTCCCACTTAAATGACATTTTAAAAATCCCGCCAGTGTTTCAGTACCTACTCGCAACTCACAGTCCATGATAATTCAAATCACAGCGGCGGTAGATGCAAATAACTTTAGTTGCGAGAGCCATCTGCCAGGGCTTTCAAACCAAATTTACCAATCAAAACACAATGCACTTTTCATTTCTCCATTTCAAATATACCGGCAGTGTATCAGTACCTTCTCGCAGCTCAGTCCTCTCTGGCGAATTGACACGGTCCATGACGATTCAAATTACAGCGACAGTAGATGCAAATAACTTTAGTTGCGAGAGCCATCTGCCAGTGCTTTCAAACTAAATTTACCACGGTATAGAAAATGAATGAATGAAAATACAATACACCTTTCTTTCGCCATTTCTGCTCAATATTTCTTCCCGTCGCATTCTGAGTGAGAGTCACCAATGCACGACATGCTTTGTTTGAGTGCTTTCAAAATGTTGTTTAGGCTTGCTTGTCGCAATGTTTGCCTGAACCCTATAAAAAATAGGTTGCACAAAAACCAAGGTTTCACCGTACTCTGTAACAAATGTTCAATGCTGTAAATTTATTCATTCATTCATTCATTTTCTGTACCGCTTATCCTCATTAGGGTCACGGGGATGCTGGAGCCTATCCCAGCAGACTTTGGGCAAGAGGCGGGGTACATCTTGGACTGGTCCCCAGTCAATCGCTGGGCACATATAGACAAACAAACATTCACACTCACATTCATACCTATGGACAATTTAGAGTCACCAATTAACCTAACATGCATGTTTTTGGAATGTGGGAGGAAACCGGAATACCCGGAGAAAACCCACACACGCACGGGGAGAACATGCAAACTCCACACAAAGATGCCCAACGGACATTTGAACCCAGGTCTTCAAGATCTTCTGACTGTGTGGCCAATGTGCTAACCACTCAGCCACCGTGCGGCCCGCTGTAAATTTATATTTACAACAATTGATGTACATTCTTTTCAACTGCAGGAGAGAGCACAGGCGTCCTGGCACATGAATAAACATTTAAAGCAGGGGTATCGGCCCACCAATATTATCAGCCCGGTATTAGCATAAAAATGCCATATCAATCAATGAAGTTTTTTTTCCCTTATAATGAAAACGGATACGACCAGTCCAGGGTGTGCCCCGCCTCCCGCCCAAAGCCAGCTGGGACAGGCTCCAGCATACCCGCGACCCTAATGAGGTTAAGCGGCATTAAAAATGGATGGATATAAAAGAATATTTAATAGATGCTCTATGCAGGCCTATGGGCTCCCATATTTGTCACCTTGCAAATGAGGACCTCATCAAATTGCGCCTGAAACATGTAGACTGACAAATCTGTGGGTGTTTAGTAACTGGCTTTCTCTCTCTCATCCATTTTACAGGCTGTTTATTCTCTATAAAGTGTTTGTTCCTTCATGACTAGTGTTATGTCCATGGTGTCTCGTTTGGATATTAAATGATTTGCAATGACTTCAAGGCGATGGTTATGCAAGGTGGACCAAGAGTTCTTCCTTTACTACTTCCGGTTCCCAAGCTGAAATCCATCAATCCGAAAATCATGTAGTGTATTGCACTGGATAGACGCCGGATTCACCCCAACTTGCCCAATTGCAAGTATTTCTCAGATGTTTGCGTGCTCGAGTTGTACAATGTTTACAGTCATGCCGAGAAGCTAATTGTTGATGCCGTATCCATTAGCTTCCCAATAGATATGTGTTGATTCCACAACAGGAGATATTTGATGTTACACATGTCTAGGCCTGTCAACATAACAAATTTTGCTGGACGATAATTGTACTACAAATTATTGTCGATACTTAATATTATTGACAGCATTTTTAGACCATTTTTTTCACAATTTATATGGTATAATATCTAAGTGCATCATAACAAAAGCACTAAACCTCAATTACTCCAATTTATTTTACATTGTAATTGGGATGTCAAGAGCTTTGAAATAAAATTGCAAATGCAAATGTAATAGGTTGATTAAAGTAAGCTATTCTTATTTCATCACCACTGTTTGACAGGACGTGTGCTGCTCTTATTTTGAAGGCTGGAAAAGTGAAATGAGAAATGTGTGTTGAAAATGTGTTTTAACTTTGGCTAAATGGGAAAGCTACCTAGTGCCTCTTGAAGCCGTGGCTGTTTTTAGAAACAACTTGCACAAAATCAGGCGCCAACCTCAAACTCCGGCGTACTGTGCAATAAGCACTAAAGCACAACCCGTACTGGCTTGGCGGCCAGTAAGAGTATCAACGTTTTTTCTCCAACTTAGCCGATGTCCCCATAAATTAGCCGAAATTCATTTAACGTCGTTTGTCTTTAGTGTTTAGAATTTGTTTCCCTCTCAAAAATGTTGATGAGATTTTATTTTTCCAGAGCAGCTAAAATGTAGCACATCACAGCACCACCCGCTTTGGAGCTTTACTTAGTGTCACTTATCATATGGACTAAATTTGTCTTCATAACGCCTTGCACAGCAAATTTTGTGTGATATCTTGTTTATGTAGTCTTTAGGGAGGTTTTCTCCCCATTTTTTGGCAGAACTGGGCCAATCTTGTGTCTACTGCTCACCTAATGAAAACGCCACAAAAGTTATTTTGGGTTTACATTTTGCTGCATTCAAATAGGACAGAAATGACCATGAGAGCCACCAGAGACTGTTAAAAGTTCCACCTCGTTCATTACTAAGCTGATATTGACTAGAGGCTTACAGATGTATTCTTTAGCAGAATGCCAATACAGTGATAAAACAGAACACCATTGAAATGCACACAATAAGAAACGTCTTGTTTGGTAAGGGCGATATCAAGGGTATTGTAGGCCCAGGGTTTATAGATTATTTCTCATAACCTTCCCTATGCACCACATTTGTACTCTGCAAGCCAATTTAGACTGAGTCTTTTCCCTGATGTCCTCAAGATAAGTTGCTATTGCTCACAGAATCTATGTGGATCTGTTCCTAACAAATACCTTCAAGGACAGGGCTCGCCCAGGCAAGCTGTTTGCCCTTGGTTATCTTCACTTAAATAGCCAACACACACTTACTTAATTATGTATGAATGGTTTGCTTTAAACTTTCTAATAAACATACCCACTGTTTCATGAGCATCGCACATTTTTGAGTAGGGTTGAAGTTAAAAAAAAAGTACAAAGGAATATTCGGGCCACACTCAATAGAAAACTAAGAACAAGTTTTCCATATAACACAAGTTGTAACAATACATGTAATAGATTTCCATTTTACAAAAAGTCATAAGAATATTAAAAGCAGGGGAAGCATTTTGAAGAATAAAGTACCTTTAGCTGTAATATTACAAAACATTTTGATTTGACAAAAGCAAAGTAGTAATACCATGAGAATATGAGTAAGTTCTGTGTGTAAGTGGTGTGTTTGTGGTTCTTTATATTGTCCTTCTTTGCCTCTCTATTTGAAACACTTTTAATTTGAAAACAAATTCCACTTCAAAATCCTTCTCATCACATTCAAAGCACTCCATAACCTGGCCGCTACCTACCTCACAGACCTGCTCCACCACCGCACTCTATCTCGCTCTCTCCGCTCCTCCAACTTCAACGTTCTGTCCATGCCCTGTAGGACCAAGCTCCAAACCTGGGGGGACAGTGCCTTTTCCATCGCTGCCCCCACTCTCTGGAACTCACTGCCCAAACCCCTCCGTGACTGCTCTGACCTCCCCACCTTCAAGAAAGAACTCAAAACCTTTTTGTTCAAGATTGCTTTTAAAGTTTGATTTTATTCTGTAAATGTTGTGCTGTTTTTATTCTTTAATGTATTGTAACGCGTCTTTGAGTGTCATGAAAAGCGCTATGTAAATATAATGTATTATTATTATTATTATTAAATGTGCTATAAGCGGTGGCTGTCTCTTACAGTATACCCCTGCAGTGATCCTGTAGCCAGAGCAATGTGGTGTAAGCAAATAATTATAGTATTGTAAAGGTGATTACTTGAGTGATATTTTATGTCTACAAAGCCCTAATAATGGTAAAAAAAAAAACTTATTTAGTAGGTCATAAACATATTTTCTAAGCTGTAATTACAAAAATATTCAGTTTGTTAATACTGATATTGTACTATCATTTATAACTATCTTGTTTTTCTTTTATATATAAATACAGGTGCCGCTCAGTAAATTAGAATATAATTATAAAGTTGATTTACTATTTATAATAGAAAACTAATGACTAATGTAACAAAAGTCAGCTGGGATGGGCTCCAACATACCTCAGTGATTCTGTGAGTGAGGATAAATGACGTAGAAAATGGATTGATGGTTGTTTTTTTTTTCCAGTATACACCACACTTTGCAGACCAATGTTACTTGTCCTATGATTTGCAGTATGTATTGTGTTCTATAATGCACTTACGTATGTAAATATGCTGCTAAAGTGTTAATATTGCTGACATAAAATCATACCTGTGTTTAGCCCTTGAAGAAAAACATATATCTTTATTCTCCTAGTTTAAATAAATTTTGTGATTTAAAAAAACCATCCCCATTTTCAAGTATATTTTTGGACTGACTTTACATAATTGTTCTAGCAAGTTCTAGCAATGTTTTTGTACGCATTATAGTAGTACAGTTATTTTTATAGTATAACTGCAAATGAAAGAGATTGAACAGAGACATCTTGGGAGACAAACAAAGACAGGTGAATCAAAAATTGCTTGCCACATGTAGAGATGGATGAGAGTTCACAGATTATATTATTGTTACCCGGTGATGTGATTGTATAGTGGAGGTGAGAAGAACCTTGCCGCGGAAACCATGAAAGATGCATGACTTCTCGTCCATGTCAAGAGCAATGTGAAGGTTCACAGTTGGCATCTTAACAACCCAAACATAACCCGGGAAAGGTGGATTTTACAGTGCAAATATGCAGCAGAACAACTAACTTAACACATCATTCTGCTGCTTGGTTTAACATAGGGAAATCATTGAAGACTAATGGTTATACTGTATAACCATTATAATGACAGTAATCGTATAAAAATGTATGATTATGACCATTCCTTTTGCCCCAATTAAAAATTGTCTACTAGAAATAAAAATCCCTCCAGGTATAAATAGTATGGTACTTGTATGACTTATGTTTTGACCTACAGCAATGTATTTCTACATAGTGTAATAACACTTGGGCCTTGCATCATTTTGCTCTAGAAATGACAGCTAGCGTACAGTCATAGTCACAAGTTTTGAGAATGACAGAAATATTAATTGCCTCAAAGTCTGCTGCCTCAGGCTGCAAGGAAACAAGTGCAGTCATCATTGTTTAGGACAAAAAGGCCTTGATAGGCAAATAGAAAGATTATTGCTGCTAGTAAGATGGCACCAAAGTCAGCCCATATATCAGATCATCAAGAACTTCAGGAAGATAAATTCAGGGCAAATAAGCAATTTTTCTCTGGTCAAAAAACATTAGGGACAGACTGGTATTCAGCAATTTTTACAGGTTTTGGACTACTGAAGACTGGGGTAGAAAATGTTCTCTAATGAACCCCTTTCTAATTGTTTGGGGAATCCAGAAAAAAGCTTATCTGAAAAATTAAATAAATCATTCATGTGTGGGGTTGCTCCTCAGCCAAGGGAGTAGGCTCATTCACAAATTTGCCTAAGAACAGGGTCATGGATGGAAAAAAAATGGAACCAAAACCTCTGGGTGCAAGTTCTCCCAACCATTTAAGAACAGTTGGTGACAAACAATGCATGTGGAGCACCTTGTCATGAGGCAAAAGTTGCTCGACAAAAAGACATCAGCATTTCCGGTCCATAGACAAACCTTAATCACTTTGAAAACTTCTGGTCAATCCTCAAAAAGCATGTGGTCAAACAAAAACCTGCAAATTTGAACAAAATAAAATCTTTTTATCTCCAAAAGGAGACGCTGCAAAAAATAACATTTGAGAACCACTGCCATAAGTCAAGATGTGATTTGAAATAAATAAATAAATAAATAAAGCTCAACACTGACTCCTTTGACCGTTTACATAAACTTAATGTAACTGTCAATAAAAGCCTTTGACTGAAATGCTTGTGTAATATTGCAGCAGCACAGTTTGTCATTCTTAAAACTTATTGACTGTAGTGCATGTCAGTTTTTGTAGAAATAAAGTCAAGAGAGCATTTTGCATGACACAATACACATGTAATATTCATGAGGAACACTTACAACTTAGGGCCTACCCAAAACATCTATATCAGTGGTATATATATTTCGGTACAATTTAACGAAAAAATATAAAGAATCCATCCTCCCGGTGGATCCCGAGGCGTTCCCAGGCCAGTACAGAGACGTAGTCTCTCCAACGTGTCCTGGGTCTTCCCTGAGGTCTCCTACCGGTCGGACGTATCCTCAACACTTCCCTAGGGAGGCATCCAGGAGGCATCCTAACCAGATGCCCGAGCCACCTCATCTGGCTCCTCTCAATGCGGAGGAGAAGCGGTTCTACTCCGAGTCTCTCCCAACAACAGGGCTTCTCACCCTATCTCTAAGAGAGAGCCCAGCCACCCTGCGGAGTAAACTAATTTTGGCCGCTTATACCCGCGATCTTGTCTTTTCGGTTACTAGCCAAAGCTCATGACCACAGGTGAGGGTAGGAACGTAGATTGACCGGTAAATTGAGAGCTTTGCCTTTCAGCTCAGCTCTCTTTTCACCACAATGAACCGAGTCCGCATCACTGCAGAAGCTGCACCAATTCGTCTGTCCGTCTCGCATTCCATTCTTCCCTTACTCGTGAACAAGACCCTGAGATCCTGCCCCAAGTCCTCCACTTGGGGCAGGATCTCATCACCGACCCGCAGATGCCACTAACCCCTTTCTGGGCGAGGACCATTGACTCGGACTTGGAGGTGCTGATTCTCATCCCAGCTACTTCACACTCAGCTGCAAACCAATCCAATGAGATTTGAAGGTCACGACTTGATGAAGCCAAAGGGACCACATTATCCGTGAAAAGCAGAGACCCAATCCTGCTGCCACCAAACTGGAACCCCTCGACGTCCTGGGTGTGCCTAGAAATTCTGTCCATAAAAGTAATGAACAGAATCGGTGAATTAGGTGGTCCGATACCCCATATTCCCAGAGCACTTCTCATAGTACTCCCCGAGGGACAAGGTCGAATGCCTTCTCCAAGTCCACAAAACACATCTAGACTGGTTGGGCAAACTCCTGTGCGGCCACAGCTCCGATCGGCCGGCTCACCAATGGAGGCACGAAACATGGCCCACTCGGACTCAATGTCCGCTGCATCCTTTGGAATATGCTCGAAGCTCTTCCGGACAATTCGTGACCGGCACAGAAGTCCAATAACAAAACACCACTCGGGTTCAGGTCAGGGAGGCTGTCAAGTGACCTAGTAGCTATACCTGTATTGACCACTAGGGGTAGCTAGAATACAATAAACAATATTCATTCAAGCGTCTATTAGGGGGAGGCATAGCTAAATTAGTGGGTTAAAACACAACAATCAAGAGACAGAGAACGCTCTTAACAGTCTACCATGCTTAGGCTACATCTATCGCTTTAAGTCTGTAACCATACAACACAAGTAGTAGTAACTTATGTAAAAGTACATGTGCATTTATAGGAAACACACGCTCTTACACAACTGCACTACACGACATTAGGGATCTTAGCAGAAAACTATCGCTATGCTACAGCACTTATTAAGAATATAATCAGTATTAACCAGAAACAGGAGCATTATAATTGTTTTGGATCATTGTGTAGCATCGGGGGTTACAAAAGATTGTATATTTTTAAAATGTGTGAATTAAATATGGTTGCTTAAAATAAGAAGAGTATATTAAAGTAATATGGAGTTAGAATGAGCACCTACACCAGGTAGTAAAGAGGTAACAGAGTCTCAGCAGTGTCAGCCAAAAAGGTTCCTGTAAGCATGACTTGCAGAAACGGCATATACCAAAGTAACCACAGTCCTGCGCAGTGCAGAGATTGGTTCTGGAAGTCCATATAAGGACTTCTGGGAAGGAGTCGTCCAATGGCAGGATGGCTCGCTGAGTTATACATGGTCTGCCTCGAAGGGGTTAAATTAATAAAAACTCTGGATAGGTTGGGAAAAAGACGCGGGAAGAAGTTCTTCTAAGGGGAATTCCACCAAGGGGAGTAGTTAGGAAATTTCCACTAAGGGGAAGAGTTGGGGAAATTCCACTAAACAAGGAATAGGCTGGAGATCTGTGGGCGGTGACCTCTAGGAGGAGCAAGAAAGATGCTCCCACAAGAGAGATGGCATAAAAAGAGGGTTCATTCAATCGACAGGGCTTGCTGGGTCAAAGGGGTTTAGACAGGGCGTTCCTGTTTAATGCGTTCCTGTTCCTGATCACGCCTCTCCAGGTATCACTGTCACAGCCAACATGACCGTTAAGTCCCCCAGGAGAACAAGGGAATCTCCCGAGGGAGCACTTTACAGCATCCCCTCTAAGGAATCCAAAAAAGGCTGGTATCCTGAACTGTCTTTTGGCGCATACACGCTAACAACAGTCAGAACCAGTCCCCCCACCCGAAGGCGGAGGGAAGCTACCCTCTCATTCACCGGGTTAAACTCCAACGTACAGGCTTGGAGCCGGGGGACAACAAAAATTACCACCTCTGCCCGTCGCCTCTCCTTGCCAATGCCAGAGTGGAATAAAGTCCAGCCCCTCTCGAGAAAACTCGTTCCAGAGCCCTTGCTGTGCGTCAAGGTGAGTCCGACTAAGTCTAGCCGGAACTTCTCTACCTCATGCACCAGTTCAGGCTCCTTCCCCACCAGAGAGGTGACATTCCACGTACCCAGAGCTAGCTTCTGTAGCCGGGGATCGGACCGCCAAGGCTCCCGCCTTCGTCCGCCACCCAGCTTGCGCTGCACCCGATCCCTTTGGGCCCTCCCACAAGTGGTGACCTCATGGGAATATGATTTCTGCCATCAGTCAAAACTCCGTTCACCGCCTCCTCCTGCGCCATCAAGCTCACCTCACTCGACCTAAAAGGTAAAGTGTCATTTTTCATGACAACATTAATTTTTTTCTTTGCATTTATTATTTGGTCATAGTTTTTTTTAAACATTAATGCACATGCAAATAAATGTGTCGTTATTAATGAACATATTCTTTTGGGTGGGTACTTAGTTCTTAATCCGCTTGTTCCTCTTGGGAGCAATGGGCATCGACAACACCCCTCCAGCAAACTTGTTTCCGGGTGCTTCTCTTCAGCTGAGTCCATCTGGCTGCCTTTATCTCGTGCTGCCTTCATCTCAATGTCTCCTTCTGCCTGCCCACTGTTCCACTCCAGTGCTTGTCTGGTGATATTGTCCGGGCTCTTACGAAGAGTGTGGCCTATCCAGCCCCATTTTCTTTTCCAAAATTCCTGATCAATGGGTATCTGTGTGGTTGTTTCCCACAGAGTGGCATTGGAGATCTTTTCTGGCCATCTGATGCGTAGAATGTTTTGCGGAGTCATCTGTTGATGAACACCTGAAGTTTGTTGTTGGCTGTCTTGGTGAGTGTCCTGGTTTCTGACCCATACAGCAGAACTGCGGACTCTGGTGTTCACGGATAGAGCAGTGGAGTTCCAGATGGGACTCAGGGTGTTGAAGGTATGCCTGGCTTTTTTGATGCGGCTCCTAATGTCCTCGTCTGCTCCTACATTCTTGCTCACCACACTGTTCACATTGCTCATGTTGTCTCCTTGTAGTTGGATTGGAGTTTGCTGTTTATTGTTTACCCGCATGATTTAGGTTTTTTTTCCTGTCCTGACTTCCAAAGGTTCCTTCAGCTTTTCTTTGTGTATGATCTGGCGTGTGGAGCTGGTGAACAGTTGGATGACAGCGATGAACTTGGGTGGGATCCCATAGTGTGCCATGAGTTTCCAAACAACCTCCCAATCAACACTGTCGAAAGCCTTAACAAAGTCCACAAAGACTGAGTAGAGTGGAGACTGCCGTTCAAAGGACTGCTCTATGATGATGCGCAAGGTGACAATGTGGTCGGTGCAAGACTTGTCTTGCCGGAAACCTGCCTGCTTGTCTCTCCGTCTCTTGTCTAGAGCCTCCTTCAGTCTCTGTGGCATGATGCGAGTCAGGATCTTGCTGGTGACAGATAGGAGCATGATGCCTCACCAGTTGTTGCAGCTGAACTGGGTACAATATTTACACTTTATACAACTGTTTTTAGGGGGGCTGCAACAAATTACACTGTTTATATGGTAAATCTTGTCTCATAGTGCGAAAGTTCCAACACAGAAAAGTCCCTCCGGAACAAATTAATTTTGTATTTATAGGTTCCAATGTATTATATCAATATTTAATAAATATTGAATATTAACATTCCTACTGTCAAGTCACAGCGGAAATTAATTTCAGGTATGGAACCAATTATCCGCTAAGAACGGGAGATGACTAATTTATTTCAAAATAGACCTTCAAGTGGTCATACCTGCAGTCCAGCAATGCACAAACCAGGGCTGGAATTGGCGACCGCATAAGCCTAATGACCTATAGTTTAGAAATAATTTAACGGACAGTTAAGTATTAATTAAGTGTTTTAAGTTTTGACTGGGTATTTATATTTTGACTGGTGTAGACTTTACAGTACTGGTTTATTGGATCACAAAATCCACCGACCAATTGGAATAACCATCAAGTTAAGCCACCCGACCTGACACTACTAAGCCAATCCAGTTTATGCATTCCAGGCCGTAAACAGTGTGACTCTAAACAAACAGACAGATGAAATAGGAGAGAAGAAAAGCCATGTCACTGGTTATTTTTTGAAGAGGTGAGGTATATTATGGAAATATTTACAAGAAAACAAAAAAAAGAGCAAAAATGGGAACAGTAGTAACAATTCTACAATAACAAAGTCTAAATATTGGGAGGAAAAAAACTGTAAAATAAGGAGAAAAAAAAAGTACTTTTAGTAGCAAGTATTAAAGCAAAACATTCTTTTTTCAAAGTTTTTTTTTCAAATATTATGGGAAACAAAGGAAACAGTGATTAAAGTTAGGTTAAGCTGTGGAAAAAGCTATATTACAAGAATATAGTCAAACTATTATGGTGGTAAAGTCACAATTCCAAGAAGAAAATTTACAAAAAGAAAGTTGAAATAGTTTTAAAATATAAATTTTTAATATATTTATGTCATTTAAGTAGCATAGATTTGAAAGACCAACGTTCATACTAATAATTTTCAAATACAGTATATCAGAAAGCTAACATGAAGGAAACCCAAAACCAGTTGCTCAGAGATAGTTTCACTCATAAATTGTGGGAATGAGGAACTCCACTATGAAATAAAGCACAAAGTTTTTGACCAAACGTATCCACGCACGTCTTATGGCGTTGTCGCGTACTGCTGAAAATCGTACGCATGACTGTTTTGGCTGCTCAGTACAATATTGCTAAAGCGTCAGCAACAATAACAATGTGATCACTAATACAAAAAAACATGGCATTTACAGTTATCAAAACTGTATGAACACTGTACATGTACTGTACACTACCAGTCAAATGTTTGGACACACTTGCTTGTGCTTGCTCAGTGAGAAAGTCTGTCCACATTTTTGACTGAAAATGTATATCAGCAGCTGTATTCAGTGTTAATGTGAAAAGACGCACCTCCCAGAAACACACAGAGATTCTTCCACGTGTCACTTCATCATGCACTAATGCAACCCTGTCCATCACGAATCAGAATTGATGGTGAGTACATTTTTTTTATGCAGTAGTTGATTTATGTTTACACTTTATGCATGTTAAAAAGCATGGAAAGCAGTGTTAGGAAGTTGACTGATTTGTGTTTTTTTATATATACTGTATATTCCATATTATTCTAGTTGTACAACATATGAAGAATGCTATAAGAAATATGAAGTCGCCTGTCTTTTGTAAACTACTCTCCCCTTCCTGAAGTCTTTACTTACATCAAAGGGTAAATATGCTTTATTATGAATAAATAAACTTTAATCTGTTTAGTGTGGGTAGGTTTTAAAATGATGTATTTTCAATGAATCCCCATGTAAGCCTGTTTGGTTGTAAACAATCATATTACTGTGTGAACTTAAAATACAGTACTATTGTAAGTATTGTATCTGTGATAATATACTGTATTATATATAGTGTGCTATATTGACTGTACACAGCATTCCATACATACTCTGTTGTTTTAATTGGTTGACTAATGCTTTGTTTAAGCTGTCCTCTGGCCTCCAGTGTATTATGTACTTCAGGATATCTAGAGGATAAACAGACTATCTAATTCATGATCACAACCTCAAGGACATTTTAGACTGAAATCCTGAATCACTGTGACGGATTCTGGGGCATCCTTACTGATAACACACAGCTTGGCTACATGGCTGTTATCTACATCTTCTTTAAGCTAGTTCTATTTTCATGAAAACGTGTTTGGTAAACTGGTATAGCTTGAAAATAACCTTTAAAAATACATCTAGATTAAATAGTTAAATAGATCTTTCAAAAGTGGCAAAATTAGGAATTTAAAATAAAAGTGTGATTGGTTTAAATTTTTTGCCAGTGTATATTGTCGTTGACAAATGTAAGCACAGTATTTCCAAATTATTATTATTTTCTTAAAAAGACTCACTGCATTTCTCAAATGATGCAAAAAGTCACAATTTATTTAAATTAATTATAATTATTTTTTGAAAAAATGACAGCATATAATCTGTATTAGTTTCTTTAAGTAAAAATCACAAAATGTGAAAATACTGTACATGCATCTTATTGGACAACACTTTGAAAACTTCATGAATATTCCCAGAAGTGCACAATCCTAGCAGAGAGCTATTAAAGTAAGCACACATCCAGATCCTCAGAAAATGCAAAATTATTTTCATTTGCAAGAGCTGTTTTATTTACATTAGCCTGAGATCATACCAAATTGCCATAAAAGCCAAGTGGAGCCATTTGGGCACAGCGCTACACTTGAGAGAGCCCTTCAAAACGACTTGCCTCCATCTCTGCACATGAATGCCGTGCTGTGTTGATGCAAAACCGGAGACTCAGTAGTTTTATCAAACGGGAAACTCTTTTCCCATGTTTCCATCACTTCAAATGCAAAGCAGAGCAAATCATTTGCTTATTCCTTCCTAAGCTTCACAAACAATTGCTACATTGTCGTATTTACAGATTATAGTTCTGTAAAATGTAGTAGAATGTGATTCTTTTTCATTAAAAATGGATTCATCTTCAATTTGTAAAATATGATTAGGTATTTAATTACCCTCTTTGATTGCAGAGCGTGGTGCTTCACAATGAAGGCCATTTGAATACAACACACTGCCACGTTATTATCACCACCATATACTGTAGCGCAAAAATAACATAATATAATATGGTCCACACTTGCAGCACATTTGTTCAACATTTCAAGTCTTGCTGAGGTCTGTGCTCTACTCTGCTATCTCAGTTGACCTTAATTTCCCACACAGGATTAATAAAGTAAAGGATGGACATGTAGGGCAGGTTATGACTTAGAAGAGGAAATACTTTTCATGCTTGCATCTTCATTGTGGTGAATCAGTAATCAGAGCACAAATTAACACTAATGGACACCCTATCACCTCCTGATGCGGAAACAATATGGCTGGTAAATCCACTTGAGATAAATGTGGATTAAATCAAATTAATCCCTTCATCAGAGGGACTGCAGTCTTAAAATATTCCGGACAAACAGCTAAAATCCACTCGAAATGATGGCACCTGTCCCCTGCAGCTGTCCCTGTTCACTCTCATCTGCTGAGGTCAGGCCTCCTACCAAAACCACTTTTTGTTGGCTTGAGGCTGAAACATCCCCAGGAAAGATGATGCCAGTAGTTCAACTCTGACAGGTGAGATGTCTTGGCTGCTCTTATGCAGTCATTACTCTCACTGATAGATTCCCATCTTCCAATTGAAAACACAGCACTTCAGAATTGTTCTTTACTCCTACCACTGAGACCTAATTCAAGCACCTAATGAACAAAATGCAATAAAAATAGTCACCAATGTGTCCCCTTTTTATAGACATACCTTCATTAAAAGTAGCATGCTCTTCCGTGTTTGAATACGGCCTTTTTATGCATAACAAAATATGCACACTGAAGCAATTTCTAAAATATATTACTTGCCTAAGTTAAGCCTTTTCAAGCAAAAAAAGGCTATATAATATGCTGTATAAATAAAGTTGCCTAAAATAATGCATGTTTTACGCATTCAGAATTCAAAGCTGTGAATCATATGTTGTATTCTATATTGGTCACTAGGTGTCAATAATGTTACTTTAATGTTGAGTGAGACACACAAGCACCAGACCTGATTATCAAAACAAATGGATTTTGTTGCATGGTTGAATTATTTTACAACAGGTACAATAATCACACAAAAAAACATATGTGTTTCTGTTGCTGCAGTAACCCACGTCAAACTAAAACTAAACACATCGACATCACTTCCTGTCCACCCGCCAGCCCTAAAAAACACATTTATAGCAAAACATACCAGGATGAGTATTAGTTATCTCTAAATTCCTTGTTTACTCTTGTTATGTCTACTATATTGGGTAATAAAAGTGACTATAGGGATGTTTAGTTTGTGACTAGGGTGCTCCAGTAATTTTAAGAAGGTATTTAGAAGGTTGTAAACAGGTAAATAAGGAATCGTACTTTGCAGAAATTCACTTATCACGGTCAGATCTGGAAGCAATTAACTGCAATAAACAAGAGATTACTGTATCGTTATCAACTTAACTCGTTTGCGGACTCCTTTTACACTACCCAAATGTGTCTGTATTCTAATAAATCATTTTCATCATTTTTGTGTGAAGCACTGCACACAAATGAACAGCCACCGTAGCCTAGATGTTCATGTTGGTGCTAACTGCTAGCACGGCCTGAGAAAGTCCTTCATTAGTTTACAAAAACTGTGTTGAAAATGAAACAAAATTTCTAAACAAACAAAACACACATCTAGTCTTACAGCCTCGAAGCAAGTACAAACTCAGTGCTTCTGTAGCTCTGCAGGCAGGTGCGTCTTAGAGGAGGAATAATGCAGGGAACGGTCATTTCCCACTACAAATGCACTGTGTAATACATATATATATATATATATACATATATATATATACACATATACATATATACACATATATACATATATATATACATATATACACATATACATATATACATATATATATATATACATATATACGTATATATACTTATATATATACACATTTCACATTTTGTGTGAAATGACTTTTATAATATTTTACTTGAATTTGAATTTAATTACATGTTTAGGTCTATGTAAAGTACTTTGATGATGTATGATACCCTTGGTCCACTATTTCTCCAATTTAAGCCGAATTATTTCTTCCTCTTGCAATCTCTTCTTTTATTTTGTTGTTTATGTCTTAATAAACAATTTAATACGCTCTTGGTGTTTTACTAAAGTGTATTATGATCCTTTTTACCACATTATGCAGCTCAATACAAGAACCTCTGGACTTTGAGCGAACACAGTGTGAAGCCACATAGCAGGCTATTGCTGTTTTTTGTGTGATGCATCAGTGATCAAACACAACCTTTTCGCTGCTCCGCTGCTATGTGATACATCTTATTGAGTCACATCATTTCTCCTCTCCCTAATCTTTTTCTCATTTAGTTTCTATGTATTACCACATGCTCTGGAGTCAGCTCTTAACAGTTACTGCAGAACATCATAATAAATTACTATAATAGTAGTGATAAAATAGTGGGAACATATCAACCCTCGTTAAGTCACACTCTGACTAGCATGTGACCCGCTGATTGGAGACTAGTATGCATATACCGCTACTTACATGAAGTCGTCCACTGTTTCATGTGTTTACATGTTTTTGATGTGACAAGAAAATATTATGAACCATGAGAGCTAGTCATCATGAAACCTAATTTACTTTTTAATGAGATATTTGTATGAGGAAAGCTGCTTTGCAAAACGAGCCCAGTATTACCAAGATGAATTGTTCTTAGCTAATTGTCAAACCGCCATGCAGTCACATATATCTCATTACACAGATGACTGTTGTACAAGTAGCAGCATGTGGCGCTGACCTCAAAATTGCGAGCTCAAGTTTCCTTGCCAGGCATGCAATAAGAGCTTTCTATGAAGTCTGATAAGGCTCGACTGATTAATGCCATTTTAATTAATGAGACATTTTGGATTGTCCGTCTTGTTAGTGAAAACAGCTTCATGTGCACATCTTTGGGGCTCATCAGTCCATTAAGAGACTATCATTTCTATTAACACGTCTAAATGATACTTGGAAAACAAAGACATCATTATTTCAGTTCCCTGTAATTCCACACTGGCTATTAAAACAGCATTACATTTGCAGACTTTTTTATATCTTTCAAGCAATGAAATGACTGTGATAAATTATATAAATTATTATATACATTGTTAAATTGTACAATAAGTTGTATTTTTAGGGCCATTTTTCTGAATACTGTTATCCCTCATATGGCACATTTATTTGGTTCCAGACCTGACTGTGATAGATAATTTTTGTGAAGCAAGATTCCCTCTTTGTATAGCGCAGAAAACCTGTTTATGACCTTCTAAATATGTTTTAAACATTAGAGCCCTCTAGACATGAACTAACACCCCTATAGTCACCTTTTTCGTAGTACCTATTATAGTATATAAAGGTAAATAAACCATTTAAGACATAAATTAGACTGCTGTTGTTGTGTGTTATAAATGTGTTCCCTAGGGGAGTTGAGTGGCAGCCGGACTACAGTACAAGTTCTGTCGGGGGTTCAGAATTCCTTTTTAGCTTGGCATGGTTTACTGCAGCAACAGAAGCGCATAAGAGATTTTTATTTGTGATTATTTTGCCTGTTGTGAAATTTAAAACATTCAAACATAGTGACAGGCTACGTACCACAATCATTCATAGTGGCTGTAATCAAGCCGCTTCTTAAAAAACCTAATCTCGATCCACATGTCCTAGCTAATTACAGACCAATATCCAATCTTTCATTTTCCTCCAAGATCCTGGAGAAAGCAGATGCCAATCAAAAACACAATTTCTTTCAAAACAATCATCAACTTGAGGTCTTTCAGTCAGGAATTAGGATGCATCACAGTACAGAAACAACACTCGTAAAAAATTACAAACGACCTCCTCACCGCCTCAGACAAAAACCTCGTTTGAGTATTAGTTTTATTATACCTTTACAGCTGCATTCGACACAATTGACCACCAAATTCTAATATGGCAATTAGAACTCACGTTTGGTATTAAAGGAACTGCATTAAAATGGTTTCAGCCTTATCTGTCAGATCGCCTGCAGTTTGTATTCATTAGCAATAAACAATTCAGACACGAGAAGTTCAACCATGGTATCCTTTAGGGTTCTGTGCTAGGACCAGTATTATTCAGTCGTTACATGTCCCATTTAGGTAATGTCATCAGAAAACACTCCATTAGTTTTCATTGCTATGTAGATGACACAACTGTACTTGTCAATGAAACCTAACCAAGGTAGTCAGCTGTCCAAACTCCAAGCATGCCTAACCGACATAAGGAACTGGATGATTTCAAACTTTTTACTATTAAACTGAGATAAAACTGAAATCATAGTCCTTTGTTCCCAGCATCTCAGAGACAAGCTTGCAAATGATATTAATGCTCTAGATGGTCTTGTACTCACCTCCCAATATATAGTCAGAAACCTTGGTGTCATGTTAGATCAGGACCTTTCCTTTAGTCCCCTAATACGACAAGTGTCAAGAACAGCATTTTTCCATTCACAAAATATAAAGAAAATCCAAAAAGTCCTGCCACTACCAGATGCAGAAAAACCTGTTTATGCTTTTGTGACCTCCAGGTTGGATTATTTTTAATGCTTTGTTAATAGGCTGTCCTAAGAAGTCTTTAAAGACCCTTCAGCTAGTCCAAAATTCTGCCTCACGAGCCTTAACTGGAACCAAAAGTAGCGATCAGATTTTGCTTGTATTATAGCCTCACTGCACTGGTTACCAGTACAATTTTGAATTGAATATAAAATTCTCCTTTTTACATAAAGCACTACACGATCAGGCACCAGTATATCTTAGTATACCCTATCAATCCAGTAGAACACTGTGCTCACAGAATTTACAATTACTTGTCATTCCTAGAATCTTTAGAAGCAGAATGAGAGGTAGAGCCTATGGTTACCAGGCTCCTCTGTTATGGAACCATCTCCCCGACTCAATCAGGGGGGAAAACACCCTCTCATTTAAAAATCAACTCAAAATGCACCTCTTTGCTAAAAACATTTAGTTAGAACTGACCCTTGATATGCTGACATGTATCAGAGACAAATTTCTTGTTTGTCTCGCTGTTCCTTGGTCTAAGACTAAAACTTCTGGCTTGATCTACCATGTATGCCTCTATTCTTTTATTGTTCAGCCTAACCGGTCGAGACAGACGGCCGCTCCACAGAACCTGGGATCTCTCCAAGGTTTCTTCCCTGGAGGGAGTTTTTCCTTGCCTCCGTCGCTAAATGCTTGCTCATGTGGGGTTTCAGTTGACTCTTTGTGACCGTTATGCGTAAAGTGCCATGAGATGACTGCTGTTGTAATTTGGTGCTATACAAATAAATTTGAATTTAATTGGAAATGCAATAAAAGGCTTTTGTTTTGATGATCAAGTCTGGTACATGTGTCTCTTACCCAACATTACAGTATCACTACTGACACCTAGTGACCAGTGTAGAATACTACATATCATTCACAGTGTCTTTGAATGTGTCTTCGGAATGCCTTATACTGTACATGTTTTTAGTTGATTTAGCCATTTGTATGTTTAAAAAATCAATTACAATTTGGGTTTTCAGTTACAGGCTATTTTGTGTTACAAAATATACAGGTGTTAATTTGCTTACTTACATGTTACATGTGCATTACAGGATACTTTGGGTGTTACATCCATACAGGGTTACAAATTGCATTGTGTGTGGGTTATAGGCCACCTCACGTGCTACTTTGGGTGATGAGTTGCCCTTTTTTTGTTCATTATCACTGTTTTACCTTGCAGCATCAAAAAAACAGTGCTTAGGAGTGTTGAGACACTCTGAGACAGTACTTTAACTGCTGATACTGCTAATGTGGCCAACGAGGTCAAAGCTGTCAACATGTGTTTAATTTGCACACGAAACAATAAAATGAAGCAGAAAGCACTTGTGCAGAAAATAACATTTGATCAACTTACAATCAGATGAAATACAGCTATGCTGAAAATGCCAACCCTCTGACACAACACAGGTTATATCAGGTGTAAAAACGATATGTTATTGTTAAACTATGATGACACTAAATTCAGATGTGAGTGAACAAAAGAAAGAATTGAATTTGAAAGCGATGCATTTTGGGTTTTGCCAAGCATAGTACATAAACTAAACGGTTTTGCGTGAAAGTTGTTTTTTGATGAAATTTGTGTCCACATTCATTTTCCCACACAAATGCAATACTACATTAATTCTCAGGTGCAATGGGCTGGCACAATATGCATTGTTACGTTTTGAACAGGAGTCGCTAAGACACCACAGAGGGCACACATCATTCATCATGCACAAAATGACAATAGGGCTAACAAGCTAGCAGTGCTCCGCTACATTATCATGCTGGCCCACACGGTCCTCTGAAGCAGTAATGAGGAGAAATAGCCAATGCATGAGGAGAAGCCAAGTGGTGGGGTGAAGGCCACCAATTCCCTTCATCTGGCACTAGAGATAAGAGACGGATTAAGATTAAGAACTTCCAGCCTGTTGAAAGACTTATGAGAAACTGCGTGCACTGTATAATGTCCTACCCAGAACCTTTAAAGGTTTGTGGAGTGGAGCCCCTCCTGTGTCATATAGTTGTGTTCCCGCACAAGCTCATTTTCTCCTTTTACTTTATTATAGTCCAGCAGACTCCAAACTTTCTGAGCTCCATGGACCAGTTCTGGCAAACAGACTCGGGGCAACTCGGTCAGATGTTACTAATTCACATTTTATACTGTTGGATATTAAGGAGCTTCTCAAACCCCCGCCCTAAAAATAGAAATACAATTTCCAAAAAAGGACTCAGTATTGAGTAGCTGTGCCATTCTCAAAAACTGTTTTGGGCAGGCTTGATGCCAGTGTTTCCAGGAGACTAGTGGGAATGTTGCTCTAGTCAGGAGTGTCAATCTCGTGCCACGGAGGGCCGAGACACTGCAGGTTTTCTTTCTAGCTGGTCAATAAAGCAGGTTAATTTAATGATCAACACCTTCTTCAGTTTGAGGGAAGGACCGCATCAATTAAAAACACCTGCTGGAGAAACCGGTTGGAGAAAAAACCCTTCATGGCACAAGTTTAACACATGGCACAGTGCATCCATTTTTGCAAACTTCTCTTGCCATCCATCCCTGAATGTTTTCACTTTGGATTTAGATCAACAGAACATGCAGGATGGTACAAAAGAAAATGGATGGATGCATGGATATTGGGTAAAGGTGACTATAAGGGCATTAGTTCAGGTCTAATAGTGTTAGAAATTGTATTTAGATGGTCTTAAACAGTAAACGGTCATAAACAACTACAAAAAATATTTGATTTATAAGTAAGGAAAATCACTTCACAGGTCTGGAACAAAGCAACCGCGGTTTTCTGGTGCCAGGTGCACTTGTGGACATCCTTATGTTTGGACATGGTGGTTGTTATGAACAAACTGTAGTTCATCCAATACTAATAACATCACACCACACAGATAAGCTGTTTCTCTCCTTCTCCATACTCTAATCTTCATCATTCTGACACAAGTTGACCTTCATTTCATGATCAGCCAAATATAAAATAAAAATGATGCTTTAAAATCTGGTGTTACAAAGGCAGGGCCCGCCGAAAAACTGTCATTGCTCAAATACTCCCAGGAATAGCTGTAGCTGCATGCTCTCTTATGCATATGTTAACTTAACTCTCTCCATGTGAATGGAATCGTGTCAAAGTCAACCATGCCTCCTCTATTTCTTGCGTGTGAATGTCTTAATGCCATCCCTTCCTGTGCCATCCATAATGCATGGCTGTCACCTGTGTTCTGTCTGAGCAGCCAACACTGTGTCAAAGTGTCTTCTGACCTTCACAGGACTCCTCCTCCTCTCTAAACTGGGTACATACTGTAGTCACACAACGTAAGACCTCACACAATGCCTGTGCACTAGTGTGAAGACTCCTGGTCTAAATTATTCATGCCTTTCTTTGTTTGTTGTTGTAGCTGTTTCTATTTTTGTTTCTCTTACAGCTGATGCTTACACATGCTTCCTGTGCTTGACTTTTAAAAAATATGCTTCATTGCACCTATTTGTCAGAACAAATAAATACCCCAGGTTGTGTGAGGAAGCCTGTGTGCAGTTGTGTCACTTCCTGAATTCCTGAAGCAAGAGCAATGCATGTATTTGTTTTTCACACTTGTTAAGCGGAACAAGATGTTTTTTTCTCTTTTTTCTGATTTAATTATTTCAATTTTCCAATCCCACAAGTACAGCAGAGTATGATGAAACATTTACAGTGAAAAGGCACAGAAAACCCACAAACCAAATGGGAAAAAAAAAATCAAATCTTAAATGTAACACAACCAAAATAATAAAGTAATAACAAAAATAAGACAAACAAAGCAAATATACATACATAATAACATAGATGTTTTCCACTGCTATCACTCAAGTGCTCTGTGTTGTTTTATTGTTTTGACAGTGGCCTGAAAAAGATACATTATTTTTGGGGCTAACGCCTACACAGCGGGGGCGACATCCAGCTGCAGGGAGGCAACACGATCTTGAAATGTGTACCACATCTTATTAAACTTTGTGTTGGAGCCATGCAGACAGTGCCTAATTCTTTCCACCTTCATAAAGGTCAGCGCATCCCTTATCCAGTTTAAGTGAGAGGGGGGGAAGAACTTTCCAGCGCATAAGAACCGCCCTCCTTGCAAGCAAACTGAGAAAGGCCACAAGGTCGGTAATGCAAGGCGGCAATGGGAGGTCCGGAGGTAGTACACCAAATAGTGCCACTATTGGTGATGGACTAATCTGAACCGAGGTAATGGTTGAAAGTGAATGGAACACAGAGTCCCAAAACTGAGACAGGGCGGGACAAGACCAAAACATATGGGTAAGATTAGCTGTCCCTTAGTGGCATCTGTCGCAGGTTGGATCTGTCCCAGGGAAGATGCGAGCTAATTTGTTTTTTGACCAGTGGGCTCTGTGAACCACCTTACACTGTATAACCCTGTGCCTAGCGCAGATTGAGGAAAAGTGGACCCGCTTCAAAACTGATCGCCAAGTATCTGGGTCTATGTCAGTGTTGAGTGCCGTGGACCATGTGGTACGTAAGTCACCTGATACGGAACGGTATGAGAGAATGGCTGTATGTAATTTAAAATTATCCCCTTGGAGTATGGGTCGAGAGTGAGTATGGAGTCTGTCAGAGTTGTGGATGAAATACTAGGAAATCCAGGGAAGTGCTTCCTGACAAAGTCCCTGACCTGCAGGTATCTAAAAAAATGTTTTTTGTGAAGGCGGAATTTATGGGCCAGCTGGTCAAAGGATGCAAACGTACCGGTGATGTATAGATCAGTGACAGATCGGATACCAGCAGTTTCCCAGGCCAAAAAGGCCACATCACTGACAGAAGGAACAAATAAAGGGTTCAGGTGAATTGGGGATGAAAGAGGTATAGAGAGTAGTCCGAAATGTTGTTTGAATTGAGCCAAAATTTTAGGAGAGTTTCTAACTATTATATTGTCAGAGTAAGCTACGAACGACGTAGTCGGAGAGAAACATAGCAGAGACCTCAAAGAGTTGCAAGACGCCTCCTCCATTCGAAGCCAAAGTGGTGACTCCTCGCCGGTGTGGCACCAGTGCAACATGCCACGGATATTTACGGCCCAATAATAAAATAGGAAATTTGGCAGCGATAAACCACCTGAGTCCCTGCAAGACTGTAACATACTCTTTAGAATCTTAGGAGTGCCCTTGTTCCAAATAAACTTTGAGATTGAGCAGTCAACCTCACAAAAAAATGTTTTGAGATAAACATAGGTATAGATTGAAACAGAAATTTGGGAAGTACATTCATTTTAATGCAATTAATCCTCCAAGCAAGAGACAAGGGGAGAAGAGACCAACGTGAAAAATCCTCATTCATCTTGCACAGGAGGGGTAATAGTTGCGGTCCTCTAAGTCTGAGCTTTTCTTGGTGACACAGATGCCTAAGTATGTCAAACAATCTTTAGAGATTTTAAAAGGTAGGTTTGAAATGGGATACGCTTTGGCTGCAGCATTAACAGGCATAAGTTCACTCTTTTGAAAATTTAATTTATAGCCTGAAATTCTCCCAAACTCGTCTAGTAAGGTCATCACTGGATGGATAGATTTGTCTGGGTCGGACATGAATAATAAAAGGTCATCCGCATATAATGACAGCTTATTTACCTGTCCTCCTCTCAAAATACCCAGCATTTGACTTGACCTAATGGCCACGGCTAGTGGTTCAATGGCAACAGCAAACAAAGGGGGAAAGTGGGCAGCCCTGACGGGTCCCTCGGCACAGAGGAAAGTATTCTGAGAAGTCATTATTTGTATGAACTCTGGCAAGGGGGGATGTATACAGAAGCTTGATCAAAGAAATAAATTTGCTACCGAAATAAAATTTGTTTAATGTAAAGAAAAAAAAATTACACTCGACTCGATCAACCACTTTCTCTGCATCCATTGAAATGACCACTTCTGGAATGGGAGAAGTCAAAGGGTCGTACAGTATTGTCAGAAGGCGTCTGACGTTATGAAAGGATTGTCTGTTCCTAATAAATCCGGTTTGGTTAGTCGAAATTATAGAGGGTAAAACAGACTCCAGACGACCCGTGAGAATCTTAGCCAGAAGCTTTACATCCATACAAAGTAATGAGATAGGGTGATAGTTACCACAGAAAACAGGATCCCTACCCTTTTTTAAAATCAGTGAAATGGTAGCCTGACGTAGTGTAGGGGGAAGGATACCGGATTGCAAGGTTTCATTGTACATATTCAGTAATAGTGAAGAGAGTTTGTCAACAAATGCCTTGTAAAATTCAGCTGGAAACCCATCTGGGCCCGGACACCCCCCGCCCTGCATCGACAACAAGGCAGATTTTAGTGCCTTAGCGGTCAAAGGTTCATCCAGCCTGGCAGATATGGCGGGGTCAATGAATGGAATCCCCAGCGATCCAAAGAAAGCGTGGTATTGTGACTCATCGCACACTCTCTCAAAGGCATACAAGGCTTTGTAAAAGCTTGTGAACTGGTTGTTGATAGTTACTGGTTCAACAGACACCTCACTTTTGGTGTCTAATTGTGTAATATGCATAGATGAAGAGTGTTTCCGGAGTTGGTGTGCAAGTAATTTACCAGGTTTTTCACCTGATTCGTAAATGTTTGATCGCGTCCTAAGTAATGCTGCTGCCGCCTCCTCAGATGTCATGACGTCAAATTCAGCCTTCCTGATGAGTAATTCTTTAAGGATGTCAGCAGTGGATGAGGTAGCACATTTATCCTGCAATTCAGCAATATTTTTGGACAGGAAGTCTCTCCTCTCACCAGACACCCTTCTCTTATATGCGGAGTAGGAAATCACCCGCCCACAAAGATAAGCCTTTCACGCCTCCCAGATCGTAGTCGCTGACACCTCCGGACCCACATTGGTTGAAACATATAAGTCAATACTATCAGTAATAGCAGTTATGAAATCTTACTCACTCAGCAATAGAGAATTAAAGCGCCATGGAGACTGAGAAGGTGGCCCACCAGGGAGGGACAGATCAACAACAACTGTGGCATGATCAGAGATAACTATCGGACCGTAAGAGCATGAGCAGACAGAGGGTCATAAAATATTGTCAATGAGAAAAAAGTCAATTTGAGAAAAAGTACCATGAACCGGAGAAAAAAACAAACAACTGTTTGGCATTGGGATTATGTAGGCGCCAGATGTCAGAGACGCCATATTGCTCCATGAATGCGTGAATAACTCTGGCTGATTTTGAAATGGGTGAGGGTCTAGAAGAAGAGCGGTCTAAAGATGGATTTAGACATCAGTTAAAGTCCCCCCCTGAGATTAAGTCGACCGGTGTTTAAGTCAAGACGAAAGAAAAACTTTTTGAAAAATTCTTCATTATCCCAGTTAGGGCCATATATATTAGCCAAGTTCAAGTTATTACCACCAATGCGCCCTGTAACAATGACCGTTGGGATCCGATACAACCGTTGACTTGAATGGGACCGACTTATGAATACGAATAGCAGCCCCTCTAGCCTTACTTGAAAATGTTGAGTGAAATAGTTGGCCAACCCACCCCTTTTGAAGCCTAGCCTGGTCAAGAGGTCTGAGATGGGTTTTCTGAAGAAAGACGATTTTAGCATTCAGTTGTTTAAGATGTCTGAACACTTTGTTACGTTTGATGGAAGAGTTGACCCCCCTGACGTTCCAACTGATAAACAGTAAGGCACCAACCAGTAGCGTCATATTGTCAATACTCAAACCAATGACAACATATGCATAAAGTGTTCACCGCACCAACACGTCAGCGCCCCCGCCGCTGGCGCCCCCCCATACAGGCATATAGCAAGGTGTAATAACAAAGTACTTACAAGAACGTTTAGCAATGGTATTAATAGAAGCACGCAAAAATCCCCACAAAATTGAAGAACACCCCCCCAAAATAAAAATGAATAAAAACAAAAACATAGAAACTCAAAATTGTTCCCCACCGCCCCATCACCCTTAGCCTAAACCATCGTTCAGCTGCCAGTAAACAGTAGCCAAGCAGCCGAGACATCGGTACAACCCCCGTCTTATTCACTACTTCCATTCACTACTACTTCACTTGCTGACTCCCGCAACTGGACCCCTAACTATATACTAGCTAATAAACCCCCTAAAAGAGACAGCAAAAGTGCCTTAAAATACAACAGAAAACATACAGTGTACAGTAGATGAGTTTTCTATGATAATGCAAAACAAAACATCTTTACCATAAGCTTATAAACATCAGTGCAATGCAAATAATACTTCCAGTAAACATAAACACCAGTGAACGATCAGTGCACCTAATTTTAAACAATATACTATATTCTTCCTTTTGGGGGAGAAATGCTGTAGCGCAATTATGCCTGCTTACTGAGAGTTCAGTTTTTGAACAAACCTCTCAGCCTCCACAGATGAAAGAAGCCATTTCTTGTCCCCGTCCGGCATGGTGATACGAGGCTTTGCAGGGTAAAGCAGAGCCAGCTTGTAACCTTGCTTGTAGAGTTCATTCATGGAAGACTTGAACCCGGCGCGTAGTTGGAGAACGTCGGCGGTGTAATCTTCGTAGAAGCGGATCTTATGGCCGTTGAACATTAGCTCTTTTCTCTTGCGTGCCTCGCGGATGATCCGATCTTTGGTTTGGAAGCGATGGAGGCGAAGTATAACCGGCCGGGGCCGCTCACCTGTTGTTGGCTTGTGGTTGAGGCCGTGGTGTGCTTTGTCAATTTCGGGCGGCGAAGTGAGAGTCTCCGAACCAAACATTTCGACAAGAAACTTGGCAAAAAACTCAGATGGTCGAGGACCCTCAATAGATTCAGGTAAGCCAATGATACGAATGTTTTGGCGTCGGCTCCGTCCCTCCAAGTCGTTCACTTTAGCCCGCAGCAACTCGCTTTGTTCACGTGCAGCACAGAAGGCACTCTCAAAATGTTGAATTCGACTGTCTACTTCTGTCGCCGTTGTCTCCAACCAGCAAATACGCTGGTCATGGTCTACAGCAGTAGCTTGTAGAGTATCCAAAGTTGAAGCCAAGGTATCAAAGGAAACTTTGAAATCCGCCGCAAGGGCAGTACGTAACTCCGCTAGCATTGTGCTAATGTCATCTTTATTTATCATGCTAGCGGGTGGCGGAGTGTGTCTTTCAACTTGTTTTGCTTTCGACTTAGACATGATAACTACGCTCAAATATCACAAAAATGAACAGAAAGAAAATTAGTCTCACTTGCTTGCAAGTATCGGGGTATGGAAGGAAATTGAAAAGTTTGACGCGGGAGCCTGCTCAACACACGTCTACTCCCGGAAGTCCCCGGGACAAGATGTTCTTAATTCACTCATATCAAACTACTTTGTTTTATTGCCTGACTTAATTGTGTCTATGCTACTGCTAGAAGATCTGTACTGCAGCACACAATGCTAATTAAAACCTCATCTGTATTGTTATTCACACCACAAATAAAATCCTACAGGTTTATTTTTTTTCATATTCCAGATCATAGTATCCAGAATTATTCCATTACCTAGATCGGGATTTGGTATTCTGTATGATCTGCTGGAACCTTGTCCTGTATTTTCTTTCCAAGTGCTTTAACGATTTTTTCTGGAGTTATATGCACAAATGCAGAAAACGTTCCTATCTCGCAATGTTAAAGAATCCTTTAAAAGCATTCCTGGATCCGGATGGTGATCCGGATCACCCCCAGAATTTATCAGTTCTTCCATGTCCCTTTTCTGACGATTTCTGAAAATTTCACCCAAATTTGTTCAGAACACAAACAAACAAACATATACATGCCGGCAAAAACATAACCTCTCATTGGTGGAGGTAATAAAAGGTTATTGGTAAGAGCATGAAGTTATACAACTTCTTTGTTATTGTTTCTTTGCTTTGGATAAGGTATTTAAGTTTTGTGAGAATTATACTACTAAAAATGCCTGAACATGAGTAGAATTTGTACATTTCTCATGCCTTACTAAGATGAATTGTACTTTTTGCAGTGAAAATGCAAGATTTTCCTAAATCATGTGAAATATTCTAAATTAAATTCATTTGTTTCAGACACCCAAAATATTAACAAAAAAGGCATTTTATAAAGAATTATTTTAGTTTTACAAGCAGAATGGATAAATGAATATTTAAAATCGTAATTTTAACTTTAGTGAAAACTCTTGTTGGCGATGACGGCGAGAACTGGAAGGAGAGGAGGTGAGAGAGAGGAGGGAATCCACACCAACTACAACTTCTCAACCTATTTGATCACTTGTGATCTCTGTTTCATTCGCTCAAAGTCAGCTGGAGTAGGTTCCAACATACCCTTGCGACCCTAATGAGGATAAGCAGCATAGAAGATGGATGGATGGATGGATGGCTTACACTTTCTTTGAGTCCATGACATAGGATACGTTGTTTGGACCTTGTGATGGTTTTACTCCCATTGAGTCATACATAAGTTGAATCCTGATTGTGTGAGTCAGTAATCGTTAAATCAAGCAATTTTGTCCTCACCATTAGTTATTAAAAGTGAGTGTGTCATTGTATTAAAATTTAAATATAACTCACACATGGTCAAGTGTTTTTTCCATGTGAAAAAAATGTCAACATCGCCTGTGTGGTTAGTACAAGCTGAAGGCCAAAAGAGAGACTGTTTGACCTTCAAGGTTACAATGTTCCACTCTTCTCATTCCACATTTAACCATTAAACAAAGTACAGTCGACATTTTTCAATTGTATTTGAGAAACCATAAGAGAAACTGGTCTTCTGTTGCTACTGAGAGAGGAATCTGCTTTTTTTAAAAGGTTTTTCCACATCTGCCACAACCATAACTTTGACAGGTGGTCATAAAAATAACACTGGAAAGTTTGCAACGTACAAAATGCTGGGTGAAACATGACAAAACTCAAGAGTTTATTGCTTGAAACCCAAAGCAATCGGATTGTGCATACACCAAAACTAAGCCTTGTGGAAAACGACTACACTTGCAGCATGATGTATGGAGCCTGATGTCATGTAAATAAATGTCAAGTGAACTAAACAATAGATTGATTCTGCTGTTTTGTGTTTGTAAGGAAGCAATTTGTAAAATAGTCACTACTTAGCTGTTTTGGACTAAATAAAGAAATAGCATAATATACTTGAATGTCTTTTTGATTGCTGCTTTATCCGGCCCATACGGATTTAAATTATATGTTCCCCGCTAGCTTCACTGCTGGCTTAACCGTCGGAATGGCCCCTCCAGTGGGTGCTGTGGAGCCAGACACATGCATTATAAGCAGCTCAAGCGGTGATGCTCAATGGCACACATGGATAATTGGTAAATTCTCACAGCCTCCAGTCATGAATTGTGTTTGTCAACAAATGAGCCTCAGAAGAAACAGTGTTATTACAACACTCTGCATCTGGGCCTGGAACAACTTCAGCCCACTTGTTTCACATTCATATGTTATTTTACGCTTTGGAGGCATGATGTGTTTATTTAGTTTGTCCTTTGTTTACTAGACCTCAAGGTCATCAGACAGTCATGAAGGCTTAGCACACAATGACCTGTACAGCTAATAAGGGTTTTATGGTGGTGGCAGTTTGACTTGGAACAGATTATTACTGTTGCCATTATTTCCACTGGAAAAAAAAAACTTTTAATATGCTAAATAAGCCACGAGATATAAAATCAGCTATAGGGAAACAGTCAATACAAGAGGAAATAAACAAAAAAGAAAAATTATACACGTTCTGAGCTACTGGTCCATCTGCCGTAGAGGTGCTGCTGTTGCTGTTTGGGTCCCTGTGGCTATCCTTCTCACTCATCACACCCACTTTCCGGCTCAGTGTCCCCGAATACATCCCATTAAATCGCTCATCTTCTAGGGCAGTCAGCAGTGACAATAATTGGATAATGACTCATATTTAAATACTTCCATATTTAGGAAAATTCCTGTCTCTTTTTTTTTCTCCACGAGGGATGTGGCTTCTTTTTGTCTTTTTCAGCTCACGTCCGGACAACATGTAGAGCCAAAGGAGGATGATAAAATATGTTGATGACTGTATTGTATAGGTATATTTTTTGTTTAAATATAAGTTAGAGAAGCATTAAAGTTATTTGCCCTGTAAAAGTATGATGGAGTATGATTACTTCAAATCATCTTCCTTGAAACTGTTAATACAGAGGTTTTCAAACTGGGGGGGCTGGTGTTATGACGGGGGGGGGGTTACCACGAACACTTTTCATTATTACCATATTTTTCGGGTGGGAGGGGCACTGAAAATCATTTTATCTCCAAAAGGGGGGCACTGCATTAATAGATTATTCACTTCGTAGAATTTATAGATGCCTAACAAACGAACACATATTCAAAGTCACTCAAAATCACAAGATGACGTCATTGGATAATTTGCATATTTGTTGAATATGATGGTTTAGAACAAATGCTTAACTTTTAGGAGAGACTCAAAAGCAAGTCAAAACACCTCCATCCATCCATTTTCTATGCCGCTTATCCTCATTAGGGTCACGGGGATGCTGGAGCCTATCCCAGCAGACTTTGGGCGAGAGGTGGGGTACACCCTGGACTGGTCGCCAGTCAATCGCAGGGCACATATAGACAAACAACCAGTCACACTCACATTCATACCTGTGGACAATTTAGAGTCACCAATTAACCTAACATGCATGTTTTTGGAATGTGGGAGGAAACCGGAGTACCCGGAGAAAACCCACACACACACGGGGAGAACATGCAAACTCCACACAGAGATGCCCAACGGAGATTTGAACCCAGGTCTTCCAGATCTCCTGACTGTGTGGCCAATGTGCTAACCACTCAGCCAACGTGCGGCCTGTCAAAACACCTTAGAAGTAAAACTAAACCTGATTCTTGGTTTGTTAATTAAAGGTTGGCTATCACTTCATATCTTGACCAGTTCCTCTCACAGTCTAGCCAGGATAATAATTACATCCGGACTCATCTCCAGCCTTCACCTTTTATCTGCAGTTACGACTACTTGTTTCATTTATCCCACAACGTTCTTCCCTCACATGTTCTGACATACTGACAGGTACGTGACCAAGTCAGAATAAAGCTTGAGTGTAATATGTAGTAATTTAATAAAGATTAGGAAACATCTACAATGGCCGCACGGTGGTCGAGTGGGTAGCCCATTGTCCTCACAGTCAGGAGGTTGAGGGTTCGAATCTGCGTTGGGCTTCTCTGTGTGGAGTTCGCATGTTCTCCCCGTGCGTGCGTGGGATTTCTGCGGGTACTCCGGTTTCCTCCCACATTCCAAAAACATGCATGTTAAGTTAATTGGCGACTCTAAATTGTCCATATGTATGAATGTGAGTGTGAATGTTTGTTTGTCTATATGTGCTCTGCGATTGACTGGCGACCAGTCTAGGCTGTAACCCGCCTCTCGCCAAAAGCCAGCATAGGCTCCAGCATACCCATGACCCTAATGAGGATAAGTGGTGTAGAAAATGAATGAATGAAACATCTACAATTTAGATCCCACTCTATACAACGGGGTGAAGGTTACTGGTTTGAGCCTGCCGTGATCATGTTTAAGTACCCTTGGGCAACTGAACGCCCAGTTGCTCTTGATGCTGCGTCATCAGTAGGTAAATACCAAAACAGTGTCAAAGCGCTTTGATTGCTTTAAAGACGTAGCACCCGCTGCTGTTCAGTAAGAACAGCAACTGAAGTGTGCTTTCACTTTTGAGTTTACAAATACCAGAAAGTTGACAGATTTGTCGCTAGTTGCTTTTGAGAGTTTGGAATGTTGTCACCAAAGTCACCAAGTTGGCAACACTGTGTGAGGCAGCAGTAGGGATGTGTATCATTTCCATTTTATCGCATTCTGGTGTCTGACTTTTGAAAAGGGCCTGGGCTTAAATGATGCCCAAATCTGCACTTTTGAAAAGGAAACCATACATTTTGACCAAAAACATTGTCTTTTTAATGTCTATTTTGCAGATACCCAAAATGCCAGTGATTTTTTTGTCATGCCCCTTGTTACGACACAGGTGAAAATAACATCATTAATGACGAAAGAGGAGGCGGAAAAATCAAGTCATCCAAGTTTATTGATGAATAAACTAAAAAGATGAAAAGCTAGGAAATATGACGTGATTGGCAATGTTCTTAAATATGATTTTATATTAATTTAAAGGTATAACTCTAAATTTTTTGACTTGAAGTGACATTGCTCTATTGTTGAGATTACGTTATTGTGTATGTGATAACAATGGCTGAACAATCTTGTTTAGCTATGTGTTCCACAGCGGATGAAGATGTGGTAGTCGGCGCCATTAGTCATCACATACACAACAATGGACGGTCCATATCGCGCATTAATACAACGGAAGAGGAAAAGTAAAGCCGAGTAATTTGTGAGGTCCGATTTTTTTCGGGGAGATATTTTTGCAAATGTATTACTCCTTTGAACGCATATTTTTTCGAGAAGCCAAACTCTTTACTTATTTAGCCCCTGCATCTAACCAGATCTGCTGTCTTCGTCACAGAATCTGAACAAAACTGGAATCACAGGACCAATTGAGGGGTAAGTCACTTTTGATGCACAACACTATTAATGGGGATGTCATACAACTTCATGTCATAAAATCCGAACGATCCCTTTAACCACAGGGCTTCCAGGTGTCTGGGCAATTTTTAAATGATGAAATAAAGAAATAAATGATGACCTCATCAAACTGCATCTGAAGCGTGTAAACATCCCTGGGTGTCTAGTAACAAGCTTCCTCTGTCCTTCCATCCAACCATTTTCTATGCCACCTATCCTCACTAGGGTCGCCAGTGCTTGCTTGCTCATGACTAACGTTTTGCAATCACTGCAAAGCATTGGTTATAAAAAGCGGAACCAAGATTTCTTTCTTCAACACTTCCAGTTCCCAGGGTAAAAGCCATCACTCAGAAAATCATGGATTGTATCGTACTGGATAGACGGGAGATGCCGCATTCACCAAATTGTGGAGTTCCTCGAGCCACGCGTTGTCTTGCCTAATTGCAAGTATTTCTCTGATGTTTGCTTATTCAAGGTGTACAATGTTAACAGACGGGGGCTTATTGCTGATGCTGTATTCATTAGCTTCACAACAGATATGTGTTAATTCCACGACAGGAGATATGTGATGTTACACATATTGGTATCGGTTAATATTGGAATCAGATAATATTGGCATATCGGATATCAGTAAAAAAGCCAATAATGGCCATCCGTAGTCCAAAGTTATGTTTTCTGAAGGTCCAAGCTCAGTGCAGCTGTCCACCAGGAAGTTTAAGAGCAGTTCATGCTTCCCTCTGCTGACCAACTTTATGGGGATGGAGATTTCAGTTTCCAATAGTACTTGGCACCTGCAGAGCCAAAACTATCAGTCAGTAGTGAAGTGGACGCTAATATCACGTTTTGACATTTTATGCAGCGATGGTGTTTTAATTTGACAAATCTTAATGTTGATCAAGTGTAGTAGCTAAGTTACTAAAGCTTCTGCGTCGACTGCTTGGATGGAAGCAGCTGGTAAACTTCAATTTTAAAAAAGTCTCCCTTCTCGCTCATTGGAGCTAACGAGTGACGCTGGGAACATCAAGTAGAGGTTGGATTGCAAGGTTTATACTATGTCTTAGTGTGTAAATGTCTCATATTACAACTTGGACACAATTTGTTTTTCTTTTTAAATTTGGTGGCTGCGGTTTGTGTTCAGGTGCACTCAATAGTCCGGAATTTACTGTGTATTTAGATGTACCCCCCTCACCCCCTGTTTAAATGTAGGGTACCACAAATAATGGTAGATATTGTAACATTAGTAATGAGACGTCATGGTTATATCTATTAGTCTATTACATATGATTTATAATAAACAAACCAATTGTGTTAAGCCTAGTTGTGCACATACGAACAAACATACAACATACAAAAAAAACATCTTATTAAACAGACATATTATTGATGTTGGCCGCACGGTGGCTGAGTGGTTAGCACATTGGCCACACAGTCAGGAGATCTGGAAGACCTGGGTTCAAATCTCCGTTGGGCATCTCTGTGTGGAGTTTGCATGTTCTCCCCGTGAGTGTGTGGGTTTTCTCCGGGTACTCCGGTTTCCTCCCACATTCCAAAAACATGCATGTTAGGTTAATTGG
>QODF01000097.1:3450-59559 GCA_024372805.1 Oostethus manadensis | reverse complement strand
ACTCGTCCCCTTTTCAGGTCAGGTCCGGCATCGAAATGTGGCGCAACAAAATTCATAATAAACGCAGTCAAATGTCAAGGGAGACTCATTTGGATTATGAAATCTCCCTTGGCAAAGAAATTTTGCTCAGCATTTGAAGGCAGCTTGACTCCCATTCAGCTGTTATGATGCTGGACAAGACACACACAAAAAAAAAAATAAAAATAAAAAAGATGATACAACCACACGTGCTGGTTATTAGTTTACACCGTTGCTGTTCCTTAGGTCATCATCAAAAAAGCCATTTTGCCTCCTCCTCCAGTAAATAAAAATGTATGGGAGCCGCGAAACATTACAAAACGTATAAACTTTTAAAAATTGTAATCTTTTTTATGTTACCATATAGAACCACAAAATTCAACAGACAGTAGTGCGGCTACACGTGTAGACCTACTCTGAGCTCATTTAAACACTGAACTGATTTTGGTCAAATAAAAAAGTAGCCAACTTTAAGATAAAAAAGCCAATCAGAGTTCATATATTGAGTGTTGTTTGCTCAATACCGATTATTCCTGCATCAATAACCATTTTATTGATCCTGTTCTTGACTGTCTTTGCAAAAAGAGACATTTTCCTATTTTTATTTTAGTTTTTTTTAATGAGGAGGATAGATGCTCTGATATTTTTATGAACAATTATCTCATGTATTCTCTAACTGTGAATGGCTTCCCATCTCATTTACAGATCAGTGTTGCCAACTTGGCAATTTCTCGCTGAATCTGGGGACTTTCCAAACCGTATTTTCTCAAAAAGACTATAGAGAAAAATGTAAAGACGTTTTCTGACGTCTTTGGGAAGAGGAGATTTTTCTGGTATTTGGGTTTTTCTTCACCAAAATAGTAATGTATTGACGGTCCCTAGAAAAACAGCCAGCGGTTAGAGCGTCACTTCCTGTGCGAGCTCACCACACCATAAGAGAGCATGGTGATGGAGGAGTCGAATATCCAATGTCCAACTTTACCAGCGTTACACCCATGACCCACAGTTGTACAGTATTTGCAGAAATAAAAGTGAAAGCACATACTGCATTGATCCGAGCTGTGAGGGCACAGTCAGTCAACTGTTGCTGCATATAATCTGCCTCTCCTGCAGTCGCCATCTTGGCGATTAGCGCGTCACGGGCTGTGAGCACATAGCTACAGCGCACTTCTTGTTATAATACATATTGCTATGCTCCCGTTAATTACATTCTTTTATTTTACTGCCCAGTAACTTCTTTCAGACTCAACTCAAAACTAGAAACCCCCCATTTTTTCCAAGCTCTCGCGGGACACATCAAATGAAATGGCGGGCCAGATCTGGCCCCCGGGCCTTGAGTTTAGCACTTGTGCGCTACAGCATTGTACTCTTGTCAGTCTTTTTTCTCAGTCTCCTTTTGAGTAAAAACGTCTCCTCAGCACCACAACCTGCAGAGAACGTAACGCAGGAGACCTTTCTTCTCTTGCATTGTTGCTGTTTGTTAGTCTTGTCCCAGCTGATGTGTTCAATGCTGCTTGGTTTTCAGAGTTACCTGTTAATATTTTGATGTGTATTGGAAAGAGATCATAATTTGCTTTTGATGAAAAGGTTTTGTGATGGTGTGTGAAGGGTTAATGGTGAAATGTGCAGTCCTTGCATTGTCAATCTCCCAGCAGGAAGAATGTACACAGACAGTCAATATTGAAACATGTCGCCTGCTTTGTCGCCTTCATCGAACAATACTGAGGACAGTCTTTGAATTTTGACCATTCCTTACTGGTTGTTTCTGTGTTTATAAATTAGCATATTCATGACATCTTATTACCAGGTTGCGTGTCTGGACCTGTGTGTGTTTTTGTGTTGGTCTGCAGAAGATTAGATAATAAATAATATATTTAATATGACAACTAGGTTCTGCATTGTTACTTTTGAGTCATTAATAAAACTTCTTGTCATACACATGCCACTTTTCCTTCACGCAGGATGTAAATTCAAAATGTTTGTGTTTGACATTTGACCCCGAGCAAGCATAATGGGCTCATTCACCAGAGTCGTCTCACGTCATACAGCTGGCGTTTGTCCTCTCTCACACTGACAGAAGTGAATTATCGCGGGTGGAGGAGTGCAAACCTTAGCAGCATGGAGAGGAGCTTTAAAAAGGATTCCAAGTGCAGCACATTCTCGGTAGTGTCTCTCCTCAGACCTCATAGATCCACTGAGGCTTTGAGGGGGTATTTTACAATCTAGTTTTACATTGCTCTGCAGAAATCGTCTTCTCACATTATATATTTGAATAGCTTTGATGATAGAAACCCCGTGGTACTGCATGTACATCTGACAACTACAAAAGGAGAGTAAGCATACATAATGCTTTTTTCCCCCTTTCATGTCATCTTAACATGTTTTTTAACAATACTTTTGGATTATTGTGGCCTCTGAAGAAAGCAACACATTTTTATTACTCCGAGTTTTATTTGATGAGAAAGTGCATTTCAATCAACCTGTCAGAAAACATAAGTAAAACCATGGAGCAGATAACTCCTATAGAACTCACCCAGAAAAATAGATAGGTTTGTTGTCTGCTCTCGAATTTGCTGTATATTACATCCTCGTCCCATCTGGAGGGAGACGTGCAAGAAACCCAAACAGACGATAGGTGCTGCACACGCCAGATGTGCTCCCTATCACCTCTGTGAAAGATGTTTTCGCGAAACCCACAGTCCTATGGCGCATGAAACTTCTCCAAAAGCGGACCTATCACCAGGTGCACACATGGGAAATCAAATGCTCCTATGCACCATGCATGAGTCCTCCCTCCGTTTTGAAAAATGTGTGCCGGAGCATCTCAGGTGTGTGAAATTACTCCCCAGGGGGGGTAAAGAACCGGCAGCCTGCCACAGAACACACAGTTTCCGCTCAATATTCCTCATTTGTCAGAAGTCTACTGCACACACACCTCACACTAAATGTGTTTTTAGTGCACTGTGAACTATTGTTGTTCAAGCTACTTCTAATTGTCATCTAGAGAAAGAACTTTGAAACCTTCTGGACTGTTTTACAAAACATCACAGTTGGACTTTGATCCTTTTAGTGTGACAGAAGGTTTCATGGTGAGAAAAACATAATATTGATGTTCTTTTGTCTTTGTGGGGACACATTTCACATTAATCCTGCATTTGAATAATTAAAAAGCAAGAGAAAAAAATTGAGCGTGAAGGCTTTTGTGGGAGTAGAATCAGTATGTCATTATAAGCCTAAGGGGAGGAGGGAAATGTCTCTTTTTGAACCCTGCATTTGTTTTGAAGTTTGCTACGTTACTAAGTGACTAAGTTACTTCCTCAGGCTAACATTTGGTGGTTAATGTGAAGCTGGCTCTCATTTTCTCTGACTTTCTTCTTCTTTTCAGGGCTTGACGTGTGCTCTGAATATGACGTGGGATGCAGGGCTCATGCAAGGTCAATGCAGGAAATATAGGCTGGGGAAAAATAACCACTTTCATTTAAAATGAAATTAAATTATGTCAATGGTAATCATCTGTTCATTTTCAAACAACCATTTTGTTAAAACCTCTCAAAGGACAACACTACAGTATAGAAAAGAAACTTGGATATTCTTTAGACTAGTCAGTGTACAGCTTGTATAGCAGTACAGTAATCTCTGGTTTATGACAGTTAATTGATTTCAGATCTGACTGTGATAAGTGAATTTCCACAAAATAGGATTTCTTTTTTTATACGTAGAAAACTTTCATAGTTAGAGCATAGAAAACAGGTTCACAACCTTCTAAACAGTTTTATTTTTTTAACATTAGAGCCCTCAATGTAAGAAATAACACACCTATAGTCTCCTGTACACTCATATCACCAAATACATTATAAAAGAAAATAAGACATATTAGACATAAGACCTTACATAGTCTCACAGGTTAACATTGGAAGAGTGCCCTGGTTTTTTTTGGACAGTGTACTTCCTGTGGCGGCTTGTGTCTCATATCATTCTATTCCATCTTCCTCCACTTATTCGGGTCCGGGTCGCAGGGGCAGCAGTTTCAGTAGGGCTGTCCAGACTTCCCGGTCTCCGGCGACCTCTTCCAGCTCCAACTGGAGGACACCAACGTCTTCCCCGGGGCACTTTCCAGGCTGGTCATGCATGGAACACCTCACCAGGGAGGCACCCGGGAGCCATCCGGAATAGATGCCCGAACCATCTCAACTGGCTCCTCTCGATGTGAAGGGGCAACGACTCTACTCTGAGCTCCTCTTGGTTGGCTGAGCTCCTCACCCTATCTCTTAGGGTGAGTCCAGCCACCCTATGGAGGGAACTCATTTCCGCTGCTTGTATCCTCGATCTCGTTCTTTCGGTCATTATCCATAACTCATGACTTTGTGGCTTGTGTTTCATCAATGTAACAACACTGACACAGGGACTAGTGCTGTGGCTTTAGATTTGGCCGGCTATTGTAGCGCTACTGTGGGTTTCTAGTATGTTCACACAAGCACGTAGATATATACTGAGGAACTACATACTGCAGCTGCACATGATTATGGTGACCGAGAAGTGCAACACGTGAACAAACAGAAAACTAAATTACAGTTACACCACCCAGAAGGAGAATGTACATAATCCGAGAGTTCTAGGAAGGTTGCACCAATCACCTCCGGGGATTTGGTACGTTCCGTTTCCAATTTATGTTGGCAGCCGAGAAGGGGAAAACACAAAACAAAAACCAATCCAAATTACAATTAGACCACCTGGAAAGGGACTGTAACACTGTTATAGCTTCATTAAAAATATTTGATGGACTCCTGTAGTAGATCTGTTTCTTCCGACTGGTATTTGCATGCATGCCGAGATTGACATGCACGTCATGGGAGCGTGCACGCTCCGCTAAAGCCCTAATTATGAGACTTCGTACCATTTTGTAAGGCACAGCACTTCATGTTAATGAAATGACACTTTTTGTCGGATTTAACTAATGACCCACCCGAAGTGCAAAGTATATGAAAGCTTCAAATTTTTCACTGTAAAATTTGTTATATATGTTGTTTGCATGTTTATATGAATTTAAATCAGGCATACATATCCAAAAATACAGTGAGAGGAGCAGGTTACAAATTCACAATGTGACACACAATTTGTGGCACTCTGTAAAAATAATTGTGCCCTATTTATTTATTTGTGTGTAACGTTGCATATTCCTAATATATGCAATTCATAATGTAATTACCTGTTCAGCTTATGGTCAGCAGGTGGTACTACTGCATTAGGGAACTATGACCAACCATTGAATGAAGAGTTCTGTGCATTATAAAATTGTACGGCGTTCCTTAGATCTCAACATACCATTGTTGGCCGTGGTCAGCATGTAAAGGACGTAGGGTATCTATCTTGAAGGGTTGCAAGTATGTCGTGCTTATGGACCAAGTAATACGTGACACTCACGTGCTTGCTGTTCGCCCTCCGTTGGCACCTTTTAGATCGTAATTATTGCGTGCGACTCGTACGTATGTGTGCTTCACGTAAGGCTACCGTACCTTGGACTCACTGGGTAGGTACGTGTGTGGGCATAGTACGAGGCTAGTGCAGCCCACTCACTTCAATTGCAAGATGGGCATACTGGGTTTCTGTGGCACCTACTGCTATCGTGACCGGAATAACTAGAGAGAACAGCGGGAAGAGCCGCCCACTTTGGCTGGGCAAGGCACATTAATGGTGGTTATGTGAGCCAGTCATTTGGCATCACTCGTGTAAACACTGCGTAACACTTCCTGTATTCGGTAAGTCCGGCCATCAAAGAAAAGCATGTCCCAGTAGTATAGGTATGCCAACCAGTGTTCACGCAGAAAACTGGCTCAGGGCCGCCCTTTCTCATTCAAAAAGAAAAAATTCTCACCCACAGTCAATGCTTGTTTTTCTCTTCCCACATACTCCAACAGCCAGTCCACCTTTTAGATTCTTAAATGTATTATCGACCCAGGCCTAGTACCCAAGAGACACAATTTTTCTAAATTAGAAATCTTGTCACGTTTAAATCTTGCAGGATCTTGTGACACAAGCTCTTGTGACACTCACATACGCATATACTGTACATATATACCAGTCAGGGTGTGTTTGTTTGTGTACAATGGGGGAACTCTAGCTGTCTTGTTGCCTGTCTCTGTTTGCTGTCTGTCTGCAACCAGGGGCCTTGCTGCTGGTCTTTGAGGGTGTTTGCCACTCCAGGAAGACATCCCAAGTCAATTGATTTACCACCAACTACACAGGAAACTGGGGTTCGAGCCGAATTTACGTTTCAGTGTTTCAAACAGACAACAACATGAGCAAAAAGTTTGACACAAGGCGTACACCACAAGGCGTGGACCACGCGTCTGTCTGTGGACTGTTCTGCTCCACAAAAATGTTGGAAAATTTGTTTTTAATAATATGCATTATACTGTCTACTCATCAGGGATGTAACATTTCATCTAATATAATGATTTTTTGGGTATGGCTCCAGTTCGGTACAGAGTACTGATTTTGCACTCAATGCACATTAAAAGGGAATAACAGGAAGTATACATTCAGCACAGAAGTGGAAATGCAGGCGTGCAGAGCATCACCCCGGGCTCGGAAAGCAGACAAATGAAAATGAACCAAACCATGATCTTAAAACCGAGGTATGTACCAAACTGTCATTTAGGCCTTATACCCCTATTTCTAGTGGGGAGTTTTTCAGGATGTCGTTGCCATTCCGTTATCAACATAATGACTGAAAATGACAATATTTAAAACATGAATAACTGTATTTTAGTCATGAAATAAATACAGCTAATAAAACTAAGGCAATAAAAGCGCAAGTTTCGTGTACTGATATGACTGCAGGCAATATTGAATAAAACACAAGAGCTATATAACTAAACTGTGTTTGCAAAGATAATAATGGCCAGTTTGACTGACATTGCCGATCATCTTATTGAGAAGTGTTTCTTATAATGTGATGACAGCTACATGTGACAGTCCTATGAATACGATGCAGAGTTCTACACTACAAATACAGTCCCAATAATAATAATTGTTAAACACCTCTCTGTACATAAGATTTTATTGAAAACAATGGTTCTGCAACATCAAATGTCAAATTTGAGTGCTGATAATTATAGTGCATTGTTCTTTTCAGTGTAATGCAAGCTGTGTGTTTCCATCAACAAAATAACATGCTGTGTGCTTGTTTTGACACAAAAATTTTGTAGGAAAATTATGCTATATTTTGGACAAAGTGAACTGCAGTTCAGCGTTATAACAGCTAACGCTCTACAAATAACACACGGAAAGCAATACAATTTGCCACAAAGTGTATATACACTGTCTGGCCAAAAAAAGTCACCTGGACTGAACTATGCAAACATGTACGAGGTTGCTGCAGTTGGTCAGGTCAAGGTTCAGCACTATGTGCTCAAAGAATGAGGTCAGCTGACAACCTGAATGAATATAGTGAATGAGCAGTTTATTCCATCAATGGATTTTATTTCCCTGATGGCACGAGCATATTCTAAAATTTACAATGCCAGGAGTCATCGAGCTCAAAGAGTGGTTCAGGGAGCATGAGACATCATTTTTACACATTAAGTCCAGACCTTAACCCCACTGAGAATCTTTTGGATGCGCTCGAGAATACTTTGCACAGCAGTCAGACTCTACCATCATCAATGCAAGATCTTGGTGAAAAATTAACAACACTGGATGGAAATAAATTTGTGACATTTCAGAAGCTTACTGAAACAATGCCACCAAAAATGCATGCCGTAATTAAAGCTAAAAGACTGTCCAATGAATTATTAGAGTGTATGACCTTTTTTTTGGTGGCGCATGTTTTTCTGTTTTCTGTTAATTATAAGTCATTATCGTTTAATGCCGGACTGAAACATGAGGGCATACATAAAGCAAGGGATAATTAAATGATGTAACACGTACAGAAATCAGTTTATTTCTTCAGCATGGGACAATGTTTGTTTTGTATTGTGCTGTGTTAGTTATATGGCATCATTACCTAGAGCTCTGGGTTAATGTTCATAGTCATATCGTATGTTAGGCTGTTACTCTAATCAATTAGGAAATAAAAATGTAAGACTCTTGATTTTTTCAACAGTGTGTGTAACAGCCCTGAAAGGGGGGAAATATAAATGAGGATGGCCGGACACGATGTCTCCCTCTGGCAGCCTCATCCAGAATGGAGCACTGCGGCCTAGATCTCCCCCTTTCGGCCTTAGCAGACATAACTAATCGATCCCTGAACGATCGCTCTGATCCCTGTTACACTGATTAGAGGTACATTTTTAACAATTTTAAAAGCATTACACAATTTATTTACTAGAAGAATTATCCACTTTTTAAACTTCACCTTTTAATGCAAACAAACAATCCATTACATGTGTAGTGCTATAATGCCAAATGACATCCAAGATTTAGTATCGTGACACACGCTGACCTCTTGGCTGCACATGTGGACCACATAGAAAGCACCAATAAATCCAGTGATGCTAAATAGAAGAAAAGTGCATGACAGTTATTCAGCAGGGGCACCTAAATATGTACAAAGAGGCACCCCAGGGATGGAGTTTGAAGGAATTACAGCATCCCTCCTGTGCTGAGCATGACAGTTTATTTATCATTCTTATACTTATTTTCTGTACAGACAAGTTCATTGCAAGCAGTGAAAATCAACAAAGTGCCATTTCCAGGTTGCTATTTTTAAGTTGAACACAATTTGAAAGTAAAGATTGTGTATTATATGTGCCAAAAAAGTGGTTTAGTTTGTTGGGATCATAACATCTCCCTGAGCTACAACCTTATTGTGATGGAGGAGTTTGCGTGTCCCGATGATCCTAGAAGCTAAATTGTAGGGTAGGGTCACCAATGACAGACAGGTCCTATTTGAGGGACAAGACAAAGAAGCACTCTATAGACCCCAAAGAAAAAACAAAACATTAGACTAAGTTTTCCCTTGCCTGGACGCGGGTAACCAGGGGCAATCCTCTGGAGCCAGGCCTGGAGGTTGGTCACAACAGCAAATGTCTTGTGACCAGGCCTACACCCATGGGACTAGAGAGTGCTCCCTCCAGGCATTCCTATTTTCCAATGAGGAAGCAAGCTCCACGGTGGGCTCTTCGATCTCTGAAGCGGAGGTCGTCGAAAGCTCCTTGAGATCCGCCTGGAATTCCTAAGGACCTGGCCGCCCAGGATGGGCGTGTCTTTTCTGAAACAACTCAGCGCCGATACCTGATCATCGGCGGTAGTGCCTCTGGGTTGGCGGACCCAGGTTATGTTCCCCCTTTTTAAATCGGGGTATCAGACCAGCTAACTCAGGCTGATCATTCGCTGTATCGTTGGTGTCAAAGTTTGTTTCTCATTGCCAGCAATAAGTCAGACCCATTTCCAGTGAGGGTTGGAATCTGCCAGGGCTGCCCTTTGTCATTGATTCTGTCCATTACGTTTATGGACAGAATTTATTCAGGGGTTCAGGTTTGATAGCTGCAGGACTGGGTCTTTGCTTTTTGCAGATGATGTGGTCCTACTGTCTTCATTGATCCTTACCCTTCAACTCTCACTGGATTGGTTCCCAGCCAAGTGTGAAGCGGCAGGGTGATGAGTATCAGCACCTCCGAGTCCGAGTGAATGGTTCTCATTTGGAAAAAGGTGGAGTGCCATCTTTGGGTCAGGGATAAGATTCTGCCCCAAGTGGAGGAGACATTGGGGTGTTGTTCACGAGTGAAGGAAGGATGGAACGCAAGATCAACAGGCTAATTGTTGCGGCATCTGCAGTGATGCGGACTACATCGGTTCGTTGTGGAGAAGAGAGAATTGAGTCAAAAGACAAAGCTCTCAATTTACCGTTTGATGTACGGATGTTCCTCACTTATGGTCATGACCTTTGAGTAGTGACCGAAAGGACAAGATTGCGATATATCTCCCTAAGAGACAAGGTGAGAAGCATTGTCATCTGGGAAAACTCAGAGTATACCTGCATTGAGAGGAGACAGATGAGGTGACTCAGGCATCTGGTCGGGATGTCTCCCGGACACCTCCCATGGGAGTTGTTCATGGCACGTCCAACCGGTAAGAGGACCTGGGGTAAGACCCAGGACATGTCAGAGAGACTAGGTCTCTCAACTGGCCTGAAACGTCTTGGGGTTCGTTGAGAGGAGTTGGATGAAGTAGCCAGAGAGAGGAAAGTCTGGTCTTCACTGTTTAGGCTGTTGCTCCTGCAACCCGATCTCGGGTAAGCTGAAGAGGATGGATGCATCATAAAATATGTGTGTTCATTAAAAAAATTATATATATACAATTTCAGATATTCTTAAGCAGCACAGACATAAAGAAACAATAGTAATGGGTGACTTTAACCTGGACTGGTTGAATAAGATTTGCGGAAAGAAACTCAAGGACATTGCAAATAGCCTTCACATGACACAAATGATGAACACCCCTACCAGAATAACACCTGGTCAAACCCTGCTAGATTTGATTTTCACCAACAAACCTGATCGCATAACAAAAACATACAATTTACTAACTGGCTTATCGCACCTTAACATGACACTGATCAATCGAAAGCTCTTAAAAACTAGGTATAAAAATAAACAAAGTACTATGTGTGTGCCTTATATTCCATAAAAAGACAGAAAGTTACTAGAAAATAAACTTAAAAATGCACCATGGAACAATATAATACATTGGGTTAACACCAATCAGATTTTGCGATTAACTAATGACAAAAATACGAACTCGAAAATTAGGTACAAAAATTAAAATACTTTGGCTTAATGAAACAATCTGGAATTTAATGAAAAACAGGGACTACGCTTTAAAACAAACAAGTAAAACCCAACTAAATACAGACTGTATGATATTTAAAAGCCTACGAAATAAAGTTACAGCACTTCTTTGAAAGGCTAAAGCTGACATTCACCTAGAAATAATTAAAGCTGCAAAGGGAAACATCAGACAGTTATGGAAAAATATCCACAAACTTACAGGTAGAGGACAGACAATAACTGAAAAAATAACATTAAATGTAAACAGCATCCCTATAACCAATATCTCTGAAATTAGTAACCTTTTTAATCACAATTTTATTCAACCAGTTCAAATTCGAGAAATGATAATACATGATGAAAATGGACTACAACAGGAAATAACAAATGGAACAAATGTGAACAAAATCCTCTCCTCACTGTCCAGCTCACGAACAAAAGATAAATATAATATGGACACCCTACTTCTAAAAACCTATGAACACATACTAATTGCACGGATAACAAAACTCATAAATCAATCAATTGCTGAAAACTCCTTTCCTAGCACACTGAAAACATCCACTATCATTCCAATTCATAAAGCAGGAAATAAACAGGACACCAACAACTACACGCCTATCAGCATTCTCCCTGTTTTATCAAAAGCAATTGAAAAAGTAGTCACTGAGCAACTCACACAACATCTGGAGGATGAAGGATTGTTACACCCCATGCATTTTGGATTTTGGATTTTCAATTGACACGGTTGTTTATACCTGGGGGAAAAACGCAGAACAAGTGTCCAAAAAGTTGACACTAACAATGGAAAAAGTTTCCAAATGGCTAACCGACTCATGTCTCACACTAAATATCAAGAAAACCACCACCATGTACTTTGCAAATAACAATAAGAAATCATCCCTCACAAACATTACTGTGAACGGAGAAAAAATACAAAATGTAAAAGAGTATCGCTACCTGGGTGTCATATTAGATCCACATCTCACCTTAAAAAAACATATGAAGCAAATGTGCCATAGCATAAAATACAATATCTAAACATTCAAATGCATAAGAAACTCATTACCACTAAAGGCAGCCCAAATCTATTTTCGACAGCATGATTATGTCCCGGATTTCCTACTGTGTAAGCTGCAGGTCCTAGGCCGATAAAACCACAGCGAGGCCTTTGGAATCAAATCACCACAAACAATCACTCAAAATGTTAGACAAGAAGCAACGACAACGTCGTCATTGCACAATCCTCCAAAATAATAGACTTTTAAACTTCAACAAGATTCAGAAATGGGCCTCAATTAGAATGACCCACAAAATACTAAATAACTCTGCACCAGCTCCTCTTAAGAACTTTCTCAAGTACACGTGCTTCCACCAGGGGCCAATGCAGTGTACCAAAACATTTGCACAATCTTCTTTTTCCTATTTCAGCTATTAAAGACTGGAATGATACGCTAAATAATCTGAAAAATCGAACGGACTATTTCACCCCGTTAATAAACCTATGAGTAGAAATATAAGAATTATGTGTTTATGTGATATTGTGAATGATATGTGTGTGGAAATAGTACATCTAGTGTAATTGTGTGTTTGGGCTGATGTTAGTGGGTGTATATTATGTTTTACTGTGTTACTGCGTAATGAGATGTGTGACAAAACATTAAATGTGTGATGCTGTGTGCGTGCGTGTGTGTGTGTGTGTGTGTGTAGGAGAGTACATCTTTGATTGTTTTTGATGTAGACAGTTTATTCATGTAACCAGGGGTTGCAGATGGAAATTAGCTTTCTAGCTCTACTCTGGTGCAGAACATCTCTGTCTTTGTACATAATGTCTCCGTACATTGTCCCTTCAAATAAAGCTTATACCATAAACCAAAGCTAATGTGCCAAAAACATAAGCAATAATTGTTATCTATCAGTTCACTTTTCTACTGGAAGCTGCAACCCTGTTGTTTTACTGCCAAATTTACAAAAACAAATCATCTTGTGTAAAAATTGTGTGTACAAGAGAATCTGTTTAGATTTCTCAGAATCTATTAAAAAATGATTCTTGGTTTTAAAATCTGGTAACACTTTGTTAATAATGCATGGTAATTTAACTGCTTCTCCCTTATTGCCAAAACTACTGCCACACAGTCTGCAGAATAATGATCACTCAAGAGTTGACTCAAATGTAGATGTTATGCCAACAGAATTTGTTTTTATCTACAACAAGCCAATATTGTTTTCATGGATGGTGTTTGAGTATTTGTTTTTGCAGAATTATGCATAAAACTATCTTCATTTTATAACACTTACCCTGTTCAGAGTCATTGGTGAGCTGGAACCTAACTCAGCTGACTGGGTGAGAGGCAGAGTACACGCTGGACTGGGCACCAGTCAATCACAGGACATACAAAAAAAACATTCATACTGTACATACGTTCATACTCACATTCACACAGATTGAACAGAAACATACAAACCCCACACAGCAGTTACTGAGAAATTCAAACCCAGAACCTTGTGAGCCATACGTGCTAACCACATGCTCTAACTCTGTGGGAGGGTGGGGCATCGGCCAAAAATGAGCAAATGTGGTTCCACTATTTGATTTTGCTTTTGTTAACAGTTTGGCTTTGATGGAGGTTTGTGCTTTGGCAATAGCGAGCGTAATCAAACTGTTGTGGGAACCAGTTGTGTAATCTTCCCATCCTTGAGTGCTATGATTTTGATGGTATTGCGGGAAGACCTCTGAAACAATCCCTCCTTTGCTTCAAACTACACTTTTTGTGTTTATTTATCCATTTCCTTTGTTATTTCTAAATATTTTTATATTGTTTTCTGCACATAAAACTAAATACTTGCTTTAGAAATTGCTTTTTTTTAATTAATATTTTTAGTGTCTGGAACTAATTACGACCAGTCCCTCCCCCCCTCTGATGAACACCTTTTAAATTGCATAATCATTGACTACTTCTCAGATGGCAACGCAGTACAAAGAAACAGGAAGAAAGGCTAAAAGGAAAAAGCCGTTACAATGCAGCGTTGTTCTAGACCACTGCAAACTAAAGCCACAATAATAAACTTGTTTAATTGATACCTCTCTGACAGTGTCAATCAAAAAAATGAACGTTGTTATCTTTGTAAAGGTGGAACTGTTAATACCGCTGTTGTGTTGGATCTCATTGTACTGAATGAACTGTCATCACTTATAAAAAAACAGACACGATCATTGTGCAGAAAGTCAATGAGCCACGGGAAGCAGCGGTTGGATTGTAAGATTTGATTTGCAAGAAAAATCCCTGTGGCAGACCGATAATGTTTCAATCGTGAGAATGAGCGGATTAGTTTCTACCTCTGCGCCATTCTCTTAAAAGCTACTGTGCATACACACATAAATCAAACCCCTTCATGTCCCCACATAACAAGATTAGAAAACACAAATCTCAAGTGTCCTGTATTTCAGTTTTATATAGTTGAGGAAGCATATGGCAGCCTTCAGAACTAAGTGGGACCAAATGTTTATGCAACAATGGGTCAGTGTGCTGCAAATGACCAACAGTGACAACTGATTGCAGGGGAGTAGCAGTTACCTCTAAAAATGTAATCTAAGCCAACAAACCATACCCCCTCTATCAGCAATCCATTTCAATCCCCTATTGAATCTACAATTCCAAACACGTGTAGGAAGAATACTGGGCAGCAAAAAGGATGGGGATCAACATATTACTTATAGCATAAAAAGTTATCTATTTACTTTAATAATATATAGTTATATATGGTTTGTCCATGTTTTTTGCAGTTCATTTGTTCCAGGTGAATTTCTGCAAGTAGAATTTAATATTAAAAAATATTTTAATATTATTATATTTTTTTAATTCTACCATAAATATGCCTAGTGAACAGACTGCTTCATATGACGTGTCTTTTAATATTTTTGACTAATAGTAGCACATAGTCAACCATAAAACAGTAATCATTTATCCATCCATCTCCTATGCCGCTTCTCCTCACTACGGTCATGGAGATATGTTGGAGCCTATCCCAGCTGACTTGGAGGGACAGGCGGGGAACTGGACCAGTCACCAGCCAATCACAGGGCACATACAGACAAACAACCATTCACACTCACATTCATACCTCTGAACTATTTATAGCTGCCAATTAACCATGTTTAACGCATGTTTTTGGAACTTGGGAGGAAGCTGGAGTACCTGGAGAAAACCCATGGATGCACAGGGAAAACATGCAAATTCCACACATGCCCAAGGGATATTCAAACCCAGATCTTCCAGATCTCCTGACTGTGCTATCGTTTATTAATTTTTGAAAAAACGCAATAGAGCAAAGTAGCTATGTTCAAATTGCAATGTACCTTCTTATTTTTCCTTATATATTCCTTATTATACGTCCTTATTCAGGTTTATGTCCAATCAAGGAATATTTGGGCCACACTGAAGAGAAACATGAAAATCATGAATATTATTAGAATAAAGTTTAAGAATTAAAATAATGTTGTAATATTGTGAGAAAAGGCCCGCATACAGTAATTCCTGCAATTATCACTGCAAATTGGTCCCAGACTTGCCTGTGATTAGTAAATTTCCTCGAAGTAGGTTTATTTATTTATAAATTAAATATTTTCATAGATCGTGCATAGAAAACCTGTTAACAACATTCTAAATATGTTTAACATTAATAGAGGTGTCTAGACATGAAATAACACCCCTACTGTTACGTTTTGGTGGTGTGGATGGGAACCCAAGATGCGAGACAGAGGAGCGTGCACCAAGTCCAAAGAGTTTATTTGGGTCTTGGATGGGAGAAAAGTAACCAAAACAACAGGGTTTAGCACTGAGACTAGAAATAGGTTCCAACCAAACTTTGTCCTCAAAATAAAATTAAAAAAAAAAAAATGACGGGTAGAACTTAGGGCGAAGCAATGTACTTGTACAACAACAACAAACGTTGTAAGCCAACAACAAAAAACAAACCCAGGGCCCGGGGAGATGTTTGGGAAAAAGCAAACAATGATTACTTGCCTACGAAAGTACTGATACAACTACGAGGACATTTGCGCAAGTATTTCCCGGAGACGGTAAGCAAGAAGCACAAGCATATGGAGGAACAACTCTGCAACCTAACTATGTGGCAGCTGGCATAAATAGGCCTAATTGCCAATCTGTCACAGGTGTGTCTCCTAGGCCCGCCTCTACTCAGCGCTTGGGTAGTCTAGGCATGAGAAAAAAAACAGTGAATGCCTAGAAAATAGCAATAACACAAAAACACAAAAAACAGAACCTACAGCCCTATATGCTTTACACTTGTATTACCCAATATAATGAACATAAATACAGAAATGTAAACATTTGCGACATACTGTAATATAGACTCACAGCATGTTGGCTTTTTTCTTTGAATTTTTAAAATCCTTTTTCTCCATTGGTACCTTTATCACCGCTGTATTAAGATCATTTGATTGCATAGCCATGTTATAAAGCAGTGGTTCCCAAACCTTTTTGCTGCAACCCCCGTTTGGAAGGGGACACCGTTTGGAGATAAGATTATTCTAAGGGGGTGCTACATTAATTTATCTGTCAATTTAAGTTTGCATCAACATCTCTAAGCATTCATACGCTGTTTCTAAGTATTTATGATGTCTACTATTATAGTGTATGTTGTTTGAAAGTAAGATTGCTTAGTTTTATTAAAGCTTGTGTGCACATCTTTACTCTTCTCTACATACTGAACAATATCCCAAAAGCTAAATATCATCTAGCACAGCGGTTGATAGGAGACAACTGTGCTTGCTTACAGACATCTAAGCAACAGGAGGAAAAAACTGAAAGACAAGCATTTAGAGCAGTACATCTTATGATTTGAAAAAAAAATGGTGAACAACTCTACGGGGAGCCGCACGGATGGGGGGGTGCTCATTTGATCACAGGTGGGACACCAGCGTCCCCCCATAGTGCTCACATTAAGTAGATAAAACCAAATCAGTGAGAGACAATGAGAGATTATCATCCCAAATTAACATCTCTGTAAACAATGAAGTGAGAACTCGAGTATGCAATGCAGAGACACGCTGGATTTGTTAAACAGTCGACATCCGCATTTGAGGGCTATTCAGGGACAAATTTGATTGGCGAAAATGACGATTATTGGTCAAAAAAAGTTGAGAGAACTGGACAAAGTTGGGAGGTTACGCAGTTTGTGGGGATTAGTTGAATTTGAGAAAAAAAAACATTGTAAAAACTTGGAGGCAGTGGCGGTTTTTGGTATGCACATTGATGAAGGGGCGACGTCCATGCCCGCCAAAAATATGTAATCAGTTGCTGATGCAGCACCCACGGAAGCAGGGCGGGCAGCGGGGGAGGTGGGAGATGATCAAAGATGTCTAATGAAAATGGATTGATGGATGGGGGGCTATAATGTTCAAACTGACATCCAACCAGCTCTGCAGTAAACATTATGGGGTTTTCAGTGACGCGCGGAATAGCGCTGTACAAACGTGCCCAGGGTTTTCTGCATTTTTGATTGGCTAGTGTTGAGTCCACTCATACATGTGAGATGGACATGAAATACAAACGTGGACATGAGCGAAAGACCAACCACAGAGGTTTTTCTGTATAGGGTGTCAAAATGCCACGTGTTAGTTATTTTTTTAATACAATAATACACTTCTGTAAAAATAATGATGACAATCATTAGAATATGAGTTATGAAGAATGAAAAGGAAAAGCAAACATCACTCCCTGTGCTCCATTTGCTAACATTTGTCACCACCAGAAAGCAACAAGCACTGTAATGAATACAGTACTGATTCACCAGCCAAACGAGCCTCGACTGCTAATTGCCATTTTCTGTTACCTTTCTTCCCTACATATTGCACCCGAGGAATTTAATTAATTCTAACCTGTCCAGGGTGTACTGTAAGTAGATTATTTTTTGTGTCTGCTCCAGACAGACCTTGTAGCAGGGGTGGGAAATTATTTTGACCTGCAGGCCACAGTGGGTTAAAAAACTGGGCTGGGGGGTCACACAATAATTAATGCCTATTCTAACAGTCCACCTGGAATTATTGGTCTTACTTTAGCTCTAAAAGTGTCTTACAATTCTTAAAAATGAATATCAAGAGTATGCTAATGTTCATTGTTCACGTCATGTTTTGCAATCAAACGCTGCGATTGACTGGCAACCAGTCCATGGTGTACCCCGCCTCCTGCCCAAAGTCAGCTGGGATAGGCCCCAGCATACCTGCGACCCTAATGAGGATAACCAGTATAGAAAATGAACAATATGAACAAAGAGACAACAAAAATGCAACAAATACTGTGAAACAGGAGGTCATAGGGTTAAAAACACCCAAATATCAGATGAAATATCACTTTTCTGTAGAACTCTGTACATGGACCCCCATCCACTCTGTATCATTGTCGTATCTTCCTGGACTTGCTTTGACAAAGCCCCTGTTATAATGGCCAGTATCACTAAAAGAGTCTTTCACTTCAGAAACAATTTCTCATTGCCAGCTACAGCCTGGATGTAAAAAAAAATCCATTGGATTAAAAAGGCTTAATGAGCACACATTACACATTTTTCAAATAAATAAACAATATGCATTTACATTACATTTTGTATTTATACGTACAGTATGGTAAATTCAATATAGTTATTTACCAACTTTTTTTTTAAATGTGAGTGTCTGCACGGCCCGGCTTCAAATTGTAGAGGAAAATGATGTTGGATACTTCACATCTGCTTAATGTTGTACGGCTACCTCCTGCTCTTGATCGTTCTTTTTCTCAGTGCCTTCCTCGGAGGAACTACATGTGGAAACTATTGTCATGTTAGCAGGCCAGATCCCCAGGAAAGGGAATCTTTCAGGGGCACATCATGTTTAAATTGTTCTGCAGTTGGTGACTATTTAAAGAAGAGATACAGAAGAAGATTTCTATAAAGACTTTCAAGGACAAAGCAGATGACAAACAACTGTTTAGGAACTTAGAGTAATTTTTTAATCACTGTTTCATATCAGTGTACACAGCAGGATCCACAAGGGGTTCAGTGTATTTTTTCATTAATGGTTTGTTTAATGATCTTTATGTGATTAGCAAACGAGGGAATGTGCATTAAGGGAACATTACACAGCAAGCTTGTTAAAAGGTTTTCCCAGACTTAATGTGCTGGAATTGTGTAGTTGGAAATAAAGTGGCCCGGATTTAACTGCAGAACATCACTTTTGGATCATAACTTTATGTCCTATTAGGAGAAGTTTGGATCCATCTGTCGCTTGTTAGTACAGTAGACTATTTTATGTGCTGCATTTTGCCATGAACAACATGCTGGTCCAGTTTTTGTAAATGTTGATGACTATAGTGAAATAAAGCAACAGCTGGCAACTATACTACAACACTGTCACCAACTTGTTTGAGATTTGGGGGTGGGCTTTCTCTCCATGCCTCAGAATTGTAGGATGGTCATCAAATGCTGGCCATGTGGCTCATCCACATGGCCAGCATTTGAGGTGCCTCAAACATGTGGCCATGTTTTGAATTTGTGTTTATAGAGCTGCATGGAGAGAAAACAGTCCAGACCGAGATTAATCTTGTCCTGGAAGTGCACTTATGCAAAGCACAGTTTGACATTTACTAGCAAACACCAGGAATGTTTAAAGTTTGATGCCTACAGACGACATACACGTTAAATTAAGTTCAACCCTTCAAAGTAATTGCAATCTCAGAAACGTGGATAAATGCTGACAAGGATATGGACCTTGAACTGGAAGGTTATGAAATGAACCGCATCAACAGGAACAACAAAAGTGGAGGAGGAGTGGCTGTGTACGTGGACAAACATCTGAACCACAAAATGGTAAAGAGCATTTCATTTGCTGTTGACAACATTTTAGAATCCATAACAATTGAAATCTGTTCAGAAAAAGACAAAAACATTCTAATAAGATGTCTGTATAGAACACCTAAATCAAGCATGGAAATATTTGAGGACAGGATCAAGGCAACCTTTTCAAACATCAACTAAAAAAATCATCTTTGTTTGTGGAGACTTCAACATTGATCTTCTGAATCCAAACAAGCAACGTAGAATAGATGGCTTCATTGATACAATGTACAGCCTCAGCTTATACCCAAAAATCACAAGACCCAGCAGAATAACAGACCACAGTGCCACATTAATTGATAACATATTCACTAGTGATTTTGATAACGACACACCTAGTGGCCTTCCAATCAATGACATCAGTGACCATCTTCCAGTATTTACGATTTACAACAAAAACTACAAAAAACGAAAGATGGAGGACAAAAGAAGCTGCAAAAGACTACACACAGAGGACAGCATCAATGCTTTCAAAAAGGATTTAGACAAACAAAAATGGGAGAGTGTGTACAGTGGAAGCAATGTGTATGAAGCATATAAACACTGACTTGTATGAAACTGTACGATAAGCACTGTCCATTGAGAGAAATGTCTAACAAGCAAAAGAAGAATAACCAGCCATTGATGACAAAAGGTCTGCAAAATGCCTGTAAGAAGAAAAATACATTATATAAAAAAATCGTACTTCAACAAACAAAAGTTGCTGAAATAACATATAAAACATATAAAAACAACTTAACAAATATTTTGAGATTGTGCAAGAAAGAATATAAAAAAAATACAAGATAGGAATAAAAACAATATTAGAGCTATTTGGGCCATTCTGAACAGTATTATTAGGAAAGGCACTAGGAAAGCAGACTACCCTCAATACTTCACAGTTGGAAACTTTAATAATGATGACATGAGGGACGTAGCTGAGAAGTTTAATAACTACTTTGTAAATACTGGACCAAATCTGGAAGAAGAGATCCCAAAATCCTGGTCAGTGGAGGAAGAGAAGGAGACTATAGACAGGAACCCTAACTCCATGTTTCTCACGGATGTGACCAAAGAGGAAATCATTGACATTGTACATAAATGTAAAACAAAAACATCAACTGATGTAATGGAATTGGAATGGATACGATAAAAATGGTTATCAATGAGATTGCAGAACCGCCAACGCACTTCAACAATCTATCATTCCGGACGGGCAAATTCTCGTTTTCCCAAATTCCCCAAATTACAAAATGAAGACAGCTAAAGTAGTTTCAATCTTCAAAAATGGAGATAAACGCAATTTCACAAACTACCGACAAATTTTATTATTACCACAATTTTCCAAAATCATGGAAAAGTTATTCAACCATAGGTTGGACAAAATCTTCATTAAGAATGACTTGCTGGCAGACAGCCAAATACAGATACAGAGCTAATATTTCCACGTCTATGGAACTGATTGAAATCCCAGAGGAAATTACGGATGCTATAGACCATAGGAAGTGTGCAGCCTCAGTATTCATAGATTAAATGAAAGCTTTTGATATAATCAATCACAACATCCTAACTAGAAAATTGGAAAGGTATGGAATCAGAGGTTAGTTCTCAACTGGGTTAAAAGCTACCTTGCAAACAGGAAACATTATGTGTAGCTAGGAGAATATGCATCTACAAATTTAGAGATTTTATGTGGCGTACCACAAGGGTCAATTTTGGGACCAAAATTATTTAAACTATACATTAACGACATCTACAAAGTTGAAAACACCTAAAGCTAGTACTATATGCAGATGATTCCACCGCTTTTTGCTCTGGAGAAAACACACAAGAGCTAATAAGAAAAGTTTCTGATGAATTGATTACTCTAAAAAGATGGTTTGACAAAAACAGACTATCCTTGAATCTAAGTAAAACAAAAATGATGCTATTTGGTAATAGCAGAAGAGATACTTGTGAGGAAATACAAATTGATGGTGACGAAATTGAAAGAGTAAATGAACATACATTTTTGGCCGTCATAATTGATGACAGAATGAGTTGGAAACCTCATATCAAAAACATACAACATAAAGTAGCAAGAAATACTTCAATACTGAATAAAATAAAATTTGTCCTGGATCAAAAATCACTCCAAATTCTCTATTGTTCTCTGGTGTTACCACATCTAACTTATTGTGTGGAGATATTGGGAAACAACTACAAAAGTACACTCCACTCGCTTGATGTACTGCAAAAAAGATCAATTAGGATAATCCATAACGCGGCATACAGAGAACATACAAATCCACTGTTTCAAAAATCACAATTATTTAAATTTCCTGATCTGGTAAACCTTCAAACCGCTAAAATGAAGCATAAAGCAAACAACAACCAATTACCAAAGAATGTTTTCTCAACAAGAGAAGAGAAATATGATCTTAGGAATAAACTAAACTTAAAATACAACACATTAAAAACTTTTGTATGTGGAATCATGTGGAATGTGGTATGTGGATTTAAACTAAGGAACGGATTAAGTAAAGAAATAAAACAATGCTCTACAATGAGTGATTTCAAGAAACATTACTAACCGTTGATGTTTAAAAAATACAAGGAACAAGAGTCATGAATTATTGCGCACATCCAAGGCCATATTATTACATTCCTTGTAGAGTACATTTTCTGTCTGTTGACTGTCAATGCTATGTTTGTTACTATCACCTTATACTTTTACTAGGAACTTTTCATCCTAGTGAAAACATTGTCTGTGCTACAACAACGTTTTGTTACAATTTTTATACACTACTCATCACTACTGTATTTCACTATTATTATTATTTAGTACAAATATTCATCAGGATGACAGTATAAATTACTTACCATGACAAGGAGTACTGTTCAACACACTGTCACGTGACCTTACGCATGCATTGAAACTTAGTAACTGCAGGAAGTGTACAAATGTATTGAAATAGGGGAAAACCTACGGGGGTAGGATTTAATAGGCTTTGCTTCTTCCTACTCCTTTTGGACATGTGGAACTGTCAAGTGTATTAAGTGATGTATTCCAATGTCTTTTACATGCATGTTCAAATAAAATTAAACCATTACCATTACCACATAAAATAAGTTAACTTTAAAATAAGTAAATGATGATGCCCTAGAATTGGATAAATAAATTATCTGTGTTATATTATATAACATGTAGCAAAGTATCATTGAATGACTGACATTGTTATTCTTGATACCACAATAATATCCCATACAAGAGCTGTATCATCAATTCAGTCTTTACGAAGATAATAAAGTCCAGTGTTGATTGAGATATTAGCGCGTATTAGCACTGTGACTGCGCTCTGATGGAATGATGACCAGTCTAGGGTGTACTGTGCCACTTGCCTCAAGTCTGCTGGGACGGGCTCCAACTCACATGAAAGAGGGTTATAAAGTACATTTCACAATATTATAGTGGTTGCAGTTTGCATTGATACTCTACACTGACAGGTATTTCAATTGTTTTTCTTACTTCATCAGCTTACGTTGGAAATCTAAATATGAGAAAGACCTTGTCTACAGCACTGCAAGATTAGATCTTTCTCGTATTTAGATTTTCACATGTAAGCGGATGAAGTAAGAAAAAATAATGTCATTAAACACACTAATGGCTGTTCCTTTGAAAGCACCTTGACAAATTAGGGAGGATCTTTAAAATGCATTGCAATGTTTATACAAATAAACTAAATATACATCGCACCTTTATCCAGATCTGCATTGAACTTCCAACGCTTTTTTCGGCATCCCTACCTTTGTAGGTAGTTTTGTTTTTAAAAAAGTAGCAGCTATAATCATTACCTGTGTTGTTATGATCCTCATAAAAGGCCAACATTTTCAATACAACTCTGGTAATCGGATTTGATGGAGTAGTGCCGGTGTCACTAATGAGGTGGCTTCTGTGTACGTTACAACACACATAACTGCAAATTTGGAAGTTACAAATGTTTTTGAAATGTCAACATTGGACCCCCCCTCCCAAATAATCAAAATATTTATTACCCACCCCCCTATCCCTCCCTTAGTACAGAGTCACTGAAAACTGAATGTGCAATAATCACTCCAGCAATTATTGGCATTCATGTTTTTACAACCATTACTTGATGTATTTATTTCCTGCTAAACTTGGGCCTTCCAACATGGTTGAGAAGGAGAAGAAAGGTGCTATAACAAATCTATAAATCTATTGCACTTTCTTTCCATCTCTCTCTTTAACACTGCTGCCTGTTACACAAAGGATCCTGTGTGAGAAGAGATGATGTGTGCCAGCCAGGGGAGGTACGGGGAAAGTTTATTTGGGTTGGGAAAATGCATAGTTCTTTGCCCACAGGCTTAAAAAGAAGTTGTGGTTTTATCAACAAAAGGTTCATGTCAACATTGTGTTTTGGCACCTTTTTGAAGTCTCCACGACCATCGTCTCGTACCAGTCTGGGATATCCCAACTTTGACCAGTGCCTTGAACAGCTGAAAAAGTATTGCTTGTCCTAACATATTATAAAAAAGTTTCTTTCTTACAAAAATATTTCAAACAGGTCAGTTTAATGTTATTGTCATCCACCCAGCCAGTTTCTATGGTGTTTATCCTCACCTCACAGGGGTATGTTGGAGCCTTTTGGAGCCTATCCCAGCTGACTTCTGTCGAGAGGGGGGGTACAATCTGGAACTGGTCACCAGCCAATCACAGGGTACATATAGACAAAAAACTAACAGTTTCATTTTGTACAATTTAAAATTTAATCCAATTATTCTTAGGATGTGGGTGGAAGTCTGAGTACCCTAAGTAAAGCCACACATGGAGAACATGCAAACTCCACACAGAGCTGCCCAAAAAGAGATGCCTTTACACTGGACCGTGAATTCAAGAATTCATCACAAAGTACAAAGATGGCATAGCCTCCCCTCCTCCCGCCCTGTCCTCCCCGTGCTCGCCAAGAAGAGTTTTCAGTTAAAAAATCATTTGTTAATTTAATTTGGCTTTTTTTATTTTTGCATTTTTTCTTCATGTAAAACTATAATTCTTTTTTTTTTAATGTATTTTTTGAGTGTCTGGAACATTCTGGCACTATGTGTATGCCTTGTTTTAATGTAAAAAATTCTGCTTCCAATTCCTGGTTTTAATTCCGGCTCCTAACAATTCTCATTTCCGATGCTAATAAGAGGGAAAATCCTCAAACTTTGCATGGTTTAAATACGTTTTTTTTTTTTTTAATGCAATGTCTGAACTTCCTCATTCATTTTTTAATGATAGGAACTTTTTATCAACTTTATTTTGTATGTCTCACAGATCTACAGGGTGACCCGAAAAAACAGGAATCTTTGAAACGCGTATTGGCAGACATGAGCGAGACAGGGACCTTGACACACCCATTCTAGTAACCATGGATCGGATTTGGCAACGTTCCCAGTCCCCCTAGATCGCCAGATTTGTCCGTTTGTGAGTTTTTCTTGTGGGGCTATGTCAAGAGTAAAGTGTACACGACTCGGCCAAGAACTCTGGATGAGTTAAAACAGAATTCAGGATGGAATTGACAGTAGGCCAGCTGAGATGTTGCAGTGGTCAATGTGGAATCTCAACAGCAGATTTCAAGAATGCATTCGTACAGGAGAACGCCATCCACAGGAAGTCATTTAAAAAAAATGAAAATCCCATCATATGTTTGTTTGTCTATATGTGCCCTGCGATTGACTGGCGACCAGTCCAGGGTGTACCCCGCCTCTCGCCCAAAGTCTGCTGGGATAGGCTCCAGCATCCCCGCGACCCTAATGAGGATAAGCGGTATAGAAAATGAATGAATTAGATGAAATCTAAATGTATTCAGACTCTGCAGTGTCCGGTGACAACAATTGTGTATGTACTGTTTTTTTCATCATGTGCAGTGATTAATTGCTTGTTCAGGCCTGATGAGTGTATATCCTCGCTTGTCTCCAAAAGTCCTCACTTCACTGTCGGTCTCTTACAACATATTGGATCTCTATATTTCCGTCTACTACTGGCTAGGAAGAGGGACACAGTATTCCATTTTCTAGTTGTATTGTGCTATGTCCATTCAGCCATTTGAAGAGTTTTTTTGTTGGAATGTGATTCTACTTTCCTTATGGCCAAAGCAGCTGGGATAGACTCAAGCAGTTGCGGGACGCCTAGTGAATTTACGAGCGTTACAGAAAACAAATAGATTGATGAATGTGCGATCTCTTTATGTCAAACGTTTGTTTCGTTTTTTTGGTTTTGAACATGTCATAACTGGATAGTTAAAGCGTTCAGTTGTGCTGCCTTTCAAGACACCGTCTGTTTCCAGTCAGCCAATGCATGTTAAGAGCCCACTTTGTTTCCAATTAAAAACAGCGCTGTGTGAGCCCGCATTGCAACGCCTCATTCATTTTCATCGTGAGCGTGACAATGCTGTTTGTTTTCTAAAAAAATTTAAACATTTCAGCAAACAGTCTGACGTCTCTCTTTTGTTCACTATTCCAAATAGCTGAACCCACCCATGTCCTTGGCTGCGACTCTGCTCTGGACTGTGAACTCATGGTGGACTCTTTGACTTTGTATTCAACCTGAATAAAAAAGCAAAAGAGACTTAAGGACGCTGATCTGTTCATAAAATGTGTAAGTTGCCAACAAAAAAAAGGTCATATACTCTAATATTTCAGTGGACAACCTTTAGCTTTGATTACGGCACACATTCACTGTGGCATTGTTTACATAAGCTTCTGCAATGTCACAAGATTTATTTCCATCCAGTGTCACATTCAATTTTCACCAAGATAATGCATTGATGATGGTAGATTCTGACCGCTGCGCCAAGCCTTCTCCAGCAATCCCAATAATTCTGAGTGGGGTTAAGGTCTGGACTTCTGTGCTCGTCACGGATTGGCTATAATGAACACCATGTTCAAGCATAAGGGTGTCCACATGTGCACTTGGCACCAGGACACCCTGGGCTGCAGTTCGATGATTGACTTTGTTGCTGTGTCATCAGACTTGCGACCACATGTTTTGGACACTCGGGTGAGGAGAGGGGCGGAGCTGTAAACTGATCACCACTTGGTGGTGAGTTGGTTCCAATGGTGGGGGAGGATGCCGGTCAGACCTGGCAGACCCAAACGCATTGTGAGGGTCTGCTGGGAACGCCTGGCAGAGTCCCCTGTCAGAAGGAGTTTCAACTCCCACCTACGGGAGAGCTCTGACCATGTTCCGAGGGAGGCAGCGGACATTGAATCTGAGTGGGCGATGTTTCATGACTCCATTGTCGATGCGGCCGATCGGAGCTGTGGCCGTAAGGTGGTCGGTGCCTGTCGTGGCGGTAATCCCAGAACCTGTTGGTGGACGCCAGTGGTAAGGGATGCCGTCAAGCTGAAGAAAGAGTCCTATCAAGCTGTCTTGGCCCATGGGACTTTGGAGGCAGCTGACAGGTACCGGAAGGCCAAGCGGTCTCCAGCCCTTGCGGTCGCTGAGGCAGAAACCCGGACATGGGGGGAGTTCGGGGAGGCCATGGAAAACGACTTCCGGATGGCTTCAAAGAGATTCTGGACCACCATCCGCCGTCTCCGGCGGGGGAAGCAGTGCACAGTCAACTCCGTGTATGGTGGGGACGGTCTGCTGCTGAACTCGACACGAGATGTTGGGGACAGGTGGAGGGAATACTTTGAAGACCTCCTCAATCCCATCGACACACCTTCCAACATGGAAGCAGTGCCTGGGGACTCTGAGTCGGGTTCGCCTATTTCTGGGGCTGAGGTCACCGAGGTGGTCAAAAAGCTCCTTGGTGGCAAGGCCCCGGGGGAGGATGAGATCCAACCCGGAGTTCCTTAAGGCCCTGGATGCTGTGGGCGTGTCTTGGTTGACACGACTCTGCAACATTGCGTGGACGTCGGGGTCAGTGCCCCAGGACTGGCAGATCGGGGTGGTGGTCCCGCTTTTCAAGAAGGGGTACTGGAGGGTGTGTTCTAACTATCGTGGGATCACAATCCTCAGCCTTCCCGGTAAGGTCTTTTCAGGGTTCTGGAGAGGAGAATCTGCCGGATAGTCGAATCTCGGATTCAGGAGGAGCAGTGTGGTTTTCGACCTGGTCTTGGAACTGTGGACCAACTCTATACTCTCGGCAGGGTCCTTGAGGGTGCATGGGAGTTTGCCCAACCAGTCTACATGTGTTTTGTGGACTTGGAGAAGGCATCTGACCGTGTTCCTCGGGGAATACTGTGGGGAGTGCTTCGGGAAAAAGGGGTATCGGACCACCTAATCCAGGCGGTTCGTTCCCTGTATGAACGGTGTCTGGTTTGCATTGCCGGCAATAAATTGGACCCGTTTCCAGTGAGGGTTGCACTCCACCAGGGCTGCCCTTTGTCACCGATTCTGTTCACTACTTTCATGGGCAGAATTTCTACGCGCAGCCAGGGCGCTGAGGGGTTTCAGTTTGGTGGCCGCAGGATTCGATCTCTGCTTTTTGCAAATGATGTGGTCCTGTTGGCTTCATCGAGCAGTGACCTTCAACTCTCACTGGACCGGTTCGCAGCTGAGTGTGAAGCGGCTGGGATGAGAATCAGCACCTCCAAGTCCGAGTCTATGGTTCTCGCCCGGGAAAGGGTGAAGTGCCATCTCCGGGTCGGGGATGAGGTCCTGCCTCAAGTGGAGGAGTTTAAGTACCTCGGGGTCTTGTTCACGAGTGATGGAAGGACGGAACGCGAGATGGACAGGCGGATTGGTGCAGCGTCTGCAGTGATGCGGACTCTGCACCAGTCTGTCGTGGTGAAAAGAGAGCTGAGCCAAAAGCCAAAGCTCTCGATATACCGGTCAATCTACGTTCCTATCCTCACCTATGGTCATGAGCTTTGGGTAGTGACCGAAAGGACAAGATCGCGGGTACAAGCGGCCGAAATGAGTTTTCTCCGCATTGTGGCTGGGCTCTCCCTTAGAGATAGGGTGAGAAGCACTGTCATCTGGGAGCGACTCGGAGTAGAACCGCTGCTCCTCCGCATTGAGAGGAGTCAGATGAGGTGGCTCGGGCATCTGGTTAGGATGCCTCCCGAACGCCTTCCTGTGGAGGTGTTCAGGGCACGTCCAACCGGTTGGAGGCCTCAGGGAAGACCCAGGACACGTTGGAGAGACTATGTCTCTCAGCTGGCCTGGGAGCGCCTCGGCATCCGCTGGGAAGAGCTAGACGAAGTGGCCGGGGAGAGGGACCTCTGGGCTTCCCTGCTTAGGTTGCTGCCCCCGCGACCCGACCTCGGATAAGCGGAAGAAAATGGATGGATGTTCACATATATCATACTCCAGCTGTATGTGGAACCAACTGTATCCATGATAATCCATGTATGACTCACGGTGTTATGGCTACCCCGACTTTATTAGCTCGCCTCAGGCACAAGTTTTAGTAGTCATTGCTGATGTACTCTATTGTGTACATTGTGTTAGTGTTTTATTCCTTAAATATGTGAATGTCCAAACTTACTGCTCTCTGGACATAATATTTATGACTGAGAGTAAATGTGACTCACACATGGCTTTATGAAGCTTGGTTTACAGGGCTATATTTCATTGACTCCCGCAGAAAACAGTTACCAGCAGTTTGTCTTGCCAAACAGCAGGCATTCGGTGGTGAACAAGACACTGTTGACATAACTACATGATAATACATTAGCTGCTGTTTTCACTGGTGTAATTGTTCAGGGGACTGGTTGATTCTCCATAGATGTGTTCAGCTGCTGCTAATATGCTCTTGGGTAAGAACTTGGGGGCATGAAGACCATCACACTTGCATGTTGGCAAGGAGACGGGACAAAAACATTTTGGAACACATGTATATACGTACGTTACATCATATACATAGACACATTTTCCCATGATTTAACATGTTAAAAATAGTAAATGAGCTTCTGCTGTATTGAACACTTTTCCTTTCTACTTATTCATCTCTGGATGATGCAGCACTAGTATCCCCCACAGAGGACTAATATTAAAAACCACAACCTTCAAATCGTGAGATGACTTTTCTACCATTCAACACCACCCAGAATGTGCTGTACAGTATGTTACATTTTCATCAATATGACTAAAACTGTCACTTGCAAGATACACACATCTGAGAAACAGCGGGGATAGAAGACAAGGCAACACAGACGGTGACTGTTCCCATAAAATTGATTTGATTGCAACTGAACTGTTCAGGTCAGGTTCAGTCTGAAACTCCCCTAGCTAGTCAATGAGCTGCTCAAAGAGAAGAAACATCTTCTAAGACAATCTGAACAGTCCAGTTGTGACCAATTAAATGCCCTGGGAATGCAATGATATGAGGAATGAGAAAAATTCACAGGCTGTTATGTTCCATAGATCCATGTCATTTCATTTCAGCTTGTCACTCCAAGTCATCAAAGTTGCTTAGGAGAAAAGTGATTTCCCCTCTATCCACAAAAGGTTTTCATGCTATTCTCTTCTCATGCCAACCCCTTCGGATAAAATACTCATATGAAAATATGCAAGATAATCTCTTTTTGGGCTACCACAAAATTTTCCGAAATTGTGTAAGTTTACATTTAGTTGAGTTTGATGGGCTTTCCCATTGTTTCAAGTGTTGGTCGGTCCAAATCAGTCAAAATAAATCCTTTGCTTGTCAGCAAGGAGAAGCTAGTGGAGAAGGGCTTATACCATAAATATTGAAGATGTACCTTATCTAACCATTCTACCCAATCAGTAGCTACACCAAAGCCATTGCCACCATAGAAAAGTCACCAAGAACGACACAAGAAATCAAGAAATAATATTCATTAAAAAGGAATTAATAAAACAAGCCATTATTTTTGTTCCTCCCAGTTCTGATAACACACAGCAAACACACACCATCTGTAGGATGCAAAGCTCACATTTGTTTCCAGTCAGCACATTTACTTTCCTGTTCCGCACACACCCTTCCGACACTGCTCTTTTACTTAATTTTCATATTTGCATCAAACAATGTATTATCTTGTCATTATCATTGGAAAAGCACAAGGAAATATACTGTAATGGGAAACACAGGGCTGGTATGAATTTGGAAAACACATTGGGAAACTATATGTAACAAACTCCCACAAAACTCGGTGGTCCCTTTTCAGATGTTTCTCTGCGCTAAGGCCAGGACCAGAGCTGCTCGTTGTTGGAAACAGCTTTACAGGCCAGCAAAGAGCTGGAAGCTGACTCATCAGAACCAGCTGTAAATGTGCTCAAGGCCATGAGAATTGGCTCGGGTGCAGTAGACCTGTGAAAGACGTTTTGAGTGGAGCTCCAAATCCTCATGATTTACATATATCCAATATCCATCCAATCCACCTGGTACATTCTGTACAATGTTGCAAATTTGCTGATGCATGAGTTTATAAAACATTACACACACAGTGATTTTTGTTGTGGTTCGCACATCCCTAAATCCAACAACCTTCACTGTCGCATAAAAAAAATGCTGTTTTGTGGTTTAATATGGTCTATCCAAAGTTTTAAAAAATGCATAATCATTGTCTAAATGAAGCAAGGTCAAACAAAAAATGAACTAATGAAACGAAAATGACTAAATGAACAAATATACAAATATACTGTAAGGCATTAAATTCATTCATGTTACGAAGTGTAATAAGGTATTTGTGACTTGTGTGCGCCTCAAAAAGCTGGGCCTGCTACGTGATGTGGATCACATCAGCCAGTAGAGTTGACTTTTAGCACCAGCAAGTTAGCAGTGGAGTGAGTGGCCAACAGCAGCTCCTGTTAAATGTTCACTGTACGGGTTCTTCGTTTGTTAATACAGCTATTGAAGTGCATTGTGAGTCTCTTCTTAACCACAAACAGTGGTAGTAGAGTAGTATTCCACACACACTCTCTAGGTGTAAGTAATGTTACATTGATGAGACAATAACCAACACTGTCGGTGTGAATCTTATTTATCGCTTACTTTTTGTTATATTGGGTACTACCCTGACCACAGGGTTGTTGTTTTATGTTTACAGGACTCCAGTAATGTTCAAAAACTGTATTTAAAATGTCATAAACAGGTTTTCTATGTTGTAACTATGAAAATATTCAATTTATTAATGTTGAATTTTACTTGGTGAAAGTTTACTGATTGTGGTTGGGTCTGTTTGTTTTAGCTGTGCTGCCTTTGTGCTTTAAATAAGGTGTGGCAGTTATGTAATAATTTATTTCTCTTCAACTGTGAGAAATAAGAATCAATCTCCTGAAATGCTTGTAGCTGGGTCGCTAATATGTTTATGCAAAAATGAAATACATCTCTTTCATAATGTGTTTAAAATGTGCCAGCCATGTCAATCCATGAATTTGCCCTACTGGTGTCACGGTGCGGCCTTCTTGGCATGGTGTAACAACCCCGAGGATCCAGAGAGCTGGATGCCAAGCAGGTAAGTTGGAGGAATCTTTATTAAAGATGCTGCAAATCAGCGGCAGGAACATGGAAGCCACACGTACGGAGGGAAAAGAAACAATCACAATGACAATGAGCCGACAATTAAAGGTGCACACACCTGAACTTAAATAGTGCGGAACTAAACGAGAACCAGGGGCTCGTAATTACAAAAAGGTGACAAACAGAAGGCAGGGAAAACATATAAAATGAGGAAAATATCAACACAAGGAAACTAACCCAAAACTGTCACGTTTACAAGACACGAATCGTGACAGTACCCCCTCCTCAAGGACGGATCCTAGATATCCAAAAAGTCCAAGAGTCATGAGGAAACGGAAAGGGCGGTAGGAAGACTGGTGGTGGGTTGCCGGCGGAACCCCTCCGGGGGTCGGCCGGGACGATGCCTAGGCAGGACTGGAACCTTGGGCGCCGCTGGAGGACCCTGCGCCATGGGAGGCGGAGCTGGAGGACCCTGCGCCGCGGGAGGCGCCACAGTAGGGACTGGGGCCGACGCCTCGGGAGGCACCATAGGAGTGGCTGCCGCCGGCGGAAATTGCCGCTGGCGGGCGATCGGCGGACTCCTGCGCCGGTATCGGCAGCTGCCGGGCTGCCAAAGCCGGCGGAAACTGCCAATGATGAGGAGTAGGAGGAGTCCTGCGGCGTGGCGCCGGTATCGGCAGTATCTGGGCTGCCAAAGCCGGCGAGAGGGGCCTCGGACGTGGAGTGGGCGGAGTCCTGCAACGAGGTGCGGCGATCGGCAGCGTCTGGGCTGCCGAAGCCGGCGAAAGCTGCCCAGGAAATGGAGTAGACGGAGTCCCCTTGCGCGGCGCGGCTTCTGCCAGCGGCCGCGCGTCCTCTGCTATCCAGCCGGACACCCTAGCCCCCGCTCCAGCAGGCGAATCCCAGACGCCGTCCTCATCCCCCCCAGGAACCAGGGAAGGGTGGAGGGAGGTTTGGAAGAGGGCACGAGACTCACCGCGGCGACGTCCCCGTGTCGGCACCCCCGGGTTTCTCTGTCGCCGGTGGGCCGGCGCGTGTGTGGTGGATCCAGGCCACATCGACGCTATGGGGCCACACCGACCAGCGTGCCGCCTGGACCCCACATCATGCCCTCCATCTCTTCTGGCAAGTACCTTGCCGTGTCCTCCTCCATCGCCTTGAAAAACTGGATGGCCCTGTCGCTATCCGGGGAGTAGTATTCTGGTCGGCTCATTCTGTCACAGTGCGGTCTTCTCGGCATGGTGCAACGACCCCGAGGATGCAGAGAGCTGGATGCCAAGCAGGTAAGTTGGAGGAATCTTTAATAAAGATGATGGAAAGCAGCGTCAGGAACATGGAAGCCACTTGTACGGAGGGAAAAGAAACAATGACAATGACAATGAGCCGACAACTAAGGGTCCACACACCTGAGCTTAAATAGTGCGGAACTAAATGAGAACCTGGTGCACGTAATTACAAAAGAGTGACAAACAGAGAAGGCAGGGAAAACATATGATGTGAGGAAAATAATAACACAAGAAAACTAACCCAAAACTGTCACGTCTACAAGACACGAATCGTGACAACTGGTTTCTTTACGGTTCATCTTTCATACATACAGTATATCATTTGTATTGTATGCCCTGTCTGGCCAGCATAAGAATAAGCAAACATTTAGAAGTTTCCCTGTGTAACTTGTCTGGTCCACCCCTGTGTCTTGCCAGGGGCTCTAACAAAGTCCACCAAAGAGGTGCTAGTCAACAACGTAAAAGCAAGAGCGGTCAACTTGTCGTCAAGGACAGTGAGGTTTACCAATGTACTTCCATGCAGCCACACTGGCTGGCACGCATTCCACTCACCCAATCTAATCCTCACTCTCGTCTGGATCACCTTGTCGTCCAGCGCAACTCTTTAAGGAGTCATGGAGTCATATCTCTGTTACACTAGATGTAAGTAGTTGTTGGGAGGTAATGTAATCATATCATAAAGAAGACAGACTATTTTAACTGCATAGAGACAAAAATTATTTGTTTTGGCTGACATGACAACATGACTGGGCCCCATGACTGCTCCATGTTTGCAGCCTAACAGTAGAACTGCTACAACTGCCGATTACATACAGTACTTGACGTATTACAGTGCAGCAGCGCAAACACAGAAAGTGAAAATTGTATGAGTGATTTAAGGTCACACCATGCACATGGGATAAAAGTAATATGCACACTGGCACCATATAGGGTTGTAATTTCACTGTGTTGTACAGTATGCCCAGTTTGGCTGTCTAATGTAACTTTCCCTTAGGACCCTGGAGGATTAGAGGATCCAGAACTGGAGCATGCTGGGACCAAAGAACATACACTCAGGCCCGCCACGTTGTCATGGTGGTGGGATTTGGAAGACTGATGAGCATTCTTAGGAGCGAGAGAAAAATCAATTTAGGTTATCACAGCTGTGATAACTCAAGTGGGCTGAAACAAATGACTTATATGGTCGTTCAGATGGAAGGCTTGTTGAGAGCAGCATCTGCACCTTGTTGCCCCATTCCTAATTTGCTGTTTTTCAAAGACAACCTGGTTGGCTGAGAACATGTCCACTGCTTGCAAATCCAATCTTCTTCAATTTCATCCACTTAATTGAGTGACAGAGTATTTAAAAATTCATATTAAAAAAAACTGTTTATTTAGTTGAAACGGTTCTATTTTCCAGCAACATGAGTCAGTACATTTCCATGCACTAAATTTGTCAGATTACTGAGATGATTTGATTTCTCCAGTTTTCACACATCAGTGTGACATCCCTGAGTTTTGGCCATGTGCTGCGTGCCTCCCAAAACGCTAGATGGCACTTATTAATGTTTGGCTTCTCCACTTGACCTGTTACGTCACATATAAGCAAAACATCACGGCTCAGTGTTGCCAAATCTGCTCATTACAAGCAACTTTGGGCTTGTTTTTTTACATCATGTACAAATGTCCAAGTTCACTTTTAGTTTTGCTTGTTTTTTATAAGGTCGCTTACAAATTCCGAACTTCACTGTTGTTATTTGGGCTTTATTTTCTGAGAACTAGTTGCTAGTTTCTCTCACTAGACCTGGCAACATGTCTCTGCTGCCAGTGACTGCAAATACGCATAAGAAAGACTCATTCCAGTCACATTTTGCTATCATCTTTGTCTCCATTGAAGCGATTATGCAAAACAATTACCTGCCCTATTGCCCTTGACTTATGACATGCATATTGAACTGGATGGCTGGCAGTTTGCACGGAAACAGTACAGGTCGTCATAGTGTGATGGCTACTTTTTTTTTATATCACAAAGCACTACTGTTTGGCTTTCTCCATTCAAAAGTACACATATTAGCTTGAACAGCTCCTAGCAATGTGTATTCAACAAACGTTTAGCAATTTCTACACTATCATGACCCATTTGGCAACAATTAATGCTGGGTTACATCTAGCTGTGGAGACTTGTGCGTGTATAGAACGCCACCTTTGCTCTGGTAGCACACACATGCAAGAGAGAAAATTAGCTTCTAATTGCATAATTGTATGTTTATCTATCTATCTGGCTTTTAAAAAGCCAATCTAAATATGATGTTTACATTTGAGTTTAAAAGCTAGTTTTAGGCCAATTTGTGCAAAAAACAGTAAGTGTACCTTTTATACACTATATAAAAATTAAAACTGTTTCCATACAATTTAACATTGATAAACTTGAAAAGAGAGCGAGAACACAGTGAATTTTTGGATTTTTCCATGTAAAACCAAACTACACACAACATGTGTTAGATATTATTTTGCAATAGTAGGCTGATATCTATGTCACATTAAATGTATACATGTACAGAAATACCTGTCTTAAACTGTGCTTTACATGTGGTACTGTACTTTATACTATTCATCCTTTATCCTATCTTGAGAGCATCAGCCTCTTAATGTGGTTTTCGTGCTATTCAGTGTTTGTATAAATAAACTGGAATCACTGCAGCCCAGCCATCAATCCAAATAGTCCAAACAATTATATACATTGTCTACGTGCTGGTTGTCAAGAACACAGTCAAGTCTCCTTGACTGGTGTAGGTGGAGGAGGGGGCTTCCACATAACGTTCCAAAAGGGAGCCTCTAAAGAGCTATACATGATGATGGGCTAATGGTAAGGGGAGTGGTCTAAACCTTACAAGGCTTAAATAAAAGCCTCCAAGGGGTCTAAACTTTCCAGTAGCATCAAAGGCGGCTGCTGCATTGAAAGAAAGATTTTCATCCAAAATTTGATAACAATCTCCTATTATTCAGATTATTTTTTTAAATTGTAAATTACTTCTGAAGAATAAAAGACAACATGAAGAGTCTGCTGTGCATCACCTTGTTCTCCTTAACCCTGGCTACCAGTGTGTACAGTCAGCTGATGGCCACGGATGCACCTTATTCAGGTAAGATTCAAATTACAATAAAAAATAGCGATGACTTATTTTTATTTTAAGTAGAAACATTTGTAGGTGATATGTAATACAGTGAGAAGTCCTATGCAGCATGAGGGTCTCTGGAAGAGACGTTTCTGGGGTAGTATCACACATGTTTGGCTCATTGACTTGTTGCCCGCAGACCACCACATATTAAATCACCCTCACTGCCAGCATTCCTGAGGCACGACAGAACCATGAACACTCCTGGTGAATGCGGTCCTGAGGGCCACTGTGTCTGGTAGATTTTGGGCCTCATACAGTTCTAAATTAGATAACCGTTTAGTTGTTTGTTAGATGGATTACAAGGCAGGTGTGTATTATAACTCCAACTCACATCCATATACTTGACTGTACTGACTGCATGATATACTGTACTCTATTGCATATTTACCATCCACTGCATGCTACCTGGGACATGATGTGATGATGTCTCACTTTGTGCTTTTATAGCTTGATATGATAGGAACTAGATCATATGCAGATAACTGTGGGAAGTTTATCCAAATATTGGAAGTGTTCCCATAATGGCCAATGAAGAGTGTATGTGAGAGTGTTTGCACAGCTGAGCACACATTAGAGCTTCGTTCTTGTTTAATAGGCAAAAAGCACTCATTAGGAACCGTACATAACAGTCCTATCTCTTATTGTCTGATAGGCTGTTTTACATTCTATGTTCACTATAACCACAAAAACCACCTGTGACTTATAAAATGTCAAAACTTTAGTAAAAGTAGGTACAGCAGTAACAGATCAGCAGAACTGATCAAATTTATTTTTCCTTGTAAGTAAAAACTACATTTGCAATGGCACTTAGGCTTGTTACTAGGCAGAGTTCAAAAATAACCATAAAAAACAGGAATGGGAAGTAAAATTAACTCACATTATAAATGACTCCCTATTTGGATGCTTGACTCATTGCTCTGTATTAAATAAAAATAAACACAGTGAGCCCCCATGTCCTCAGTGTGGAGTTACCTTCTCCAGGGCTTTGATGAAGCATGTGAACAGTGTATTGTCTGTGTGCTCACAAGGTGCCGTCTGTTCTTGCGCTTACTGATTCAGTGTATAGCACTGAGCCTTTTGGCAATCTACCACAGTAACAGGTATCCTGACAGGAGCGGGGTTAAGATTAATAACCCACAGTCAAGCGTACAGTGCCCAATGTTGAACGTCAGCCCAACCTCTTTCTCTGTGAGGTAATAGTCAGTTAAGTGTGATTCTGGCTGTGGGTGCTTCCTATGGATTGCCAAGCAGGGCTGTTTGGAGAAATGGGGCTTGCCTGGAAATAGCCTGAATCCAAAGCCTGGGCTGAAGTAGTGTTCATGCTACGTGACCAGATGTTGATGACTTATCAACTTATTAAATGAGAGGCTGGTGTGCTCTGGAATTACTTATATGCATCCATGCAACAGTGTTGCAGCCATTTTCCAAGTTTTACAATTTTCCATCCATTCAGCATGGAGAACAAGCGAGAGTCTATTGGAATTAGAGAGTTGGTGTGGCGTGGGGCCGCACGGTGGCTGAGTGGTTAGCACATTGGCCACACAGTCAGGTGATCTGGAAGACCTGGGTTCAAATCTCCGTTGGGCATCTCTGTGTGGAGTTTGCATGTTCTCCCCGTGCGTGTGTGGGTTTTCTCCGGGTACTGGGTACTCCGGTTTCCTTCCAAAAACATGCATGTTAGGTTAATTGGTGACTCTAAATTGTCCATTAGAGTATGAATGTGCGTGTGACTGGTTGTTTGTCTATATGTGCCCTGCGATTGACTGGCGACCAGTCCAGGGTGTACCCCGCCTCTCGCCCAAAGTCTGCTGGGATTGGCTCCAGCATCCCCGTGACCCTAATGAGGATAAGCGGCATAGAAAATGGATGGATGGATGGGTGTTGGCGTGCCCTGTTTGCACCAGCTGTGCTTGTTAATTATTTCACCATAATGACACAAACAGGCCAACAGCATAGGACAGATAAGAGGGATGTTCAAGCATCTTCCTAGTGAACGGGTGTGTCTTAGTTGCTGTGTGAGCAAGTTCTTCTATTGTTTCATACTGGGTTTTTTTCACACTACAGCTAGATTTCAAAACAGATTGTATGGCGATTTTAGGTAATATAATAACTGCACCACAAGCAAATCTCTAGTGACGAACTCCAAAGAAATGATTTTGATGAAATTAAATTTTAAAAGCTTTTCTAGGTAACAAAAAACAGATCAATACACCTTTTGTATAATATGCAATACACGTTTCCTAATTTTTCATTTAAATACCCAACTACTACAAATTAATGTCTATATACTGTTTATTTCTGATACTGTCATCATGAGCAATATTATTAATTAATCAACATCACCTTACAGTTAAATACCTTCGGTGCCTACATTTACTGTATTTTCTTACATTTTTGGTCATTTCATATTTTAGTAAACTACCTAGGTTTGATGTTATATGTTCATTGTAAACTGTTAATATGTTTATAGTAGATTTTTCATAGTCTTTTGTTAAAGATTGTTCATCTTTCCTGTATAGGTATATTGTGCTATTTGTATCTTTCTGCTGCTGTAACACTTACATTTCTATAATATAATAATTCTAATAATGTACAATCAGAAATAATCTAATCTAATCAATGTAAAGCAAATAGAACATTCATCCGTTCATTCATTCATTTTTTTCTATACCGCTTATCTTCATTAGGGTCGTGGGTATTTTATATGAAATACTCCTAAATTATTGTTAAAACTGCTTTGTATTTCTAAAGTTTGTTTTTATGTCAATCCATTATATTTACCACCTATGACAAAGCACTGCATTGGCACTTGTATTAAGTAAGAGTGGTTCTCTGTTAGTTTCTGTCATGCCCCCTTAGGGGACAGAAATGTTTTCACGCTGTCACCAATTTGAAATACTATTGACAAACTGATCATATCTATTTATTTATCTGTACTGTACAGACTGAACTCAAAACTGAAACCAGGAAAATGCAACAAAATGGAGAGATGTGAAGCATACGAGCTTATTTAAGAGTCAAATTGCTTGAGTACTATAACTTTTTTACATGCTGCCAGGTCTGCATTAACATTGAAAGTATTCCCAACCTCTCCCAAGCCTGTCAGTTCACCGTTGACATCACTTTCCTCTGCGCCAACAATTTTTAAGACCCTTCTTTTAAAGTACACCTCATTAAATGCATAGTATTTATGACGTACAGCAAAGGCTTGGGTCATTCCTGGCAACATAAAAATTCATATGACATTATCTGGCGCTCAAGTGGTGTTTCCTAAAGATCTTGTAACACTTGGCATGTTGATGACTAGTCAAGAGCCTTGCGATTGGTTATTATATTTTATATTATATTTGAGCTGAAGTGTAGATTGTTAACGGTGCTTCTGCTATTGAAACCCCCTCGCAGGAACGCTCAATATGAACAGTGTCCAGATATGTCTTCCGTGTGGTTACAATTGTTCATGTGCAATAGAGCAGAAACGTACGCAGATACTTAGGGATGCAAACATACCAGTGGTTCCAGTCAGCGCTACTGAAGGAAATCATTTGGATCCAGCGACATACAGCTCTAATTTGGGCGTTCACAACACAACTTGCTGAAATCAGAGACAGACTGTTTCAGTCCTGATCACGGCAGATCCTGACTCCAGTTACTAGGCTGATTGTTGAGGGCTGTACTTGTGGTGAAAGGGGTCAAAGGTCGTCTACATCTGTCCATCTGGGCCTCATTATAGCCTAGAGGGGGTTGCCACCTCTTTGCTGCCTCAGGTCCTTATCTAAGCAAGCCCTGTGAGATCTAAATATGGCAGTTACAGAGCTTGTGGAACCTCATTGCTGGGGAACCTGAATGAATAGATGTGTAGCTTGTCATCCACTCAGTTTGTGTTTTTTTATATTAATATTTTTTTATTTTTACTGTATTGTGCCATTTTTTCAGTGGATACATTTATAAATGGTAATGGTAAACAAAATGACCCTGAACAATCCTCTTCTCCTTTCTAGTTAAGGTGATGGCCGAACTTGGGACCAACGTTACATTGCCATGCCGTCTTCCACACAGGGGCCTCAGTTTCTTTGGCATCGGCATCCGAGTCAAATGGACCAAGATAGCAGACGACAAGGCCCTAAATGAAGACGTGCTGCTTTCCATGGGCTTCCACAAGAAGACTTATGGCAGCTTTGAGGGCCGTGTTCACCTGCAGGAGCAGGATAGTGACGATGCTTCCTTGGTGATAACTGACGTCTCGACAGATGACACTGGAAAGTATCGCTGTGAGATCATCAACGGGATGGTTGACACCATACAAGAGATTGACCTGGAAGTACAAAGAGATCTCACTGATGGTAAATGTATTGTCCGTGCATAACATGGAAAATGACTATGAATGTGTTTCTATTGAACACGTTGACAATATTGATAATAATCCGATATTCACCGTTGTAGGTGTGGTGTTTCCCTACTTTCCGCCTCTCGGACGCTACAGCATTAACTTCAGTGAAGCCATACAAGCATGTTTGGATCAGGACGCAGAGATTGCCACCTTTGACCAGCTGTATGAAGCCTGGAAAGGTGGCCTGGACTGGTGTAATGCTGGCTGGCTGGATGATGGCACCGTGCAGTATCCCGTCACAAGTCCCAGAGAGCCTTGTGGTGGCGCCAACAACATTCCTGGCATCAGAAACTATGGCAGGCGTGACAAGTACCTGAGCCGATTCGATGTGTTCTGCTACACTACTGCCTTGAAGGGTGAGTATTTAGTTTGGGGGCGGAGTATATACAGTAATTAATCACCCAATGCAGGTAAAGGCTTTGTCCCACTGCGCCATTAAATGATACCCTCTGAAAAATGAAGCCATAGGATTTTTTAAAACTTTTTAATTACTTTTTCAACTGGTTTACAGACATATCCAGATATTCATAGATGGCCATAGCCGTAGCAAACTTACGACATGATTACAACATTACAACAGCTAATTTTGGAACGCGATTGATCACATACGTTAATCTGGTGTTTTTTTGATTGTTTGTGTTTTAGTGTTTTTAAATCTTAACAGTTTTTAGACTTTTACTGCTGTTGGACAGGTAAACAACTCATCCTCCAGCCACAGAACTCACATGTGACAACTATAAGATAAAAAACATATTTTTACATCCATGACATGTTATATACTGTTCTATTATTTATGGCCAAAACAATTTGAATTTGCAGCCTTCTGATGTAAATCTATAGAAGGAGAAAGACGGAATCAGGGATATCAGATGGATAGCTAGATAGATGTTTTATTAATCTCCAAGAGAAATTTGGAGTACACCAAATTTACAAAAGAGTATAAAAGAGCTCAAAAGTGTACAAAGAGTACACCACTATCTGAATCTGTTAACCCATCTATAAATATCAGTATTTATATTAATATTATATTATCAGCGCTCAAGCACCCGAAAGGGGCCATTGTAGGGTGGCTGAAGGGGCGACCGGTGGGCGTCGTGGCGTACAAAAAAAAAACGATCCGACTTAAGTCCTAACGGCACAAAGGACCGCGGAAAACAGTGATGAATTGGCCCGGGGGACACGGCGCCCTTCGTCCCAACATGGTGTGGCTGTGAAACTGAACTCTCCGGTAAAAACTCGCCTGGAACGCGAAGCAGCTGTCCAAGCACCAACTCAGCAGGTGCGGCCTCGAGGTCCGACCGCAATCCCAGCACAACCCAAGGCAAACGATCAACCCAGTTGCCGTCAGAGAGCGCAGCACGCAACGCAGCCTTAAGCGACCGGTGAAAACGCTTGCACAGTCCATTAGCCTGAGGGTGGTTGGCCACTGTACGATGTACCTGCACACCTAAGGACGCAGCCAATGCTGACCAGAGTTCCGACACAAACTGGGGCCCCCTGTCTGACGTGATATCGGACGGCGTGCCAAAGCGTGCGACCCAAGCCGACAGAAATGCATGGGCCACATCTGTTGAGGTAGTGGAAGACAAAGGAACAGCCTCAGCCCGTCTGGTGGTCCAATCTACCATCGTGAGCAGGTGTGTAAACCCTCGCGACAGCGGCAGAGGACCCACTAAGTCCACATGCACGTGGTCAAACCACCTGTCCGGAATCAGGAATGGCTCAAGAGGAGCCTTTGTGTGCCGGTGGACCTTGGCGCGTTGACATGCCACGCGTGCAGCCGCCCATTCTCTGACGTTCTTCCAAAGGCCAGGCCCGACAAACTTCCTTTAAGGGTGCGAATATCCGGGTCATCGGCTTGGTGTCCATCCATCGGGGAAAAATCTGTCCTGGGGTGCACAGATGACACAAGTGCACGAGACAGACAGTCAGCAACTGGATTAGCCTTACCAGCCACATGTCGAATGTCCGTCGTGAATTCAGAGATGGCTGCCAAGTGCCGCTGCTGTCGAGCTGACCATGGCTCGGTCACCTTGGACATGGCAAACATCAGCGGCTTATGATCGACGTAAGCTGTAAAATGGCGGCCCTCTAACAAAAAACGGAAATGGCAGCTTTCCAGATAAAGCGCCAATAACTCTCGGTCAAACACGCTATACTTACGCTCATTATCCCTCAGCTTACGACTGAAAAATGCAAGTGGCTGCCAAACCCCCGCCACCTGTTGCTCAACTACAGCCCCCATGGCCACGTCGGATGCGTCTGTCGTCAAAGCCACTGGCGCGGTAGCCATTGGGGTGAGCGAGCAACTGTCACGATCCGGGTGTGGTTCTCGTGACAGTTTTTGGTTTTTGTTCGAGTGGGCTTTCCTGTGTTGATATTTTCCTAGTTTCACATGCTCATTCTCTGTTAATTACACACACTTGTTCCTCGTTTGTTCGCCTCGCTATTTATGTTCAGGTGTGTGCGCTAGTCATTTGTCGGGTCATTGTCATTTGTGCTTCGCTTTCCGTGGACCTGTTTTTGTTCCTGCCACTGCCTCGCAGCTTTATTATTAAAAGATTCCTGCCAACCTTTCCTGCCTGATGTCCTGCTCGCTTCATCCCCGTGGTCGTTTCACTATGCCATGCCGAGCAAAATAACAAATAACAGCAACGCAGCATCTGCGAGGGCGGTCTTTGCCCGCTGGAAGGCCTGGACTTGCTTGGGGGTCCAGTCAAGAGAGTCATTGACTTTCTTCTGCCGCAAGGCTTCGTAGAGAGGCTGCAGGAGGTGAGCCGCACGAGGAAGGAACCGATTGTAAAAGTTAACCATGCCCAAACAGCGCCCTAACTGAAACTGGGCGGGGGAACTCTGCCACTGCCTGTACCTTAGAAGGTAAAGGGATTGCGCCTTGTGGAGAAATACGGTGGCCCAAGAAATCTATCACCGGCAGCCCAAACTGCAACTTGGCTGGGTTAATTTTGAGGCCGTGTTCATTGAGACGGCGAAAAACCACTGTGAGGTGTGACAAGTGTTCCTCCGTTGAAGGACTGGCCACTAATATGTCGTCGAGTTAGACGAACACAAAAGTGAGGTCACGCAACACCGAGTCCATCAACTTCTGAAAAGTCTGCGCCGCCCCGTTAAGGCCAAAAGGCATGCGCAAAAATTCAAAAAGCCCAAGCGGGGTGATTACCGCAGTCTTGGGCACATCTTCGGCCCGCACGGGAACCTGGTGATAACCACCGACCAGGTCAACCTTGGAAAAAATGGTTGCGCCGGCCAGGCGGGCGGAAAAATCCTGAATGTGCGGAATAGGGTAGCGATCATGCGTGGTGATATTATTAAGGCGGCGGAAATCCCCACACGGCCGCCACGACCCGTCAGCCTTAGGCACCATGTGAAGGGGTGAGGCCCACGGGCTATTAGACCGTGTCACTATGCCCAGACACTCCATTGTAGCAAACTCCTCTCTAACTGTAGGTAATTTAGCTGCGTCCAAGCGTCGTGCGCTCGCAAAAACCGGCTGTCCTATCGTAGGGATGAAATGTTCAACACCGTACTTAGTATCTGCGGTGGAAAAAGCCGGTGTGTTCAAAGCCGGGAAATCCGCTAGCAGACGCAGAAAAACGTCACCAGACACCAAAAAATTTGCTTGTGTTAACAGCCCCAGTCTCCCCGTCTCACACCGAAATGTGGCAAAAGACACAGCATCAATCAGGCGGCGATTACAAACATCAACCAGAAGTCCATTAGAACACAAAAAATCCGCGGCCGATAATAGGGACAGTTATTGAGGCAATGACAAAATCCCATCGGAAATTGCGGCCGTGAAAACAAACAGTCACCGACCTTGTGCCAAAAGTGTTGATGGAAGAGCCGTTAGCAGCACTTAGCAGCGGCCCACGGCCCCCAGCCACCTTATCCGTATTCTTTGGGGAAGGCAGGCTGACTTGCGAGCCAGAGTCCACCAAGAAACGCCTCGCCGATAGCGAGTCCATAAGGAAAAGCAGCTCACTCTTTTTGCCGGTGCCCACAGCCGCTACTGGACGCCGGCGCTGGCGTTTCTGGGGGCTGCGAAAGCGCAGGGGGGAACACAATGCCGGGTTTCGCGCCAAACCGCTGGTGAAAGAAGCCCAGGTCCTTCCTGTGCCGTTTTCTGAGCCACAACACCCGCCACCACTGTCAGGCCCGCGGCCCCCGTCGCTGTCTGCTGCGGTTCCGCCGTCACACCATGCACCGCGAACCGCCTCGTAGCAAGGAGAACCCGATCAGCCTCCTCAGCCAACCCCCGATATTCACCGGCCGCCAAACAGGGGGAGTTAGCCAACACCGCTCTCACCGGAGGCGGGAGTTGGCGCAGGAATATGTGCGGGAAAAAGAATCCGCCTTCATCCGAACCCAACAGCGACAGCATATTGTCCATCAAATCCACGGCCGCGCAGTCACCCAATCCTGGCAAGGAGAGCAACAGTCCGCCCTCTCCGCGGCTGACAGACTGTACCTCTTGAGAAGAAACTCCTTGTGCGCATCAAATTTACTCCTAAGTGGAGGTGCGCGTAACAGCTGCATGACGCGGCGAGTGGTCATCTGATCAAGAGCAGCAACAACCAGGTAGTACTTGGAGTCGTCTGCCGTGATCCCCCTCAAGTGGAACAGCGCCTCGATGTGCTGGAACCAAGAAATCGGGTCGCTGTGCCAGAACTTCGGTAGTTTCGCGGCGGCAGCGACAACTGGAGCTGGAAGTTGAAGCGACATGGTCGAAGAGGAATCACACTCGTCTGCTTCGTGAAACATGTTCAAGCGGGGTCACCAATGTGGTGGTAGCAAGAATCACTCGATGTTTGGTCTCTAGCAGAACTTCTTTATTTCTCATTGAACATTCTCCATTTATACTCTCGGGTTTACGCGCCAAAACCTGGAAACAAAACCACGCCCCCCAACCTGACTACCGTCTGGGTGAGAAGCATGCCCCCTAGTGTCCGCCACAATGTAATTATTTTTTAATGAGCAGTGTGGAGTTGGTGATTCATGCAAACATCCAGGGATGGCAAACACAAATAATCTGTCAGCCTTGTTCACTCCATTCTCTTAAAAAACACCGTCTTCAGTACTACCAGCAACGTTTTCCGACTGCATTTACATCACCAGCCAAACAGTGGCGAGGCCAGAAATTCTGTGGCCAAGGTGAGACCATTATTCACAGAGGTGTGGAAATAAGTTGATACCTGAAATGTCTTCACGTACCTTCGCCACTGGTGGGGTGGCCCGGCATTGACCGATGGTCAAATATCATACAAACCGGAATAGAGCGATATAGAGAATGTGGGCTGGACTGAAGCCATGCAGATGGTCTGTATTGTATCTGTGTGTGAAAGAGTGAGAGGCATGGAGGCATGGAGTGAGAGTCTATCTAGACAGGGGCCGTCGCTGTGTGTGACTGGCCAATCACAGAGTGTGAAGAGTGCATACATAAGTAGTTATTCAACGAAAATTTTTCTTCATCACGATTACAAATAATGACTAGCTGTACTCGTTTAATGCTTGTTCTCTGCAAAAATGCATTATCCATAATGGATACTTGCCTAAAACGAGTATACGGCACATCCCTAAAAGGAATCGTTAAACAATAGTATGGAACAGAGCCTTCAAGAATCACTGTATGCTCTACAGAAGGTTCCGGTCTTGTCGGTTGATGTGTCCCTCCATAATCTGCCTTCTCACTCTAGTCTTGTAGTTATTACAACCATTAAAGGCATTTTTTTTTTTTTTGCTGCTATAAAATAAAGGGGAGACGAGTCAGAATGATAGTAAATGATAAAACTGGCCAGCAGATCTTGCCCACATGTGGACCACAACTCATTGCTGGGTTTCTTATGCATTTTGCTGGGTCATGTGATTTATATTCTAGTGCATTAACATGGCATACATCATTAAGTTAGTAGAGCAAGTTTTATTTCCTGATCAAATGTTTTGTTTTGGTTGCCATTTCAGGACATTTCTACTGGCTAACCCAGCCTGACAGGCTCACCTTCGATGAGGCAGTGCAGGCTTGCAATGACGATGGTGCAGAGATCGCCAAGGTGGGCCACATCTTTGCTGCGTGGAAACTTGAAGGCTATGATCGCTGTGACGCCGGCTGGTTGGCGGACGGTAGTGTCCGCTACCCAATTTCTAGGCCCCGCAGGAATTGCAGCCCCACGGAGTCTGCAGTGCGCTTTGTTGGATTCCCAGACAAGCAGCAAAAGCTCTATGGTGTTTACTGCTACAAGGCTGAGCCCTGAGTGGGTGCACTTGAAGCATTGACCACCAAAAAGCGGCTAGCGCATCCCAAAATAGTAACAAAGTAGCTAATCTTTACATCTGGATTACAATGAACATCATGACATCCAGCAATGGTGGTTACCTATGAGAAAAATTTACTGGACATTTCATTGGTGATAAAAATATATGCATGTCAAACATCAATGAAGAAATATGATTTGACAGAAGGTTTAAATTTCTGAAAAACAATCCAACGCATTTAGTAAATGTCCCAAATATAGACCGACAGTTAAAATGTTCTATTGGTTTAGTAAAATGTTTTTTTTTTTTTTTTTTTTTTTAATGAATGTGAAAGTAAATGAATCAACACAGACTGTGACTTCATCTGCATCGAAAGCACCGATTAAATAATCTCCCATATCAAATTGACACTTTTACTGTTATAATCCTGTGCAGTTTCTTTTTGTATTTTTTATTTTTGGTAGAACTGGAGTACAGACAGAGCAAAATTACTGTTGCCCCGATTCAAGTACAAGTAGGGTCCCAGTAACCAATTAAGATGTACTGCACTTCAAGTAAAGGTTACCTGCAAAAAAGAACAAGGGGATATACAGTAAATCATTTTACAATTTTTATTTTTTTTCAATGGAGGTACAAGAAACGGTACAAACTATCACCATGCATCTCTTGTTAGTGTGATTCATCCCATTTTTCTTCGGCATGATTTAAAATGTGTTAAAGTGTTGAGAACAGTATAATTTATTCCCAAAAGTTTCAATTTTCTTTTTTTAAAAACATTACTTCTACATGATTTGTTGTTGATGCTTGTGGGGTCTTCATAATCGTCATCATTGTAAGGCATGTCATCATCATTTTTCATTATTGGTGAGTATTTGTACATTTTACAATTGAAAATACCTTTAATAAGTGTAAGAGGCATATAATAAGGTTTACATTATGTAAAATAGGCCTTTTTATTGGGTGCACCATTTGCTGGGGGTCTCCAACCATAACCCCCATTAAGAGTGAGAATGTATTGTACACAAAAAAAAAATACTCCCTTGCATTTACGCTAAATGCTCTGAGGTGTCTCATGTCTTCAGTGTACCATACACAACATGATTCCATCTAAACTAGTATTGCAAAGTAATGATCTATTATGTAAGTATTCTCAAAAACCAAAGTTCCACACAACCACATATCATCTATAAATTCATATTTTATCCATACCACATGACAAAAAACAGAGTCATATCCCAAATCATTCTGCAATTGCAAGTCACTCGAAGTGCCCTTTGACACTAACGGCACAGTTAGCCTGGCATTTCAAATCTAATTCTATTGGGTATCAATAAGTATCTATCTATCTATCTATCTATCTATCTATCTATCTATCTATCTATCTATCTATCTATCTATCTATCTATCTATCTATCTATCTATCTATCTATCCATCCATCCATCCATCCATCCATCCATCCATCTATCTATCTATTTATCTATCTATCTATCTATCTATCTATCTATCTATCTATCTATCTATCTATCTATCTATCTATCTATCTATATGAATCAATGCAATATTTGTGTTTTGCTGTGGTTTTCACTATGGCTTTCTGCTCCGTCATCAGGGGAGATGTAAGGTGTGATTAAAGGCTACTGCTGGAAGTCGTGGCCAGGGAGTCAAAGGTGCAGTTTTACCATGTGAAATGCAGACATTTCATGGATGACTGGTGCAAAAACATGGTATTGTATTTGTGTAGGTCTCAGAGGAGTTGCTTTTTTTTTTTTTAAGTAAAGGTTCTTTGGCAAGTCCTGATTTCATCGACTTGAAAGGCACCTTGGTCTTAGCAGTGTAAATCATTGTTGCCTTGCTTTTAAACCCTTGTAGGTGTGACACGATCCATAATACGGTTGAAAAGAAAATGTATTAAATCAGATTAAAGCTGCAGCTATTGAACATTTTAGTGTTTGAGTAGTAAAATTCCTTTAATTAATCAAGTAATCACAAAAAACATATTTTTGCTTTGTTAAAGAGCTATTATAAATACACAAAAGAAAATAATACGTTTCACAAAAGAATTAATCGCCAATTGGTCTTTTTTTTCAGATAATCAGTTTTAGTTCTTAAAATCACATTTTGCATAGGAACAAACTGTATTTTCTTGCCTCTAATGGACTAAGGTGTTTCAGACATAATTGTATCTGAGACCGATTTACTAAAAAAGAAGACAAACATGTGTTGACATTATTGACATTTATAAACCTTCAACTTATGCCCACACGTAGGCGGACGTCTTAAAAAACGAAGTTTTTTTTCCCACGATTTGGCCTATCAATCCACACAAGCCCGCAGATTTAATGCACTAAAAAGGAAGGTTTTCAAAACCTCCGGCCAAAGTGTAGATTTGGAGAAAACTCCGGTTATATGTTTGGGTTTGGACAGAAATAACCGTAGTTTTACGTTTCCAAACGTCACCGTCTGCTAGAAAGTATGCTGTGACATCACACGCGCAACCTGTATTTACATCAGAAACAACATAGATGCCCCCAGAACTGACATTTTCTTGCATCTTGTTGACTTTGTATTCTAATGCAAGCACTGTAATAAACTTTGGATAGACTATTATTTGTTAATTTAACCGATTTGATCAGTGTGCAGCAAAATCTCACTCTGTACAATATGCTGCAGCTACTGTGGACTAGAGCATTTGCATCACTTTCACCATGGTATTTCACATCTTAAGAAAACCTAAATCTGACCTAATTCCCATGCGTTCCAATAGGCAGCTCTTTTTGACATACTACTATTCATTTTGTCTAACATTTAGGGGCGCCTATCGCTAACTATATAGTCTCAAGTCCCCTCAGTGCAACAGGACCATGCCAAAAGTGTGGCCCCTCATTTGGCAGATTTAGACAATTTCAAGCCTTTATTGCCGGAATCAGACATTTTACTTTTTACTTCAAAGGCACATCTTAACTGTGGTAAGTAAAAATCTCTACAAAGTCACAGATCCGACGTGCTGTTTTTGAAATTGTTCTATTAAATTCTTCTTGGTCATAAAGACATTGCCATATTGTGTCACTTGCAGGAGATACTACATGTTCAGTGTTTGAAAAAACAAATAACCATGGTTTCGTCTTGGCATTGTGTTGACAACCCTGAGGATGCGGAGGGCGGGACCAAACAGAAAACAAGGATGGAATAAAATTAAATTTAAATTTTTTTTTTGGTCTAAATTTTGTTTTTTTTTTTTTCTTTTTTTTTTTTTTTTTCTTTGTTTTTTTGTTTTGTAATGTTTTTTTTTTTTTGTTTTTATTTAAAATTTTAAAAAAATTAAATATAACCAAATTATTTTTTTCTATTACATTATACCATGCATCTGTTCACCAAAGGTGTAAATTTGAGAGAGAATTTGTGATGTCACTGAGTGCACTGGACAAGGAATGGCGCTTGTCAGTTTCTGTTTGTCAGCTTGTCGCCTGTATGTGTGAAGAAAGAAGGTGCTTGTCGCTGCCATGCAGAAGAATTCCCAGCTTTTTTTAACAGCAATATTAGCTAGGGATAAATTTAGCAACGGTCAAATGCATTAAATATATTTACATACGCCCCAGCATACCCCCACAACTGTAATGAGCATAAGCGGCATAGAAAATGGATGGATGGATGGACGAATATGGTGCAATTTTCTGCATTTGCAAAAAAAAGTAAGACCACAAATGTTGAATAGAATAGTGTTGAACATAAAGTATAAAAAATAAAGTTTTTTTTTAACAAAAGTTAAATATTGTCTTCTTTTTGTGAGCAAAAAGAAAAAGAATGAGCAAACTGTATTAACATAAAGGACTCCAATTTCGTAGACGATTCGGGGACAGATGAGGTAGAGACGGTGCGGCAGAGGCAGACGGGACATTCATTCATTCATTCATTCATTTTCTATATCGCTTATCCTCATTAGGGTCGCGGGGCAGACGGGACAGTCAGGATAAATCAAAATGTATGTGCTGATTCAGATGGTTACTTTGAACAGTGGTTGTTGTGACTATTAAATGCATTCAAATGTTCCTGACATTGTGTAAACCGCCCTGTGGGCTTTTGGTGACGTGTGCGCCTGTGCGCCAAATTACTACTAGACTGGCTGCGCTTCGCTTTGCGCAGAGAATAGACCAGGTTGGAGCCGGCGAGCTTTCAGCGCACCTTCAGCAAAAGCCTTTTGGCACGAAATTGTCATTACGCCAGGCTGAATCAGTCGGCACCTCCCCCTGCTGCTCTGTCTACCAAATTACCAAATGTGCTCAGTGTTACGTCGGACAAAATTACCACTGCGCAGGCTGCGGCAGTGTGCGGCACAATTTGAGCCCAAAAACTTCAGAGTCAATGTCTCACCAGCTATGAACCTCACCTCACAACACTGTCTATACACAGGGATCATTATCACTTGGTTTACCGTGCCATTTTCTCCACAGGCAAATAAATAAGTTAAATTGTATGCTTAGAACACACCTGGACGGAGCTTTTATTTCATGTGAACTGTAAGGTAAATCAGAGATTTTCTTTTGTGCAGATAAAGTTACTTCAAACCGCAATGATATAATGTGGTATTTTTTTAAGGTTGGGCTTGCCACTGCATTAATTTTGTTAGTTTGGAACCAAGATTTTGCTCGTCTTCTAACTGTCACAGTACTTACAGGTAACTCCAGACTGTCTTTGCTCATCCTCGAGCTGATCATTGCCTGAGCCTTTGCCATTCTGGTTATTCTTCGATCCATTTTGATAGTTGTCTTCCATTTTATGCCACATGTCTCTGCTTTTGTTCTCCATTTTAAGGAATTGGAGATCATTTTAGCTGAACAGCCAACAATTGTTTGCACATCTTCATATGTTCTCCCCTTTCCTCTCAACTTTTTAATTAAGGTGCGCTGTTCTTCTGAACAATGTCTTGCACAACCCATTTTCCTCAGGCTTTCAAAGAGAAATACATGTTCAACAAGTGCTGGTTTCATCCTTAAATAGGTGCCACCTGATTCACACCTGTTTTTTCACAGAATTGATCACTGATCACTGATTGAATGCCACACTGCTATTTTATTAACACACCCCTTTCAACTAATTGTCCAATTGCACAACCTTAATAGCGTGCATATCATGAATGCTGGGTATTGTTTGTTTTCTGAGAAACTACTGCACCTACTGGTAACTTTTGCCAAGTAGCAATAAAAAATTTACTTATAACAGTGATTATTCTAGTTTGTCACATTGGTATTACTGCTATTGTTTTGAACACTGCTGTAGATACATCTGCTGAAATGTATGGGTAAGCCATTGGAAAATCTATCAAAAGGATGACAAACAAAATTATAGCCAACAAATCAGTTCATGACAGGGAACACGAGTTCCCAAGTCTCTGTGACCTCCATATTTAGACCTCACAGGGCTTGCTTAGATAGGACGACGTGGAGCAAAGCAGTAATAGCACCCTTCAGGCAATAATAGCGTCCAGATGGACAGATGAACACAACTCTTGACCCCATTTCACCACAGGTACAACCCTGAACAATCACCCTGGTAATTGGAGTCAGAAAGTCTGTCACTGATTTCTTACTGAAGGTGACATTACATTGTGTGTTGAATAACCACACAGAATGAATGGACAGAATGCATGGAACCTGGTACACACTGGTACACACTGGTACACTCCTGCTCACAAATTTAAGAACAGGTGAAAAATTACAAGAATTTTCATTTAATGTTGGATCTTAGGTAGGTTCTAAGTAGAGTTTCAACCTACAAACAGAAGAAATGGAAGTGAGACGAAAATGTTTGAGTACGCAATTTAGTGCAAAACAACCATTCAAGTGAAAGAAGCAGTTCATCATCTGATAAAAGACCAGAAAATGTAACAGAAATGTAACTTTGACAGTCCTGATGGCTTCAAACATTACCAGCATGACAAGGAGATTGCACCTGAGATGTTTTCCACATGGCACATGATCTGAGGTGGGGGTTTTTCAACGGAACAATGAAGCTTTAGGTTGTGCAGGGGTGTCAAATGGCAGATGGCTATGTGGAGATGTTGCAGGGGGCATCCCTCACGACTGAAGACCCTCATCTGTGTGGTAATGACTGGCTTTTTCAACACGACAACATTTAAGTTCACAATGCTGACCTGACAAATGACTTTTTTCAGAGGAATAACCTCACTCGTTTTGACCGTTCTGAGATCTGACCGTTCCCTGATCTACATCCAACTGAGAGCATTTGGGGATGGATTGCAAGGGAAGTTCCCAAAATGTACATCAGTTCTAGACAGTGGATACCCTCTGTGAACACACCTTTACCACCTGGAGCAACAGTCACACCAGCCTCCTGGAAACACTGTGGCATCAAGCTTGCCCAAAAACAATTTTTGAAGTGATTAACAAGAATGGAGCAGCTACTCATTACTGAGTCCTTTTTTTAAAAAAAATCTAATTTAGGAGGGTTTCAGGTTTTTTTGGTCTTTTTTCTCAGCTGATGAACATCCTATCTTACTTGCATGGTTGTGTGCAATAAGTTGCTTACTCAATAATGTTTTTGTGTCACTCCCATTTCTTATGTTTGCATTTTGAAGCACTTAGAACGTCCTTAGTCCTTGAGGTCCAACAGTGCAAAATGTAACCAGAGTTTTTCAACTGGTCTTAAAATTTTCATCAGGAGTCTATCTTTCCATTCATTTTTCCACTTTTTATCCCAGTGCTTCTTTGTAAGCCCACAGCAGAAGCTAGGGCTCCAAAGACATTTTAGCCTAAAGACCCACAGGCACACAAGTGTGGTGTAACTGAGCTTTATTGTGCTGATGTGCTTTTATTTTGAAGACCGGGCTTTACTGGATACAGAAAGTGTTGAGTGGGCACTTGTGTTGCCGAATGGACCTTGAATAAATTATAGATTTAAAGACTTTTACAATAAACAGGCACAGTTATAATCATTCACGCTCTTGCTTTGAAAAGGAAAACTCCTGATGTACGAATATAAAAAAAACATGACTTAACGCTATTGCCATCACTCAGATGCACATGGGTATTAGTTTTTTACGTGCTTGACTAAAAACATATTCAATATCTCTAACACAGTTGAAAGTGTTGTTGACGTCAACTCTCGGGATGTGATCTCTGTCAAACATTTGAGTCATAAAATGTACTTAACAAACAGTAAACAACTGATTATTTAGCAGCATTACGGAATGTATTGTGTTTATCTAAACAGTAGAGGTTTCATGCTGAATGATGAGCACAAACAATAACACTGTTGCATGGATTCAAGGACACAGGCCAGGCAAGTCCAATACGAAGCACCCACAGCCAGGATCACGCTTAGCAGACTATTCCCTCAATGAAAGAGGTTCCTGTTTCTGAGGAAGCAGGAGCATCAGAGTGAATCACACCCTGTGACCACACATACTAGGCTCACATGCTTCATCAAAACATGCACTGTACAAAAGGAAGTTCACCGTACAATGAGGCAGAAATGGCGTGCCCACTAGATGGCACTGTTATACTTGTAACATGCGTACATTTAAGACAGCAATTCTGTAATTATGGAGGAAAGGTAAAACAGCGCATCAGAAACTAAGAGAGAAGGTATTTTGCTACGTTACACCACAGTTATATTGTATAAAAAGTGCTGCATTAAACAAATGATTCAAGGTCGGATCACCTGTACAGCCCACCCAGCCTCCACCCCCACCCCAAAAAAAGACCGATATACTGGACATACTAGAAACAACATTTTCAACATTTGGAGCAAAAAAGCATCACTACCTCAAAGAGTATACATTTGAATCAGCACACATTATTTATTTCCTCACTAAAAAAACAAAAACAAAACACACACACACAAAGTGAGACAAGCAGCCTGTGACATCCACTGAGTCAGCATGCAGGGGATGCTGAAGGTGCATTAATAACGCTCGATACATACATTACAAGACGTGCCACCAATTTATTGTCTCACATTTCATATCGTGCTGCAATCAACTATGTGTGTATTACCTTCAGTTAAAATGCAATTTTATCCAATCACAATATTTTCCAATTATCAAAATCACAGTCCACTTAACTATAATAATAGATTTAGATTTACAAATGGCAGTTGTAAATTGCCTAAATAAAAACCAATCAAATATTTTTATTCTAAACCACACAGTGGCCCCATGTGACCCGATTCAACAGTGCAACAAGAAGAGTTCATGATACTGTCCCACTTCAAGAGTGCTGACAGTGAGGGGAACTTATTCACTAGCCACTCGACAATGGGGTGGTCGGCAGGCAGCCAGTCAGTGAGTCAAGTGTCTGGGAGTGACTATGTGATCCGGCACAATGTGAGATTTGGTTGTGATTGTATTTTGGGTGTGCATGTTGTATTTTTTCTTTGCATGTATTAGAGTGATTTTGATTTTTTGTATTTGCTTGTGTGTATATATTTTATTCTGCATGTTTAAATGTTCCTGGCACCCCAAACACGTAACTGTTACCCACCAATGACAACTTCAGGTGCTTGCAATCAGCGCACCTGCAGGGTGGCCGAAAATTTGCTGGGAGAATATATGAGGCCAGCAAATGGCAAGAACAGACGTGGTGTACATAGATTATAATATTCAATATTGTACTATATCATTTTATTGGCTTTGAACAGTTGAATCTCTTCTATTATTTTAATATAGTCTGTTTTAAGTAAACCACTAGATATTCTTTCATTTCCAAATTCCAACACAACTACACCATACACCTCTGCTCCCCCATAGTGAACCTCACCGTGTGGAGCTATTCTGCACATTACCTGGGTCACCTACTAGTCCTAATAAGAACAAGACATTTGTATGATCGATGAAAACAGTAGCGGAACAAATTGGAGCCGGCGGGTCGGCGGTGGAGAAAATGACTTGGCCCTTTAAACGCAAATATTAAAACTTACGATGACAT